>ML685769.1:34107171-34147110 GCA_007922175.1 Pelusios castaneus | reverse complement strand
CTCTCCTTGTCCCCCCCCAACCCTCTCCAGGCCTCCCTCCAGCCCCTTCCCAGCCCCCTTACCTGGCCGGAGGCTCGCAGCTGCGGGGACGGCCGGCAGAGCTGTTTCTCGGCCAGGCTGCTCCCAACCTGAGCAAGCTCTGTCTGAGCATGCTCAGAGCGGGAGATTTGAATCTCCCCAGCCTGGCCTCAGCAAGACGGGGATTCAGCTGCTGCGCGCGCAGCTGCGTCCCCGCCATGCATATATACATCTCTCGTTTAGGTATATAGATACCTAGTATTTTCATGAGGTGCTTCCTTCTGAAGATACTTAGATGTCTGTCTATATTTATACTTGAGGTTTTGAGAGACACTTTTCTTTAGGGATAACAAGTTTAATTATGGAGATTGAAAAGGTGCAGATTGTTTGGACAAGAATCTGAACATATTCAAACTGGACCTCTGAAAGCTTCACACCTGTCACTATAATTGTTGGCTTTTCTTGTTCCCTCTTGTTGGCTACCCTTTTTCTAATTTGGATGCAATTTAAATAATTAGAGCCTTGAGTTATCAGCATTTTTGCTAAACAAAAAAATTGGAAGAGTATGTTCTCTATTGTGTGTTGTTCTACAGCAGCATTTTCTAGGTCTTTTTCGGCAACTACTGGCACTACTCCTGATCTGACTGCCTCCAGCTGTCAGTCAGCTCTCTATGTAGATGTTGAATAGAAGCAGTATGAAGCTCATGACTAGGGGAATATAGATCAGGAATAGGGACTTTTGAAAATTATTTGCTGATTTTAAATTGTTGGCTCTTGTCACAATTATTAGAATACAGAATTCCCGTTTAATGTTGTATCTGAATAACACTACACAGAAGCATGTGTTTTTTAGTATTGAGTTATTTATGAACTCTGTTTTATTTCAATCATATCTTGCATGTGGTCTATAGCTACTTTTTACTGGTGGCTTTACTTTGGCTTCTATCTGCTCTTGCTTGGTTGATTCTGTTGCTGGCCACTTCCCATGTGATACATATTTATGTCTTTTGCATTGAACTATTAAAATTCTCTGTGGATGAACAGCGCTATCTTTATGTGCTGGAGAAAGCTGAGAATATCCCTATTCTTCTGTCTTCTTTAATATCATGGTGCCCTTTCACCCTTCTCTTCTTTTATTTGCCATATTTTATTATGTGACCACGTATAATATATTCAAACATCATAATTAAGTAACACCACTTTTTAATTTTTCTTCTAAGGAAAAAAAATAAACTTATACCTTCCAGTAAACTGAATTTATAGAAGATATTTCTTATATTTAATATTTTCATTCCATTTTCTGGACTCTTCCACATCTTGCCTTACCTCTTAAAATTCCATGTTTTATCTGAATTTTGAAAACAGCTGTCACCTTTATAATGGTTTGAACTAAAACCAGGATTAAAATATTTAATAATTTGAAATCTGATCCAAATTTCATAGTTTGGGTACAACTCTCACAAGCATGAAACCTCATACATAACTGCACTACACATATATAATACTATAAGATAGGTGCATACTTGGTTGGATAACCACTCCCAGAGAGTAGTTATCAATGGATCACACTCAGGCTGGAAGGGCATAACAAGCAGAGTAAAGCAGGGATCAGTTTTGCGTCTGGTTCTGTTCAATGTTTTCATCAATGATTTAGATGATGCTATAGAGAGTACACTTGTAAAGTTTGCAGATGCAGAAACTCCACATGCTTTGGAGGATAGGATCACAATTCAAAATGATTTGGACAAAATGGTGAAATGGTCTGAAGTATGTTGGATGAAACTCAGTAAAGACAAATGCAAAGTACTTCACCTAGGAAAGAACAATCAGTTGTACATGTACAAAATAGGCAATGACTACCTAGGAAGGAGTACTGTGGAAAGGGATCTGGGTGTCATAGTGGACCACAAGATAAACATGAGTCAACACTGTTGCAGAAAAAGCAAACACCATTCTGGGATGTATTAACAGGAGTATTGTAAATAAGACATGAGACGTGACTCTTGCACTCGACTCCACCTTTATTAGGCTTCAGTTGAAATATTGTAGCCAGTTCTGGGTGCCTCATTTCAGGAAAGAGGTGAACAAACTGGAGAAAGTCCAGAGAAAAGCAACAAGAATGATTAAAGGAATGAAACACTTGACTTCAAGGGAAGATTGAAAGAACAGGGTTTGTTTTGTCTGGAAAAGAGGAGACTGAGTTGGGACATGATAACAGTTTTCAAGTACTTAAAATGTTGTTATAAAGAGAAGGAGGAGGAGGGAGAAAAATTATTCTCCTAAACTGCTGATAATAGGATAAGAAGCAATGGGCTTAAATTATAGCAATGAAAGTTTAGAATGGACATTAGGAATAAAACCCTAACTGTCAGGGTGATTAACCACTGGAATAAATTGCCTAGGAAAGCTGTGTAATCTCCATTTTGGGAATTTTTTAAAGAACAGGTTAGACAAACACCTGTCAGGGATGTCTTAAGAGGGTACTTATTCCTTCCATGAGTGCAGGGGACTAGGCTCAATGACCTCTCATGGGCTGCGTCTACCCTGGTGAATTAAGTCGACTTAAGATTGCTTAAGTCGACTTAATTTACCCTGCATCTACACTACACTTTCCTTAAGGCGACTTAAGGAAAATAAAGTTGACTTAATTAAACTTAAGTCGACTTTATTAAACCTCCTTTCCACCCTTTCCACTAGACCTAAGGCTTAAGTCGGCTCCCTAGAGTCAACTTAAGACAGTGTAGCCGTGGGGTAGCCCTAAGTCAACACCAATGCCCTCCCTGCCGGGGGGGGGGCACAGGGGGAGCCTGGCATGCCCACCCTGCCCCTATGCCCTGCCAGGGTCCCTGTCCCCCTTTGCCCCACTGTCCCTAGGTACAGTGGGGCAAAGGCTGAGCCCCCTGGCATTGGGCAAGAGGTGCCCCCCATCCCCGTGGACCTCCCATAAATCCCACTAAGCCCCTAGAAGTTGACCTAGGTGTCCAGTGTGGACACTCTAGGTCGACTTTTTAAGTCCCCCCCAAAGTCGACTTTAATTTTAAGTGGAGACACACTAAGTCGACTTAAAGTTAGTTAAAGACTTAAATTACCCAGTATAGACATAGCCATGGTTTCTTTCAGTTTCTATGATTCTCTATAGATTAGAAACTACAGAATTCTTAGACCTGCAACTCGTTCTCTTATATTCAGGATTTACATCTATTGTATATTATATAAAGAATAGAGGCCACATGATGGTAAATTTTAAAGCTATTGTTTTTACTATTTGGGGGAATGTTAATATACTATTTTTTTCCCTAATCCTAACTCTCTCCAATCCAACCCAATCTTGCCCAGCTCTAGTTGAATGCCAGTGTTGGATTTTAACTTTATTTTATTTTCTTCCCTTTGCAAAGACTGTGCCATCCAAATGTCCTCTTGAAAGTTATGTATATGAGATGGACAATATGTTTAATATCATGTGGATTGCATTAACTATGGTTAGGAGCTGCACTAATGTGTATAGGGAGCCAGGGGAGGAAACAGTGCCAACATGATTTAAAAACTTTTAAAATGTTGAAATATTGATTGAAGTCTTCTGTCAAACTGAGAAAGACTCCATATTTTTTTTAATTAAACCAGAAGCAAGTTTGCCAGCTTTGCCAGCTGAGTACTTGCACCTGGCTTACAAGTGGCTAATGCAGATGGCAGATAATGCAGCTTTTGGCCACATTATCTATTGGCTACAATAAAATTACTCTAAAGGGGCCATCAAGCTAATATTTTGGCCTCATTAAACCAGAGAAAAGTTCTACAGGCATAGAGGAATTCATTTGCATAATAGATCCACCTTCCATTGGTGAAACCAACAAAAATAATCCAGAATGATTCTACTGCATGGCAGAGATTTCCTTTGAATAACTTGACCAGATACAAAAGCACAATTTTATAACTGTGTGCAGAGTCCATAAGCTATCTAAATGTGGAAAGCTAAAAAAAAAAGCTACTTTAAAGGCCTTTAAAATATGATGCACAATGGCTTGGTTAAATTATTACAAAAAACTGAGCAAAACCACAGATTTCCTCGATTTGCTACATTTCCATTCTAATATTAAACTTCTCATGCTTGTTGTATACCACCTAATAGTTTAGACTTTCCTTTATATATATATGGTTTTCAACAAGCTTACATAGGGATAGATACTGCAAGACTTAAAATGTCTCTTGTTGAGCATCTACAAATTCTCTGCCAGTCAGAATATAAGACAAATGAAAAATAAAAACAGAGCAGGTTAAAAATTGTTACAAAGCATAGAACATTAATCTTTCATTTTTTAAGACATGAAGTACAAATGCTCAAGAGGAGCATTTGATGTCATAAACAGATGCATCATCAATTTAATGCACTGCAGTGAGTAATAGCATGTATGCACTAATTAGAAAATATACCATACATCTCATTTCATATGGAATTCTGATCTCTTGCTATTATTACCACTTCCTCAGCCAAAATTTCTAATGTGATGAGAAAAGTGTTATCTGCGGCAGAACTGAAAGTCAATAGTCCATACTTTATTTCTAATTGGGTAACCATAACAGACTCATATCATGATTTGTGGAGGATAACATCTAGTTTAGTGGACTATATCAAGGTTACTTACATACACTAGTAAGACTAAATCCAGTCACTGCTTTCAAGCCACAGGCGGCTCTTTTACAGTTGAAGTGCAGATCGCAGAGCCCACCCACCTCACCTTTATTCTTTATCAGTAGAGTGGAGATGAGTGCCTAGGGTTGGGGCTTCAGTCCCAAGACCCCTCTCCCTGCAGGGCAGAATCCTCCCATACCCTCTGCAATCTGGTAAGTGAAGAATGGGGGGTGGGGGGAAATTCTGGAAAATGCTTGTTGTGTTGGAAAATGCTATGGTTGTACATATTGTGGCTCTTAAACTTCTGAAGATTATCATATTCAGCTTGGAGGGTCAGCAAATTTAGCCATCCCTGACTAAATCTAATCTATTAGATGACCCTGTGTAGTCCACTAGAAATATAATGATTATCATGAAAAAATTTGCACCCATGTTCAATTATCAGATTAACTGGGATAAATGTGATCTGTATTACTGTCAAGGACCAGTTCAAATACACTACTGATTGAGTGGCAGCTTCAATGAATCGAAAGAAATGTGAAAGAACTATGTTTTCTGTTGAATAATGGACTGGAAAGCCTGGTTTAAGAATTAACAGTCAACCATTTAGTTAAATGAAGTTAAATCTATCAGCACAAAAACCTACAAGCATTTCTCTAGAACTGAATGCAAGCTATGAATATGGTAGTTTCTTCTAAAAAAAAAAAAAGTGTTTGTTCAATATATTGTTTTCCTCACAATTTCAGTGACATTACTCTTGTTTTTCAGTGATGGAACTGAAAACAGAATTTGGCCCTCTGACTCAAGGGAATAGGGTTAGGCATCTACAATGATAAATGAGGGTCCTGATTTTCAGAGCTGCTGAGCAACCACAGCTTTTTATATTCACCGATATTTACCAACACTGGAGTCAACAGAGTCTAGGGGTGCTGAGGAGCTCAGAAAATCAAGCATTTATTGTGATGTCTAAAATGGATTTACAATGGGTAACATAGCACAGTTGGCCAATGAAATAGTTTGGTATTATTGCCTAGACTGTTAGACCCTAAATCCTAGTTTTTCCATGTCAGCCCAGTACCACATGTATCTGATTGGCCCAGTTCTCTGAGGCCATCAGTTTAGCATTTATCTTCACCTTCCTTCAGTCATGATACTGAGTAAAATAAATAAAGTGTGTGAGGTTTTGGAAAATGAACTTGTATGCTGTGTATGATATTTTGCTGGATACTGAAGCAGTATTTGCTGTGATATTTTGCTGGATACTGAAACAATATTGATCCCCCTTATGCTCCCCCGCTTTCTGTTATGCAGCTTTTTCTTCTCCCCAGCAGACACAGAGAATGTGCTAACACATGTAGTTAGCTGTTAGTTAGTTGTATGATAACTGATTCAAAAGTCAGATGTAATGAACTATCTTTTACACAAAATTCCCCACCGCAACAAATGAGAATGCCACTAAATCAAATTCCTCTGCGCTAAATTAGAGAGCTAAGGGGTGCATACCTTTCTCAGGTTGGTAAATAAGCTTTTCGGTTATGGAAATCAGAGCCGGCACCAGGCATGAGTAAAGAATTGCTTATGGCCCCAAGAAGCTGAAGGCGGTTTTCTATTCACTTTTTGTTATTACTAATTTCATAAGAATGTCTCTGTTTCATTGTTTAGTATTATTCTGCTTATGGCCCCCAATGGGCTGACACTACTACTGGTGGAAGCTGAGAATGAGAGAGGTTAAGTAACTTAGCTCTTGGCCTCTGTAACAATATTAGTTTGGGGCTTAGAATCAGGAATGCGTCCCACTCTGATATTGACTTATATCTGACCTGAGCATGTTATTTAACCATTTACAGTTTGGATCCTCAGAGTGGTGTTGTGGGGATAGCTGAATAATGTTTGAAATATGTTGGATACATTCCAAATGTTGTTAAGAAAAGTGAGTGGTTATCTGGGGAGTAGAACATAAGAATGTCTTTTTCTAACCTTGTACTCCTCTAGATCATAAGGGGTCTAGCCTATTTCCCCAGGCTTCACAATAGATGTTACAATAGTCTTTAAAAAATCATAGTGGCTTTAGTTCACGCTAAAATACTGCAGAACCTTCTAAACTTCTGCTGCTTGAAGTCAAAGAAAAACTCAACAAGTTCTACTGCATTTGCATATTTTACTTTTCCCTTAGATTTCAATAGTATCTGGTAAATTAATCAAGTTTGAAAAAAATTGTTTGAGATATTTTATGCAAGAACATAATTCTTAATCACTTAATTACTGAAAAAGTCCCTTCTCCCCCTCCCCTTGAAAATGTCAAATTATGTTTTGCTCATCCTTTCCAAAATAAAAATAAAAAATCTCACCACACAAAAAAAGCAAAAAGTCAAATCTGTACTGAGATTAAGAAGATTTTAGAATGAACATAATTTGTTTCAGAAAGTTATGAGCAACTTAAAATAATTATTTTAATGAAAGAGGACCTCAAAACTGGGCTGATCCTGCATAACTCACTCTGAAATATTTATTGCAAACCACCTTAATAGTAAATCAAGTTTGAGACTAATAGTCAGACACATAGGCTATGTCTACACTAGAAAAAGTTAGGTTGACTTTGTTAAGTTGACTTAATAAGGTCAAGTTTAAGGTCAACTTTGTTAAGTTGACTTAATAAGGTCAACTTTAAGTCAACTTAATGTCGACCTTATTAAGTCGACTTAATGAAGTGACAAGTTCCAGAGGGGTAGCCATGTTAATCTGTATACAGCAAAAAACAAGAGTCCTTTGGCACTTTAAAGACCAACTAATTTCTTTGGGCATAAGCTTTAGTGAGCTCCAACCCATTTTGTCAGATGCACGAAATGGAAACAATAGTTGAGAGGTATATATTGTTGTTTCCATTTCATGCATCTGACAAAATGGGTTGGAGCCCACTAAAGCTTATGCCCAAAGAAATTAGTTGGTCTTTAAAGTGCCAAAGGACTCTTGTTTTTAACAAAGTGATTACCCTGAACAGGGACTTAGTAAGTTGACCTAGCTGCCCTTAAATTGACTTAATAAAGTTGACTTAAGGGTTAATCCATGTCCACACTGTGCTTAAGTCGACCTAAGAAGCTGACTTAAGAGTTAGGTTGACCTAACCGGCGGTTCTTACTAAGTAGACCGAAGCTTTCATTAAGTCAACTTAAGGAATTTCTTAAGTTGACTTAATGAAAGTCCAATGTGGGGGGGAAGTAATTTAGATCGACTTAAGGCTACTTATTTTGCCAATGTAGACATACCCATAGAGCCTTAGTTTCAAAAGTATTTGTCATCCATAAGGAGGGCTTTATTTTTAAATATGCTCAGCACCCAACAGCTCTCATTTGCCCATAGTTTCCTGTTATACCTAACTTATGAGAAAGGAAGTGCAAAACTTTTTTTTAATCTTCTTTCCATAACCTTTCCATATTTCTCTCTTGTACTTGTCAAGACAGAGAGTAATGCTGAAACTCTGTAATTCTGTATGACACTTTTTTTTTTTTTTCCGAAATGAAGAAAATCTTTCGTGGCTATCACAGATCACACGGAACTTTTCTGAGGATGAAGGATGGAAATCTTAGCCTCACAGAAGTAAATGGGAGTTTTGGCATTACCTTAATTGCAACCAGGATTTCACCCTAGGTATGCTAACCATAATGCCCTGTCCAAATTCCAACTGAGCTCAAGTAATTACCTTATCCTTATCTAGTTTCTTGGCTGTATTTCATTTGTGGATGAAGTGGTCTCTGTACATTCTTCTGTTTATACAATAGTTCTGAAAGCCCTTGGGACATTTTGGGGTGAAAGGTGCTATGAAAAAAGCAAGATCATTATTATTATAATTTCCTAGTTAGGACAAGCAGTGAAACCTAATTGAAAAGAGCTTTGACAAATATAAATGGAAGAAAATCCCAGAATACAAGTTTATCAGTTTAAAGAAAGGGATATATGCCAAAGCTAAGCAGATAATAGCTTTCCATTGTAAATATTATTCCTGTTTCTGTGGTTCTGAACTAATGTCACATCCTTGTAATATTTGCAGTTGACAAGCATACAAAGCCAGGTCTTTGCAGCATTACATTAAGCACAGTTCAGCCTTCTAATCCCTAATCAAAAGAGGATGATTACATGGAAAACATATGAACTGATACATATTTCAAGACCCAGTATGTTATTTCCCCATTCATACAAGGCTGAAATGCCTCTGCATCAAGGGGAAAGTCAGCCCTGACATGTACAATTAACGTTTACACTTTTTCAAATGCGTCCCCTGTGCAACCTCTTGGGAAATTTACTATCCACATGTCAGAAGTTTTTTTTTTTTTAAGGACACATGCTGGAGTCACTGATTAGCCTATTCCCCACATACAGGAGGATTGGCTGAGCATGTTTAATTTTGCCTTCTCACAGAGAATGGTTCAAATGTCTAATGATAAGGAACAAGTTTCTGAAGAGAAGTTAAGCATCAGAGAAAAGATAGCCACCAACCAGCACTATCATTAAAGTTCTTCCCTCTACAATGGGCCCTAGGTTGTCAAAAGCTGTTTCAGGCCTTGGACTGGGTGTGGTCTATTCTACACTGGAAGTTCATGATGGCTGCATATTTTCCAGGCAGCAAAAGCAATCCTTGCTTTCTAATGAGTATTTTAGTATTACTATAGGTGCTATTTCTCTCTTACACCAAGATAAATCAGGAGTAGCTCCACTAAGATCAATGAATGTACACTGAAATTATTATTTTGAACTGTCTAATATGCACCAATTAGTGTAAAAAAAATCAGTGTGAAGCAAGACTACTATGTAGACCAGGTCTAAGGGATAGTATAATTGACTGTGATAGAGTGCTGAGAACCAGAAGTGGAACAAGTACTCTGGTCACTCTAAATCCAATTAGTTCCTTGAGTAGGGACACGAGTGCAGGAAGGAATGGCTAATTACTAGATCAGCCAGCACTGGAGAGAATTAAGGACCTAAATTGCCTGAAAACTACAAGAGTAGAAAAGAAGCACAGGAAGAAAGTCGAAGGGGGAAGGACAAGAGTAAGTGAGTCAGTCAAGCAGGGCTAAGGTATAGGGAGATCTCTTCATGGAGAAGTCTCTTCCTTTTTTTACAATTGAACAATATAATGAACAGAATTGTTGTACATAAGATGATGGTGACTGATAGCACAAATTAGGTATACAGAAGTGGTTACAAACTGGAGGTCAGAACCATTCATCAGGGAAGATAAGGAGCACTAACCTTTAAATAAGTTTGTGATTTAAATATGGGAGATAATTTAACTATTTTACTGTTAGTTGATTAATCTAATTATGATTGTAATGATCATTTATCTTTGATTATTATGTCATGTAAGTTCTATAGAACAAAAATTTCTGCCTGTAATTAAAATAAAATACAGATTAGCCATAGACAAAGATGCCAAAATTACTCATTTGAAATCTCATTCATTCCTACTGGAAAAAAATGTGAATCTGACAATCTGTTCCAGAACAAAATACAATTATCAGTAATTTTATTACTTGAATAAATAATATACAAATATAAGAACATTCAAAGTATCAAACTAGATCACATGGATAGACAATCTAATCCTGTAGTCTCTTACTTAATTGTGTACTATATATACGTGCACACATACACACAAGCATGCGTTTATAGGCAGAGTTGCCTATTAAATTTGCCTGACACTTCTATTATTTATAATTTTGAGAAACTTTAACCATTGGGATTAATTTTTCTATGCTAGTTGTTGGCCTCAGCCTGTTTCTTAATTTTATTTTATTTTATTTTAGGTAAATGGCCCATCTCTTTCTATGAATCAGGCTAGGGGAAAATATTATTTTTTATCCATAGTTAAAAATAAATTCTGGATACCCTTTCTTAGAGTGGTTCAACAAGCATCCCTATGCTTTGAAGTACAGATTTGAAATTTGGTAAGGAGTTTAGCCTTAGATTAGAGATGTGATTAGATTAGAGATTTTGCCATTCCTGAGAAAAATCTGGCCAAGTAGTACACCTTTAAAAATCAGTTTGCATATGTTCCCTAGAGAATTGCTGGAGGTTAACACTTAGCATTTCTGAAGATTCTATCTGTGCTAAGCAAGCTTGAGTCTCTGGGAGCTCCAAGCGCTGACTGGATTGTCCATATTCCATCCCCTTCCTGATCCTGTAGGTAATCAGATTACACATGAATCATCACACATAGAGTGATATAGAGCGCGCTCCCTCCATTCCCAGTTCCTACTACTAACTAAACTACACATGCACTATCCCCCCAGGGTGATTCCAGCCCAAAGTTACATGGGTTCAGAAGAATTTGCTCTGTGATGGATGCTCAGAGATGCTCTAAGGTGGGATAGGGCTTTCAACAAAACAGAAAGCAAGGAACCTGTCTCATCTATGTTCTCAGAGTATATCAACACAGCAGCTAGAGATCTGCAGCTGGTCTGTACCAGTTGACTTGGACTGAAGAGGACTGTGGAGCTATTTCATTGTTTTGTAGATGTCTAGGCCCAGGCTGGAACATGGGGTGTGGGATCCTGCAAGGTGGAAAGGACCAAAAACTCAAGCTCCAGCTCTAGCTCACAAGTCTATATAGCAATGAAACCCATGAGCCTGAGTTGGCTGGCACAGGCCAGCTGTGTGTTTTCCTTTACTGTGGAAACAGACCCTTAGTGATCCTCCTGCTGGCATCCAGGAAGCATGGATTAGGAAGCCATCTGATTCAGATGCAGATGCTGGACCAAGGGGAGGAAAAGGAATAGATTGGCACAAAGAATATTGTGATACTGGACCTGAGGCAGATGGGGATAAAAAATTTAGTTTGGGCTTGGAAGGAGAGAACGGGATTGGTTAGTCAAGGAACTATGGGTTAAAAACTGGGATTGGTGGCTGGGGAAAACATTGTTAGGAGATGAGGCACAGGGAGTGAGACTGGGACTGGCTAGATAAGAAGATGGGAACTAGGAACCAGTATAGGTCAGATAAAAGGGAGAAAGGGTTCTGACTTGGAGGTTGAGAATGGGAGTTGGTAGGAGAAGAGGTTGCATTGGCTGAGAAAAGAAACTGGGAAAAGGAGCTACGGAGAGGTAAGGGGTTAAGGCTGAAATTGTATGAAGAGGCTGGAGAAGAAGACTGGAATTGGGAGCCAGTGGATGGAATGGGGAGATCGGAGATAGATTGGATGAGGAGCTGGAAGAAGAGAATTGAAATTAGTTAGACCAGGAATTTGATGGGAGTGGATAACTAGGATAGGCTGGGAAAGGACACTGTGACATCATATGGGGAAGGCAGAGACTGGAAGTTGGTAGGGAAACTGAGACTCAAACTATGAGTCCAGAGATGGAGACTAGGACTGGCTGATCTAAGAGCATGCATCTGGAACATTGAGCCATGGATAGAGAAGAGACAGGACTAGGACAGGAACAGGATGGAAGGGACAGAACAGAAGGATTCAAAGTTAGATGAAATGGGCAGAAGAGTCTTATCACTAAAGTACATTCCTGTCTAGAGCCAGGGATGAAACCCCACATTCCTGAGTCTCAGTATTCCTCTGCAGACAGAAAATAGCTGTGAAACCCACTGGCAAAGTATCTCATCCCCCTCGAGTTCTGGTCCACACAGAAGCGTAGGGGCCCACTGACAGCTTGTTGGATGACCCTGTTTTGAGTTGTGGTTTTCTGTTCCAGATTTCTTTTGTACCATAATACCCCCAGGCGGTCAGGACATAAGTGTTCCTTGGCCTGAAATCTCACAAGAATAAACAGAAAACTTTAGGATTGGGGAATTGTGGCTTTATGAGCCAGATGGAATCAATGCAGAAGAAACCCAATCAGACTAGGAAATTACACACCAAAAATATTTTAAAAGAACATTATTAAGAATGCAAATTCAAGCACTGAAATGTTAGGAAATGCCCAAATTGAGATTGCCTGCAACCTTAATTTAGCTCCCTTGTGCATATGTGTTTTGATTCAGTCTTTAAGGCTCAGGGTGCTCTACAGTGTACTGTGGTATGAATTGTCCTCTAGTTAGCCTGAAGACTGGGGGAGGGGTGAAAAGCTACTCCCAGCCCTCAGCTATGCTAAGTGCTGCTGGGATGTAACTCATTTACTTTAATGTATCAGTAACATCAAGACTAAAGAAAACAGCTAAAGATATGCAGTTTTAATGTTCACAGACATTAGTTCATTTCAGGAACAGGCAAGCAGTGGTGTTACAATTAGACAGAAAGAGTGTCATGAGGCTTTAGGCAATTTGAGGAAGTCATGATGATTCACAGGGGGTTATGGGCACACTTTACCATCTCTCCAGAAGAGCAGAAACTATAGAAAGAAATCCTTCTGTGCCCTTGTGATTGTACTTTAGTGCAATCAGCAAGCATAAACTATAGTTTATCTTTCTTTACATACTAGATAGTCTGATAAAAAGAGGAAATAACATACAAGTGCATGCAATTCATCTGTGAATATAGTCAATTTAATAACAGATGTAAGAATCAGGTACATCACTTGCAGTGCTTTCTTTTTTCAGAAGTCTGAGTTAGCAATGATATTTACGACACTCTCCTCAGACACCCATGGCTACTAGGTAAGTTTCTTTGGGGCACTTAACATTTCCTATGCTCTTCACCTTTCTGTTGATAAGTGTGAGTAATGAAGATTCAAGTCATATTAGAGCTCTTTTTTTCTCTTTATAGGTAACAGTAGAAAACCTCTTACCTAGTGTCTAATAAGCCTCTTTTTTTTCCTTCACATAGAAACCCTAACTTCCCAGGTTATCAGACAGTAACACAAAATATCTAGTTGGAATAATGAAATTCAAACTCTGCTATTTTTTATAATTTGTTGTGGGGAGGGGAGATGCTTTACAGATGACTATCGTAAAACTCCCTGGAGATGTGTGGAAGAGGGAGAAAGGTGCTATTAATTATAAAAGGACACATTCTCTGATTTAAATTGGTGCACCTTCAGTGAAGCTTTGCCAGTTTCCTAGGAAAAAGAGAATTTGACCTAAAAACTTCACACAGGAGTAGACCTATTCTCCCATAATTCACTTTTCTTCGGTAAATAAAATTGGCAAAATCCGAATGCATCCAGCTTGTTTATAAAGATAAGAGTAAGAGAGTTGACAGATTCAGTATATTATCAAGTATACATGTACAGTACAGATGTGAGGTGTTTCTTAAGCATTGTAGTTTTATTTATATTTCCCTTTACTTCAGATTAAATTCACTTTATTTCTCCTGGGCAGAAGTCTCCTAAAATAGGTTCCTAAAAGCTGGCTGTAAGTGGAACTTCCTGTTCTGTAGGCTTTTTGCTCCAGGAGTGATGTTAATATCAACAACAGTATTTTCCTCTTATAGAGCAGTGAATTTCACCCCATGATCTCAGAGAAGTAACAGAAGGTAATGAATTAAATCCAAAACCTGTGGTATAACCACTAGTCCACAATTCCTCTTATATATATATATATGATTTATGCAGATTTCCTTCCAAGCCTTTTGAATCAGATTCTGAATTCAGTTACTCAGGTATAATTCAAAGGGAGCTCTGCGACAATTGAAACATTTGTTAATAGGTTTTTCTTTGTATTATTGTTTTTTATGCTGGGGTCTCATATAAGAAACTGACAGACACAATACCACAGCATACAGCATTCAGCTCTGGTACCCAAATATAGTCATATTAATTTTTTTTTTAAGAGATCAATTACATTTCTAACTTAAGATACAGCCACAGCTGAAAGAGAAAACAGAAAGAAAGCAAAAAAGGCTTTCTTGTCTATGTCTACACTAGAAACACTAAGTCGACTTAGTTAAGTTGACTTAATAAATTCAACTTAAGTCGACTTAAAGTTGAACTTGTTAAGTTGACTTAGAAAGTCCACACCATAAACTGGAGGAGACTTCAAATGGCCACACTGGCAGTTGCTAGGTCGACTGAGGACTGGTGCATTGTGGGAAGTGTGCCATGTGGCACCAGAGAAGTGCTGCAGGGTTTGGGGGCTTTGGGGGGAGTGCAGGGTTTGGGGGGAATGGGTGGGAGCTGCAGGGTTTGGGGGCTGTGCGGAGGTTTGGGGGGAGGAGAGGCAGGGTGGGAGGCCAGTGCTAGTGAGCTGGGGCGGGCGGGTTCTGGGCCTGCACATGTCTACCCCGTGTCCTGGGCCACTGGCGACGAGGGATGCTGGGGTCCCAGGCAGTGGCACCCTCAGCAGGCTGAGGGTACCGGAGCTCCCCCAGGTGCTGCAGGTATGTCATCTGCTGCTTGAGGGCTACAGTCTCGCACTCAGCGAGGTCGACCAGGAACTGGAGCATCCCCGCCCAGCCCTCTGGTGGGCATCCACCCGCTCCCACCAGGCCATCAGGCGTTCCTCGGACTCCTTCTTGATCCACACCAGCTCCCCGAGGTTCTTATCCCAAGAGCAATGTGCCCTCCACCTCCTTCTGGTTGGGGCTGGCAGGGTCCTGGGAGTGCTGAGTCTGAAGGACCCAGGGGCTGCTGGAGAAAAGCAAAGAACAGAGTTCCTCCCATTAGCTGGTGCAGTGTGCAGCCTGACAGCAGCTGCTGTCCCCTGACCATCCCCCTCCTTCTCAATCCCTGTCCTTTGGGACAGGGGCCCCTTGGCACACACCACCATGCTCTACTGCCCGGGTCAGGTGCGGTGCCCAAGGTGGTGAGCTTCAGGCAGCCCTGATCCGGGGGGTCTCTCCTGAGGCCATGTGACATAGGTGTCGGGCACATGCTGTCTGGCCTTGGCATTCCTGCCTATGGTCTCCCAACACACCACCGCACTGCTCAACTCAAGCTCCCCCCCATCACATTGCTCCCTGCCCCTCTGCCCCCATGGGAGGTCCTCTGTGCCCGCCCCAACCCTGCCTGTCCCTGGGCCATGTCCCTCCTGCAGTCCCTGTCCCACAAGCATGCACAGCCCTTCCCACAGGGAGGGAGAGAGAGAGGGAGGGAGCACTCACCAGCAGCTGCAGCAGGTGTCTGGCACTCTGTCTCCTCACCTGGTTCATCTTCAACGGGAGGAACCTGCTCCTCCTCCTCTGGGGCTAGCTCTGCTGTCAGGGCAGGGATCAGCTCCAGGCTGGCAGTGGGGTCCAGGGCTAGTGGAGTACCCTGCTGCTGGCTGCTGGTCTCTGCCTCCTCCAACACCACATTCTTATCCACCAAGTCCTCCTCCTGGTCATCACTGAGGGAAGGGAGCTCAGTGAAGTCAATGGTGTGGGTTGGCAGGCCGCTGACCTCCTGCCCCAAGAAGGCATCCAGCTGCTGGTAGTACCAGCAGCTGGTGGTGGGGGCTGACCCCGCCAGGAGCCTGTCCTCCCAGACCTTTTTGTAGCCCTGGTGGAGGACCTTTATTTCCACCCGCACCTGCTGGGGGTTGCGGGCATGCTCCTTCTTCACCAGGGCCAAGTAGATGGAGGCATATACGTCCTGGTTGCAGTGACTGTCCTGCAACTGAGAGTGCATTGCCTCGTCCCCCCAGATCCCCAGGAGGTCCAGGATCTCCTGGTGGCTTCAGGAGGGGGCCCTTCTGCGGCACTGGCTCCCCTCTGCCATGGCTGCTGTGGCAGGCCTGGACAGCTCTGTGAAGCAGGGTGGGCAAGGCTTTGCCCTGCCCTGTGGTTGCCCAGGGAAGGCTCTTTCTTCCTAGTGCCAGGAACTCTGGCTATGTCTACACTTTAAAAAGCTAGTTCAAATTATTTAATTTGAATTAACTAATTTGAACTAATATTAGTTAGATCGAATTAACTTAATTCAAACTAGCATGGCCCCACTAGAATGCTAGCTCGAACTAGCCATGTCCATGCAGGGCACTTGCTTAGTTCGAATTAGTCAGTTGCAGGAAGGTCTATCTGTTGATTAGTTTGAACTAAGCAGTTAGTTCGAACTAATATGGCCACATTGACTTAATTCGAACTAACTATTTTGAATTAAGGGTTAGTTTGAACTAAGCAATCAAATTTATTAGTTCGAATTAAGGAAACCCTTAATTCGAATTAATGAAAGCCTAGTGTGGCCAAGACTTAAGTTAATTTGAATTAAGCTTCCTTAATTCAAACTTATTTGCAAGTGTAGATATAGCCTCAGGGAGGAAGGTATGGAGGCTCCTGAGGTCGACTTAGCTAATTAAGTCAACCTAGGGCATCCACATCGGATTTAGGTTGACTTAACTAATCAACTTAAGCGTTAAGTCGACCTAAAGACTGGTAGTTATTAAGTCGATTTAAGGAACTGCTTAAGTCGACTTAATAAAAGGTAGGTGTGGACGCGGCTTTGTTTAAGTCAACTTAAGCCTCCTTAAGTTGACTTAATTTGCATGTGTAGACATAGCCCTTGAGCTCAACATCAATTAAGACAATATATGAATGCATTATAAGTCACTGGGTAAGCATAAAAGTGGTAAAAAATAAGTGTGATGTGGTAGGTATCTACTTTAAATCAGCTAAGGAAGAAGAGATAGATGAGGCTTTTAAAAAAAAAACAACTAACTTTTTAAAATCCAAACACAGGACTTGCTGGGGATGGGAGATTTCAACCACGTGGACATCAACTGGAAAAATAGTACAGCAAGGAACAGATTATAGAAAAAGTTCTTTGATTGCATTGGAGACAACTTTTTATTTTAGAAGATGGAGAAAGCAACTTGGGAGACGTTATTCTAAATTTGATTCTTACAAACATGGAGGAAATGGTTGATCATCTGAAGGTGTAAGGTAGCATGTGTGAAAATGAATATGAAATGATAAAGCTCATGATTATAAGGAATGATAGGAGGGAAAACAGAAGAATAAAGATGGGCTTCAGGAAGGCAAACTTTAGCAAACTCAGATATTCAAATTAACTTTGCAACTAACTCATACCTCATTCTACAGATGGAGGGAAAATAAATAAACAAGCATTGTCTCTGTCAGTCTGACCTGGGAGAAAATTCCCTCCCAATTTTGAAATGATGATCAGGAAACACTGTACTTATACTTACTTTCTATACTGTTGCTGTGTTCTTCTTTGTTACAAAAATCTCTGTCCCCAGTAGATATTTCACATTTATTTTTGCAAATGAAATATGAAATTAGCAGATTTTTTTTCAGAATCTCATAATGTGAGATTAGACATCAGTGGTGTTACCAGTAAATGAGTATCAGGAGCTTGTTCAGTTGGCAGTTGAAGCTTTACATACTCATTCACACATGGATTGTGCAACTCAGCAGATATCCCTGCAGCATGGAAAAATAGAAAGATAATTATTACTAGTCACTTTGTTTGTTTTGATAGCACATGCTACTGGATCAATGATGTTGTTGGCAGCACTCTGCATTACAGAAACTAGATGGTTTGAATAATCAGAATATTTACTGTAACTGCTTGGGAATGTATGGGGAAAACATTTTTTTAAGGAAAGACTAACAGTTGCATGTAAAATGAAAAGGAGAAAAAGGAAAGGAACAAATGTGGGCAGGAAAATGAGTGGAAAAAATAGAAGAATAAAAGGTGTGGAAACAAAGATGCAGGTTAAGATGGGGAACCAACAGAAGCAAAGAACAAAAAGCAAAGGGAAGAGGTGGAAGGTGGGAGAAATGGGAGAAGAATGGGAAATTAAATAGAATGGCTGAAGGGAAACACAACAACAAAATCTAGAGGGATTAAACTTTAGAATCTGCCTAATATTTTTTTTATATGTTATCTCCCTTTTAAACCTGGCTTAGTACTTATGATGTACAACAGGCAGAGGTATACCTCACAGACTTCGGACAGTTCAAAAGCTTTGTGAGGCTGCTGGTAGGTGCCTGAGTTCTCCTAGAAAGCTAATGAATCAGTTATTTGGAGGTGTCTCCAGTGAGACAAGGGTTTAACCATACAATAGTTACGGCACGCGAACTCACAAATAATTCAAACTCACACAAGGAAACAAATTTAAAACAAAGACTATAAACTCCATGTAATGAATTGATTAAAGAGAAATGACCAAGGTTAAATAATTAGAGGCATTAACAATGCTTTGTAATTAGTAAAGGCCATTCCAGCATACTAGGTCATGTGACCACACATTTCCCCAATGTGCCTAACCAAAATAGTGTCTCCCTCCCTGAGGTCTGTCTGTCCCCCATGTCTCAGGTACCTAGGTGGTACACATGGAGACATGTTGCAAGTCTGTGAGGACTTGCTGTTAGGAACACATTATATTATACTGGGAATTGGCAGTGTAGTTCTAGATGAAACCAGCAGATGAAAGTTCTTTTGCAGATTCAATATTTAATAGAGCAAAATTAAACCCTCACTACCAATCTACTGAAAACACAATGCATATTTTCAGGTATATTTTCTGGCTCAGTGGTTAGGAGACTGATGTCAGCAAGCAGATGCTCCCTGGGGATCACTGTAGAGGGACTAATTGCCTGCTCCCTTCTAGAAATGTGCTGACAGTTTTTAAAGCTTGGAAGCCACAGGTCCAGTTGCAAGCAGTCCGGATCTCTGAATCCAAATTCCTGGATCAAGTGCAGGCTGGTGGTGCAGAGGAGCTGGGCTCTCTCCTCTTGTTGCTGGCAGGCTGCCGTCAGAAAGAATGGACTGTCTGCTACTCCTAAGGCTTTTCACCAGAGTGAAGTTATCGAAAGATCAGTTACTTGGCCTGAAAGTCCTGTGCTGGCAGGCTATAGGGAACCACAGTGCTCCGAGATTAGGCTCCGCCATGTGGAGGGAAACCAGAGTTATTCAAAGCATTCCCTTCTGCTTTCCCAGACACTCAGGGCTCTTCTAAAAACTATCTGTAGTCTCCTTTAATTGGGTATTGGGGACAGCTATTGTCTCCCCTTCTTCCATTGGCTGAGGGAGGAGGGTTGCTAGGTAAGTGGGGGTCACATTCTCCCTTCCTTCCTGATGATGGGGTGTAGGCTGGTCGTGGGAGGTCCAGGGCATTCAGACCCATCCTCAGGCCCAGGTTACGAGGAAGGCCTCAGTTCTGATCCTGGGGAAAAAACAGCCATTGCAATCAGTAGATCATTATTGACTCTCGCAAGTACATTAACTGTCAGCCTATCTGCTAGATCAGGCAGAACTATTACCAAGAGTCAGTAGCCCCCATGTGGGGCGAGGCAGCCACACAAAGTCAGTAGTCACAAGCGGGGTGGGGCAGGCACACAGAGTCAGCAGCTCCTGTCTGGGAGGAGTAGCAGGCCCAGACAGGGGTAGTAGCACCACTCAAAACCCTCAGTGGCTGTGGCAGGAGGGTTCAAGCACTCCGGGTAGATGGGAAATGGGGGATGGGGCCCAGGGCCCTACCAGTTGCATAGGGATCTGCCACTGGGGAAGTGGGGCTCCAGTTACAACACACTGATGTTTATTTGAGCCTGGGTTACTTTCTGCCACCCTGAGTCTGGGTACCTATCTCCAAGGGGGCTTCTCTGGGTCCTGAGGGTAGACAGCCTGTAGGATCCCAACTAGTTCCTCGCTGTCCATGGGCAGCAGGTCTGGGAATTCCTTGGGTCTGTCTGCAAAGGGTATTCCAGGTCACAGGGTCCCTCAGCAGCCGGCTTTTCCTCCAGGGTACAGGGGTCCTCAGCAAATGGAAGCTCCTCCAGGTCACAGGGGCCCAGCGGTTCCTCAGGGTCATTGGCTTTCTCTAGCTCCAGTGAATCCCTGGTGAGGGGCAGCTCATCAGGATCACAGCAGACCATGGAGCGTCTCCTTGGTCTACAGTTCCTGGTATTCCCTCCCAGTCACTAGGGCTGGGTAAGCTAGGTGGGCCATCGGATCTCCTACCAGGTGAGGATGAGGGTAGCCCTGTGGTGGGGACCAGATCTCACCTGGTTGGCAGCCTCAGAGATGGAGCATCCTTCTCTGTGGCAGCTTAGGTACTGAGCTTCCAGGCTGATCTTTTATACTTCCCCTTCCTGTCCTGGCTCCACCACTCTGCTTCCAGGGCTTGAGTCCTGCAATGCCCAGGTCTGCCCAAGACGGGTGTTCAGGCCTTCCTCGGGCCCAGGATCTGAGGAAGGCCACAGGTCCTTGCTACACGGAGAAAGTCAACAGTGCAAAACTCTGTGGCAGAACCTACAGGGGCCAAAAATGTATGTCTTTTCTTTTGTGGTGCAGCCCCCTTGCTAGGGAGTGGCTTGGGGTGCTACATGAATAAGCATCTTAATAAATTAATCAAGATGATTCTCTGGATGAAATGTGTGGCTGATGGGCTGTATAGTTACAATAGATTGGTTGTAGTAAAGGCAGGGTGGGTGGGCATGGTAACAAGAGACATCTAATAGCAGCCTTACCTCACACTCAAACATCCTTCATGAAAGGGCTCTCACTTTGGACCCATTGCAGAAAATGGCCACATGGTTGGCTCATGGCATTCAAATTATGGGAGAGGAAAAAAAGAGTCATGGATCCAAAGGGATGCACTGGAAAGTTACAGTTTAATGACTGAAGGAGGAGGAAATGGGTAATAGAAGAAAAATGTCCTTGAAGGAACAGTCAAAAGAGCTTGTCAGAATGACCATAATGAATGTTGGATTAGTAAGCACTGTGTGTTAAGAAAGCCACAGTGCAATGAGAATACACAGCACCAGAAATATCCTTAGTATATCACCAGAAATTACATCCGTTCTCACAGTTTTGGCCAGTTAATGATGAAAAACAGAATACTGCTAGGATAATGATGTACAACATAAGTCTTATTCTGTGCATTTTTGTGAATTAATGAGCAGATTCACAATAATGTGTAAACTACAATTTAATCCAAAAATGAAAGCAGCAGTAAACAGGTCAGTTACATTAAAAGAAGAGATACTTTTAATAGACTGTTACAAAAGGATTAAGTATTTGATCATGACAATATTCCATTATTGGTAATGAATGGAAGCCCAAATTTAATTCCCTGGTTTCACAGAATTGTCTTCAAAGTTGAAAAACAAGTCACATTCCAAAAGGATTGGAAAAGGAGTTGCATGATCACTTTTTTTGTTTTTTAGAAAAGGAGTGAAATTAATAGATTTATCATGAGAGGATCTTTAGTATGTGGTCAATAATGCCTTATTTGGAGATCCTACAGAACAATTACAGTTAATTCTGGAAAAGGTGCAAAAAATGCAGAATCTAAAATCAGAGATGGAAAAACCAAAGCTATGCATGCCTCATATACAATAGAAATGAATGATCTGCCAATGCTGCACATAGATGGCAATGACATTGAATGGATGAACAGTTGCATCTATCTGGGAAGTCAGTTGACTGCAAGAGGCTTTATATGCCAAAAAAGTCACATGTCACATTGGTCTTGCATCCATGGCATTTCAGTATCTTCAAGATACATGTTTGGGTGGTGGGATGTCTGCATGACAACTAAGGTACGAGCATTAATGTGTTAGTGATGACAACTCTATTATACAGAGCAAAAACATAGCAGTTAAAAACAGATGCAGAGAGGAAAATAAACAGCTTTCAGTGTCAAAATTTCTAGGATATTCTTAACATCAGTTAGTTCGGTTTTGTCACAAATAAGAAAATACTTAATTGATCCCAGAAAGTTTAAGTCTTGTACCAGTTGGGAACAAGATGACTGCAATAGTGGAGACATATCCAATGTACAAAAGAAAGTACATTTTGCATAAGGCATACAGAGCAAAGGTAGAAAGAAGTAGATCTTAAGGCTGACTACAAATGAGATGAAAAGATGCAATTCTGATCAATTTAAGATATTTATTGCCTCCCATGCTGATTCTTGCCAGAGAAAGAAGATTGGCTAAGGACCATTCAGGATGGAGGCCCTTTCTATGCACCACAATGGCTATATCATAGACATGTGACTCTGCTAGTGGTGATGGTGGTTCATGGCCATGCTGTTATTAACAGAACTGTCCAGAATTTCTTTTTCCTCATGGAAAATTTTGACTTTTTATCAATAACCCAAAATGTAAATGTTTTTGCCAGAGCCTTGAACTAAAAGCTTTTCAGTTCTCAACTTTTCAGATTATCATCAGAATGTCAAAATTCTCAATGAAAAGCAGAAACATTTGGTGATAAATTTCATTTTTAATCAAAAAACACATTTTCTCTCAAAACACTTTTGACAAGACATTTCTAACAGTTCTGATCATGATATATCCTGATGGAATCAATGGCTATGTCTACACTTGCTAAAATTAGTTTGAATTAGTTAGTTCGAACTAACTAATTTGAACTAATTTTAGTTAGTTCGAATTAGCTTAATTCGAACTAGGAAAAGTTAGTTTGAACTAAGCAAGTGCCATTTATGGCACTTGCTTAGTTCGAATTAGCGATCTCCATTGATTTCAATGGCCGGTTAGTTCGAACTAAGAAATTAGTTCGAATTAACATGGCCACATTGGCTAATTTGAACTAGTTAGTTCTAATTAAAGCCTTACTTCTGAAGCCCTATTCGAACTTATTAGTTCAAATTAAGGAAGCCCTTAATTTGAACTAACTAAAGCCTAGTGTAGCCATGGCTTTAGTTAGTTTGAATTAAGCCTCCTTAATTCAAACTAACTTGCCAGGGTAGACATAGCTAATGTGTGTGCATAGCTAGTTACTGCTGCTTTTGACCTTCATGAAGCTAACTTCATTTTTAGTTAGGATTAAATCTGAATAGACAAAACTATTAGAGCTGTTGTTTCTTGGCTCCGCCCCCATTTCTTGCCCATGTCTCCTGTTCCTGTGAAGCTGTAGATAGCAGCTGTCATATGTAGAAGCACAAACACTCCATATTTCTGCTTTTCCTTTATGTTTTGCCTCCTTGCCATGCTAGCTTTACAATAGTATTTCTGTGCAACAAGTTATATAATGTAACCACCCAGATTCAGCAAGGTACTTAAACAGATGTAACTTTAAGCAAATGGGTAGTTTCATAAAAGTCATTGGCTTGCTAAATTGGGATTGGAGATTTCAAAAATTTCTCTCTCTCCATACACAAAAAAAGGTTAGCATATTTTCTGTTTGTTTGGGGGTTATTGGTTTCTTATGATCTGTGCCTTTTTTTCCTAGTAAATTGTGATGGTGGTTTGTAGAATCACACAACATATCTCATTCTGTTTTTCTGCAAATTCTTCTCCTGGACCTTTGTTACTGTTTATTGTTGTTCTGTGGAGCAGAAACATGGCCAAACTTGCCTAAATTACAGCACATTAGCTAATGTTCACAAAAATTTGTCATAAATTTCAAACTGAATTATTTTTTTGGCACTATAAATGATGTTCTTGTCCCTTTAGTATTCTGCTGTATATTAGTCTCCCATAAATCAGCTGTGTAAGAATTACTGAAGTACATAAATAGAAGTTAACTGAACATTAAACTAAGCCAAAAAATCCTGCAAGAGTCTAACCCTTCAAAAAATAAACACTCTTTATTTTAAAAAGAGAACTCCCTATCATTCTTATATTTTTGGTTGTTTTCCTGGGACTGTCTGGTACACTTACTGTGTTGAATTACAACATCTAGTGTGTATGCAATGTGTAAAGTGTTTCTCCAGTGTCTCTAATTTTCAGGCAACTCATTGATTTTGAAATAAACATTCCGATTTTTTTTCTTCTACAAAAAAAATGGACAAAAAAGATTTGAAGCAATATTTTAAAATATAAGGTTATTTAAGATTTACTTATTTAAGATTTTTAGCATGATCATATTCGGGAAGTATATGTTATGTTTTTTTCTGAGATCATTGGAAGATGAATAACAGCAATTTACAGGGCAACTTGAGCTCAGAAAGTACTGAAATTTAACCCTCCGCAGCGTGTCGGCCAAAAATAGAGCTACAAGAGAATTTAAGAAGCTCATTGGTCTTGTCATAGCCCCCTGTCCAGGGGGAAATTTCACCCAGTGAGAACAGCTGAATAATCCACAAAGGCTGCATTAATTGAAAGCAATGTAACAGTTAATTAGCTAAGGGTATGTCTACACTTGGCCAAATAATTCGACTTTGCTAAGTTGATTTAACAAAGTTGACTTAAAGTCGACTTTGTTAAGTTGACTTAGCATGTCTACACTATAAAATTAAGTCAACTTCAAGGGGACCTTGCCAAATCGACTTAGAGTGTCCACACTGGACGCCTAAATCGACTTGTAGGGGCTAGGTGGACCTGGGACTTGTCCATGGTGGGGGGGCACCCCTTCCAAAGTGCCAGGGGGGTCAGCATTTGCCCCATTGTACCCTGGTACAATGGGGGCTGAGGGGGACAGGAACCCTGGGAGGGCATAGGACCAGGGTGGGTAGGACTGTTTCCTGCCCTGTGGATGGGTACGCCAGGCTCTGGCTGTGCCAGCCACCCTGGCAGGGAGGGCAGTGGGGGGAATCTTGGGGCCCTTTTCATTGATTTAAAGTTGATTTAGGGCTAATCTGCATCCACACTGGCTAAATCGACTTAATAAAGTTGACTTTAAACCAGGTTTAATAAAGTCAACTTTAAATTTCCTTAAGTCGATTTAAGCAGCAGCTTAAGTCAATTTAAGGAAATCGTAGTGTAGACGCAGATTAAATTAAGTCGATTTAAGCAGGCATAAATCGACTTAATTTGTAAGTGTAGACTCACCCTAATAGATAAGACACCAACAACCTATGGAATGTTTCACTCCGTGTATTGTTACTCATTTTCAGATATCTATATTTGTTTCTTTATACTTGTGGGAGATTTTTTTGTTTGTTTGTTTTGTTGTTTTTGTTTAATAAAAGAGTGTCAAAGGCTATGAGCACATGGAACAGAAACTCTGTCATAGAAACAGTTATAGTACAATGAGGAGAGGAACATTCCACTTCCCTAACTTAAGGAGAAGGTGCCATCATTCATATTTTAAACATGAACCATTTATGAACCTTTTATTGAAAGTCCTTAAATGAAATGGTAACAGGTAAACTCCTATGAAGTGTTTATTTTTTGTTTACTTTTTTGTTTTCTAGCATGCACTGCCTTCAGTGACTTTAAGCTCTTAAAGCTGGTATCTTTGAATACAACATCTGTGTAATCTGTCTTTAAGTGCATGTTGTTATATATGCTATGTATGTTTTGTTTGTCACATGACTATTTTTAATTTTTCTTTTTTAACAAATAAATGTTGTATACGTGATTATATTTTAATTTTTGTTGTCTCTGTTTAACACCAGTTACCCCACACTATTATGATATTATTATGGTTATATATTTCCAAACATCACATCATGGCACCAAATCTTCTCTCTCTCTCTCTCTCTCTCTCTCTCTCTCTCTCTCTCTCTCTCTTTTTTTTTTTTTTTGCTAAGCTCAGAAAGATATCAGTTTATACATATAAAATAAGGCTGTTGAACAATTTTTTTTAAAATCACAATTAATCGTGAGATAAAAAAATAGCCACTATTAATTGCAGTTTTAATGGCACTGTTAAATAATAATAGGATTCTAATTTTAATTTAATAGAAATATTTATTGATGTTTTTCTACATTTTCAGATATATTGATTTCAATTAAAACACAGAATACAAAGTGTACTGTGTTCATTTTATATTGTTATTTTTTTATTTACAAGTAATTGCATTATAAAAAAGATAAACAAAATAAATAGTATTTTACAATTCAGCTCATAAAATACTATAATGCAATCTCTTCATTGGAAAAATACAACTTACAAATGTAGAATTTTATTATTATTATTAGTATTATTATTATTAATAATAATAATAATAATATAACTACACTCAAAAATGTAAAATGTTAGAACCTGTAAGTCGAAACGTGAAGAGATATATGAATATTTAGCATATCTGGAATATAAATATGCTGCAACGTTAGCTATAATAGTACCATGCAAATGACTGTTCCCACTTTCAGGTGGCATTCTAAATAAGAAGTGGGCAGCTTTATTCCCATAAATATAAACAAATTTGTTTGTCTTAGTGATTGATTGAACAGGAAGTTGCACTAAGTGTACATCGTACTGCAATATTCTCTTCCGAGGTACTGGGTCTTGTGCATGTTCCTGATACAATACTATTATATAGATTAACAAAGAACTATACAACAATGATACATTTGCTTCTTCATAAATAAATGCAGTCATATTCCAATGAAAGAGAATTAAAACATGTATATGGATGAAGTCACTTGGATTGGTAATGTATTTACTTTTTCCTGTCTTTATTATATAACTTTGGCTTTAGACAAGAAATTAGCTGTGCTTGGTTATTTGGATTCTTGAACACTTTTAATATGGAACCACAAGTGTAGTTAAGCAATTGTCTATACTTTAGACAATACTCTTTCTCTAGACTGGTCACCTCTTCCTTCCTTTTTTTCTCTACTTCTTTTTCTGTACAGTTCTTCCTAGAAACACAGGGAAATCTTGCTAGAGTATACAAAGAAACCAATCACTCAAAGTGAGTAACTGTTGATGTATATTTAAAGAAACAAGTTTTTTGGGGATTGGCATCTGTAGCCATAGGGTCTGCTCCCCTCAGATACATCAGTTGAATAAAAGCAGTTTGTGAGTGTTGATAATAAAGTGAAACAAACAGGGCATCTGGTGGCACTTTTAAAGACTAACACATTTATTTATCTCATGAACTTTCGTGGGAGAAAATCCCACTTCATTAGACGCTCGAAGATGGAGAACTTACAGACAATAATATGGTGGTTAGTTGATGAACATAAAACAGAAATATTCTAGTTTGGTTATTCATTGCTGGTTTTGTAAGCTCTGCTACTGAATCAACTTTTCATCTATTCACCATCTTATATAATACAATTTGCTTAAAAGAAATTAATTACATTGTAATATGGATTTATGTAAATTTAACAAACAGCTGTACTCAGTAAATGACTGTCATATCATAAGTTTTTTCAGACACCTTATCTACTCAGCTGTATGAAAGCCTGAGTTCTGCAGGCATTTCCAAGATTATACACCTCTGGCGAAATTTAGGAATGAAAAGATATTTTCACTATGCAACAATTTTTGTTTCAAACACACCCTATTGCTCCACCTGGGCTAGAAAGATATCTGTATTTAGTATGCACTAATATTTTAGGTAACTTATTTCTTGAGATGCACTATATACCTGTAACATGATCAACATACAAGAACTTAACTGTAGTCACTGTATTGTCATCTTTAAGAGTTTAATAATTACTGATCAGCAACTTACAATGTAGTTCTGTCAGGCATATTTTGGCCATGTACACACTACAGGAATAATCGCGCAACAAGCCCGTTGCACTTTAAAAGTCACGTGGTTTTTGTAGTGCAGGATCATGAACACACTGCCACTTGTGACGGAACAGAGCCCCCCCCCCCCGCAATTGCCGATTTCACAAGAAACCCAATTGAATTGTGGGAACCTATCTCACAGTTCCATCCATCCTGATTTGGCGCTAAGAATCCTGGGTAGAAGGAGAGTAGCGCTGAGCACCATGGGTAAAGTCTTGGTTTCCCATGGTGCATTCTGTTCCCTTTGCATCATGAGAGTTGCTACTAGCAACTCGCGCCCATTTTCAACAGTAGTGCATTGCTTCCCGGAAGTCCTTTTGCAGCAACATGGATCCAGGTCTGATCTCGACTGTCGCCTTCAGCATAATGAATACATCTCGGCTGGTGGCACAGTATGTGTTCAGCTCTGAATCAGAGCAGGATTCGGATGACCCTGGGCTAGTGACTGCCATGCAGAACAACAGCACCGCATTGCTGAGCTCCTTCACAAAGCATCTGCACACGGTGCACCGCCGGTTCTGGTCACGAGAGACAAGCACCGAGTGGTTGGACCGCATCGTTTTGCAGGTGTGGGTTGATGACCAGTGGCTACAGAACTTTCAAATGCGGAAAGCCACATTCATGGAACTGTGTGAAGAGCTAACCCCTGCCCTGCGACCCAAGGACACCAAAATGAGAGCCGCCCTCACCGTGGAGAAGCGTGTCACAATCGCGCTGTGGAAAATGGCGACTCCAGACTGCTACCCCTCGGTCGCGAATCAGTTTGGGAGTTGGCAGGTCAACCGTTGGGTTAGCACTTTCACAAGTGTGCAGAGCCATTAATTGTGTTCTTCTCCGGAGGACAGTGACGTTGGGCAACATGCGGGAGATCGTCGATGGATTCGCGGCCATGGGATTCCCGAACTGTGGAGGGGCAATAGACAGCACACACATCCCTATTCTAGCTCTGGAGCATCTTGCGATTGAGTATATTAATAGGAAGGCTACTTCTCCATGGTGCTTCAGGCACTCGTGGATCACAGGGGGCATTTCACTGACATAAATGCAGGGTGGTCGGGTAAGGTGCATGATGCTCGCATTTTCCGGAACACGGGCCTGTACCGGAAGTTGCAGGCAGGGACCTTCTTCCCCGATGATAAAATTACTGTTGGGGGTGTGGAGATGCCCATAGTCATCATAGGAGACCCAGCCTACCCACTGATGCCTTGGCTCATGAAGCCCTATACTGGAAATTTGGATCGCAGCAAGGAGCGCTTCAATTACCGGTTAAGCTGGTGCCGAATGACCATAGAGTGCGCCTTTGGGCGCTTAAAAGGCCGCTGGCACTGTTTGTACAGGAGGCTAGACTTAAATGAGGACAACATTCCAGCCCGTCATTGCGGCATGCTGTGTCCTGCATAACCTCTGTGAAAATAGGGGAGAGAAATTTCCCCCTTCATGGGATGTGGAGGCTGAGCGGCTAGAGTTTGCCTTCCAGCGGCCAGCCACTAGGAGTATCAGGGGGGCACAGCTGAGAGCCGTCCGCATAAGGGAGACACTTAGGGTGCATTTTAGTGAGGGCGACTCATAGGACGCATTGCATCACTGTGCAGTAGTGTTCCCAAGCACTATTGGGTGCTGTTGGGAGGTGGGGGGACGGTGCCGGTGGGCGTGTACTGTACTATGCTTGAATGAGTGAATACTAAACATGCAACAACTAATCTTATTGTGTATCAATAAAGACACTGTGCAAAGTTCAAGTGATTCAATTTTATTATTATAAAACATTAAATATTTACAGTAAACAGTGCCTGCAAAAGGGGCTATAGATATGTGTAGGTGTGTGTCTCAATGCCATAGCTTGGTGCAGGAGTGGATGTAACATTGTACCAGGAGGGTCCCTGGGCTTCAAAGAACTGCTTTGAGGGAGAATGGGGAATGGGGGACAGAAAGTGTTGCTGTGGCTGCAGGGGGGGGGGGTGAGCCTGGAGCAGCTGGGTCTGCAGACCAACCATGGTCTTCAGCAGTTGGGTCTGCTCCTGTAGGATGCTTATGAGGGCATCCTTCTGCTTCTGCCTCTTCGCATTGTTTTCTTTGCGCTCCTGCCGGCACTCCTGCCTCCATTGTCTAGCCTCCCTTGCTGATGCCTCATTGGACTGCATCAGCTCCTGGAAGATATCCTCCTTGCTCCTGCGAGGCCTCCTCCTTATCTGTCTCAGCCGGTCAGCTGGCGCAGACCACCGACTGGCAAAGGTCGTTTCTAAGGAAAAATGAAACATCATAAGTAGTACTATTGTTCTCGCTTTGGTTAAGGAACCGGTAATATGCTCTCCCGCTACATTCTGCTGTGCCCACGGGACAGGGCATTGCCGGGGACTGAAAGGGCTTTTGCAAAGGGAGATTCGGGTTGCCGAGACAAGACACACAGCTCCGTGAACTATTTGCAGTGCTTTGGGCGATTAGTTCACATACGGCAATGCCATGGAAGCCGATATCTCACTGCTTAGAGGGCCTCTGCAAGCCAGAATGCATATCCTGCATGTCACTGGTTGTCAGCCAGGACCATATGCAGCAGGCTTGTGCGCAGCCATGGTTCCCGCTGCTGTGCTTTGCAATTGGCGAGGGAGAGTACCCCTCTATGGGGGAGGGGAAACAGTTGCTCTCCCATCAAATTTAACTAGGAGGCTGTGGAAGTACATCGAGGACACCTTCAGTGATCTCAATGGAGAGGATTTCTTGACAACTACAGCATGCATTGATGCACTGCTCATGTAATGTGGGATAGACCCCCCCATCCAAAAAAGGAAAAGAAAGGATGAAACTCAAAACACCTGTTTCCTGCCCGCTCTTCATTTGCCCGCAAAGCTTATCCAGCTAGCATAGAAGCCACTTCTCATGAAACTTACCAGAGCTCCCCTCTGCTGCATCCGAAGACAGTATGGAGAAGGAATCTGGGCAGCACGTGTCAGGTGGTGAGGAGAACAGCTCCTGGCTCCCTAGGTCAGCTGCACCGCTTTCACCTTCCAGGTCATCCTCCACCTCCACGTCCTCATCGATGAATTGCTCGTCACCATCTGCTCCGGTATCCTTTTCATGGGGTGTGCTGACGTGTCCACAGGAGCTTTTGGGGTGGTTGTGGGATCCCCGCTCAGGATTGCTTCCAGCTCCTTGTAAAATCGGCATGTAGCCGGCGCTGAGCCAGAGCGCCGGTTTGCCTCTCTGGCTCTGTGGTACGTAATCCGCAACTCCTTCACCTTCGACCTGCACTGAAGAGTGTCTCTCTCGTACCCCTTCTCTGCCATGGCCCGAGAAATCTGGCCAAAAATATCGAAATTCTGTTGGCTGCTAAGTAACTGTGCCTGCACAGCGGACTCTCCCCAGATGCCTATGAGATCAAGCTCCTCAGCTGTGGTCAAGACTGGAGCATGTTTGCTGCGTTGAGCCGCCATTGCTCTTGGAGAACACAGCTGCACTCCACGCCACGCAAACAGGAAGAGTGAAGAATTCAAAAATTCCCGGGAATGATGGGAGGGCGGGTACAGTCATGTCACAGACACAGAGTGCAGAAGGAAGTGCAGAAGGGATGGAATTGGAATTCTAGGACATTTCCGGAGGTTGCATATTGCGCGGCAACCGTACACACACGAACTATCGCAGAACATCTGTTCCGCGGTAGCCGCTACCACTCTTGTTTTGGTGGTTTACATTTTGCGCAGTAAGACGGCTGTTACCACGCAACAACATGGATTTGTGTGTGGACGCTGTGCCTGTTATTGCGCGATAACGAGCGTTATCACGCAATAACTTTGCAGTGTGTACAAGGCCTTTGTAACAATTAGAAATGCCAGGGGTCATCTCTATTTGCATGACAATGGACCATTGTCACTAAAGAGATGCCAAAAGTATTCACTTGCGCTTTCATGCAGGCCACCTGCTGGTCCTATTCCAAATGCCTTTAGGGAAAGTGGTGAAAATTGTCTATTAAGAGCAAATCGGTATTCTTGTTAATGATGCAACAGGAAAAGGAACTAAAACCTAATACAAAGCAGTATGAAATAAACAGCAGCCATATCAAAAATTAAAAATTTCTACCAATTCTCAGCCAACTATTAAGCTAATAGAAATGCTCCAGAATGTAAAAACTTAAATATCGGACATTTAGAGGTTTTCAATTTTGAAGAAAAAAAAAAAGTGTGTGGAGGGAGGAAGTGGATTTTTTTTTAAATGGCAACAGCTTCCTGCCTTCTTTTTTCTCTTTAAGGAGCTTTAGCAGATGTCCAGTAAAGAGAGATGAGGACAATGTGAATATTGTTTTCCTTTCATTCTCAGAGAGATGTTGTAGCTAAAGCAGGTCAGCATTCAGAATGTACATTTACTGCATGAAATGGCATCAGTGTGTGTGAGATGAAACCCTGAGATTTTCAAGTAAATGGGTGGAATGCCTGACAAGCATGCTTTGAGCCAAAAAAAATCCCCCTCCTCTCCCCAAATGCACTGTAAGTAAGGCTTGGCAAGGCAACTTAGGGCAAAATTGGGAACATTTTTAAAGCACTGATTTTTGAAGAACAGCAAAATTGAAAGGGAATGTTTTCCTTTGTTCCTTCAGATGTGCTGATTCAAATGGTGCTGCAATTTGACTTTTACTTACACGGGTAATGCCAACTGCAATCTTAAGTTCAGTGGAAACATTGGACTCTCAACCTAGTGTAAGCATTAATATCCCATAAATTGGGCTGGGTTTTAAGGGGTTGTTGTCATTATAAGGTATGGCTGACTTCAGCAATAACCACAAAGTTCAAGCCAAGTGCTCAAGAGAATGAAAAAGTCAAAGACCTGATCTCTTCATATATATATTTGATTTAATGAAATGCATATACAGTTCCACAAGGGAAGCGGAATAGAGGTCTGTAACTCCACAAGGGCATTGCAGAGGAAAATCATACCTGCTTTAACTAGTGATCATCAGCAATTCACATGGGTCATATCCTCAAAACATCACTCACAGGAGAAGCACTCAAACAGATAGTGCTGTTGACTTCAGTAACATGTGTGCAAAAGTCCTTGGTGAAGTGAGTGAAAGAAGCTTCAACCACCTTCTGTCATGAGAATAAGAAATATTGGTAGGATTCATACAGCATCAGAATGACAAGGGAAGGGAGATGATCTTAGCAACTGTGTTTCCCACTGATTGGAAGTTAGGGTGAGGGATTTGTGACATGATTTCTGAAAAAAAATGTACCTTTCTCTTCAGTTTAAAATTTCCATTATATTCAGAAATATTATGTTTCATGGTTGTATATTGAGAGGTATTATGTTTCATGGTTGTATATTGTTGTGTGCATAGAGTCCAATTACACAAATCATCAGGCTCAGGCACAGAAATATACTTACCCATGCAGAACATCCCATTGATTAAGGATTTCTCATATGAGTGAGATCAACACATTATAAACATATGATATCATTTGTTTTCTGCACACCATAGCTGTTCAATACATCTTTCTTCAAATGGTCCAGGATGTCTTTTTTGAGGATTTAGTCCAAGTTTCTTTCATTTTTAACCATTTAAATCTTTTGGTCTTGAAATACCATAAACAATTAATATGTATTCAGTGTTGTAACTAAGAAAGTATAAAGGAAAATAAGTTTAAAGCTCAAATGTGTCCACATTTGGCTGCTATTTTTCATCAACTCATAACAGAACTCTTAAAAAATGCAATAATTTTTGAGAAAATATATCATAAAAATGTGTCCAGGTTCCTTGAAAAATATTTTTAAAAAATAGATTTTTTAAATCACGGGTTTAATAAGGTAATTATTTTTGACGGAATTCACAGTTTTCCAAATTTTTTTGAGATAATTGTAGACCCTGTGCACTCTAGTTCAGCAAGGATGAAATTTCCTGCTGTCTACTGAGGAAGAAGACAATGTATTCTCCACTGAGATCCTGCTCAAGTCCCTCAAAATAGACCAAAATTATCTTATTTATTTTTAAAATTATACCATTAAGCAGGCAAGATGGATTTATAACTCAATCAATTTAGGAGTATGGTAGGGTTATTTTAAAATCCTTTCCTTACTTGTCTTATTTTTCCTCTGCAGAGAGAGACAGGATGTAATGGTCATGAGATATTTTAGAAACAAGATTAAAAAAATATATATCTACACAGATTCCCTTATTAATTCAATTAGTCAAAATAATAATCAAATACACAAAAGTATTAAAACTATAAATTAAAGGCATCACTTTCCTCTGAAATTGCCCAAATCCATCTCTATATCTTTAACAATATGTTGCACTGTTCTTTAAGAAGTCTTCTTCAAAATATTATTTTTCTTTGGTCTTGCTAACATTTCTAATGAAGTGTCCTTTTCAGAGTTTTCTCTTAAAGTTGTTCTTTTTAATTTTCCTTGTTCTATTGCTCCTGTTTATACTGACTTTCCTCCTTAACTTATGTTACTTACTATGAATCATATATTTAGCAACTAATTTAGTAGTGCTTATCTGAATAATCCAGTGGGACAACTCACACGAGTCTGGATCACAGTTTGCAATGAAATACCAAATGATGTGAAGACTGAAAACTCAGACCATATTTGATAAATTGTGAAAGTCTTTCCACCTGCTTAAGGACTGACTATTTGAGCTCTACATGGGTGGCATGTGGAGTGGCTGAAGAGATAAAGCCCACGCTCCGAAGCCTGGGACCAAGGCAAGGGTAGTAGACTGTAATAGATACATGCAGTCCCTCCATTCCAGTTGTGGAGTACTCAGTCCAGACAATCTTTGTAAAAATGGATTGTGGACCCTTCTCTATGGCCTTCCACTGCGTTACATGAGGCTGGCATGGAAACCTTCCTTGTGCTGTCTGGAGGAGTTCCACCGCATGACCCATTTGCCAGCAGTTCCTCATATGAGACTTAAATGGCACAGATGAGTTTCACTTGAAAGAATCGCTAAAGTTCATGAGTCATTTTTGAGCACATACACTTTGATTTTTGCTGGAAGATAGGTATGTTATCAAGAAAACATGGTGCAGCGTAATAGTTTCTGGGTTGCAACCAGACTTTGTTTCATTTGATACAGAACTAGAAAAACTCAGTGAGTTGTATGTTGTTTCTGAAGTCAATGCAAGTTTTGCCATCAATGTAAATGAGGTCAGTATTTCATCTGTTTACTTCAACTAAGTATGATTATGAGATATTTAGATTCAATTGAACCTCAAACTTTAAAAGGATTTTGCCTGAGTAAGGACTAAGAAAACTGAGAAATAGGTAAGAACCATCAACATAGGACACTATTTATTTTTTTGTATCTGCTTTAGTGTATTTATAGTGGTAAGTTCGTCTGCACATATTGGATGTAAACCAGAAAGTAAGATAATACTGACTTGTGAAATTTGAATGATGAAGTCACTTTTGTTTTTTGATCTAATGAGAGCACAGAGAATTAGAACTGCAAACTGATTCTTGTGAAATATTCTACAACTGTATGGAAATTACCCAAAATGGCATGACCTCTAAAGTATGAAATAAGTAACTATAAAAGCTTAATTCTAATGAACTTAGAATGTATGAAAGATATATTGCCCTTCCATACACTTGTCAAAACTACTTGAAGTACACTGAAAGTACACTGATTTTTTCATAATTGTTCTGTGGCATGAAATAGAATCATACATGTTTAAGCACATTGCTTTCTAATAAATTTATTTCAGAATATGAACACAATTAGAGTTGAAGCTCTGTGTAATGGTCTATATTATATCATTATATGCCAACCTGTACTTTATAAACAAGATGGGCCATCTCAATGTGCAACCTATTTCAAAATTTTGCCTGTACACACAGGAAAAGAAGGAATATTTGAAACTCAGTGAGGCATTTTAAAAGCAGACATCAAGGATCAGACATGGATAGGATCGTGTTGGTATTAGTTTCTATGCATGTAGCTGGATTTGAACAATAGAATTTTGGAAACAATTAGAACTGTTACACTGCATATCAGATAAGATGCTGCATTTGTCTTGTTCTGGTGATGTGAACTTATCAAGACTTCAGTGTATTTTTTTTTTCTGAAGCTCTGCTACACAACAGATGGGATGTCTAACATCCTTTTCTATTTAAAACATGCAAGTTCTAATCAACAAGAGGGTTTAGAATGTTAAACCAGCCAGCCATAAGAAATGTGTCACACAGTTTGCTGTCATCCTAATTAATTAGATAGCATTATTTGTTGTCCCCAATGAACTCAGATGAGCTCAATGCCTGATAATAGCTTCATTCTTTTCAAGGATTTTCTTTTAATTTTATTCGCTTTGATTTGAGATAGAATGTTGTAAGGTGGAAAAATTACCACTAAATAGGGTAATCCACAAATATAGTATACGTGTGGCTTATAAATTTGACTGAATGTTTGGCCTCTTATTAAGGTCATTTTAATTTTAAATTTTCCAGGCTAATCTTTCAAGAGTAATTACTATTTCAGCAATTATCTTGCATTCTCAACACTTTATTGGACATGTTTTGTGATACAGTTCCTGCCCTTCCCATCTCTAAAAGGGTTCAGTGAAAGTATTTAAGATTCATTTACACTGAAAGACAAATGCTATGCACCTACCAATAATGATATAAAAATCCTTCAAAACAATGTTAAATAAATGTTAATGGGCTGTCATTCAGGGAAGCATATTAATAGCTTTTTTTGTGCACTTAATATTTCAACTTACACCACATGAGATGGACATGATGTGTGCAATATCAAATAATATGAACTCTTCAGTTGACAGAGAGAGGCTCCCTGACATTTGATCTTCTCATAGGGTATGTCTACACTGGAGGATCTGTTAAGTTAACTTAAAAGGGTCGACATTAAGTCGATTTAGAGTTGACCTTGTTAAGTTAACTTAGAGCGTCCACACTGAAAACTCCAGTCAACTGCCTGAATCCACACTGGCAGGTGCTAGGTTGATGGAGAAGTGGCCAAGAACTCATCAGGTTTCTCCCTTTGGCCCATTGTAGGTGGGAGCTTCCTTAACATTAAGGAGACAATGGTTGTTCACACCCTCCTGTCTAAGGTATTCCTCCAGAATGACACAAGTTAAAGTATAGATATAACATCAAATTCCTAACTTCTAATCGAAATAGAATTCCTAGACATAAACTATATAATCATTCCCAGCAAATTACTACCTTTCTATTGATACCAAACATGACATAGTTCCTGTGGATTATAGCATTTATGAGATATCCATTGAAAATAATATCATAAATGCCTCCCTAAATCCAGACAGCATCACACCTTGCCCACATGCCCTGCCCTTTGGGGGGAATGCCAGGCTCTCCCTATGCCCCCCCGGCAGGGAGGGTATTGGTGCAGTCCTGGGGTAGTCCTAAGTCGACTTAGAGCTACCCTAGGGCTACACTGGCTTAATTTGACGTTAAAAAGTCGAATCAAGCCTTAAGTCTAAAGAAAAAGTGGTTTAATAAAGGCGACTTAATTTTAATTAAGTCGACTTTATTTTCCTTAAGTCGACTTAAGCAAGCTGCTTAAGTCGACTTAAGGAAAGTGTAGTGTAGACGCAGGATAAATTAAGTCGACTTAAGCAAGCTTAAATTGACTTAATTTATCAGTGTAGACGCAGCCATTGTGAGGTATTGTACATTTTCTCCAATGTGTTATTGAGCAGTATCTCATCTTTCCTTGGAAGAAGCACTTGGTACTTTTCAGGTTGCATCTGGCCACCAGAAACTGAAAATCCTGGCTTTGCTAAGAGGTCAAGTTAGAAAGATATTACAATTGCTTTCTAAAAAAAAAGGATTGGGCTTGATGGGGAATTTGTGATATCAGTGACAAATTGGAGATTTGTCTGCATTATCTTTTTAAGAATGTGCCTTAATGCTTGAAAGGATTTAGGTGCCCTAGCTTTATTTCTGGTGACCAAAGTGTACTTTTGGGTCCACAGAGTTGCCCAAAACGTCCTGCCATCTCCTGTTGCCACTTAAAGTCATTAGGTATCTAATTTTCATGGATAACCTGCTCTTAAAAATTTCCAATGATGGAGAGTGCACAACCTACCCAGACAAGTTATTCCAGTAGTCAATCACCCTGACAGTTAATAATTTTTTTTTCCTAATGTCCAATTTAAACCTCCCTTGCCATAATTTAAGCCCATTTCTTCTTGTCCTATCATCAGCGGTTAAGGAGAACAATTTTTCTCTCTCGTCCTTGTGACAACCTTTTAGGTACTTGAAAACTGTTATCATGCTCCCTCTCAGTCTCCTCTTTCCCAGATTAAACAAACCCAGCTCTTTCAATCTTCCCTCATAAATCAAGTGTTCCAGACCTCTAATCATTTGTATTGTTCTTCTATGGAGTTTCCCCAATTTGTTCCACATCTTTCCTGAAATGATGCATCCAGAACTGGACAAAGTACTCCAGTTGAGGCCTAATCAGTGCAGAGTAGAGAGGAAAAGTTACTTCTTGTGCCTTATTTACAATTCTCCTATTAATATACCCCAGAATGGTGTTTGCTTTTTTTGCAACAGTGTTATAGTTGACTCATATTTAGCTTGTGCTCCAGTATAACACCCAGATTCTTTCTGCAGTACTCTTTCCTAGGCAGTAATTGCCCATTTTGTATGTGTGCAATGGATTATTCTTTTCTAAGTGGAGTACTTTGCATCTGTCTTTACTGAATTTCATTCTGTTTACTTCAGAGCATTTCACCAGTTTGTCCAAATCATTTTGAATTGTCATCGTATCCTCCAAACCATTTGCAACCCCTCCCAGCTTGGTACTCCTCCCAGCTTGGGTCTGTGGCAAGCGAGTTGTAACTTCATATCCAGATAGAACAGGAGACACCAAGGCTAAGTCATGTCTATTTAAGAGCTTGAGGGGGAATATCAAGAATATGTAAGACAATATATATACAGGTCTTTGTTATTTTTAAATCTGTTTCTTGCAGCACTCTCATATTTTGGTTTTGAGAAACTGCTACTGTGTCACTGCACATTATTATTAATCACAGCCCTCTGAAGGAGAATTCTGTTAGGGTACAAAGCTCAGCTGAACCTACTAGATGATGGTATAACCTGGAGACCTAGTTGGAAAAGTAATTGGATTGCAAGATTCCACCCCTAAGAGAAATGGAGGAACAGAGCTCTAACTTCGAAGGGCTGCACTTAGGGACCTGGAGAAGGGTCTCACATGGGTAAGCCTGTTCAGGGGCTGTTGTGCTGTCCGGAGTGGCTCATGACTATAAGTGCCAGACTCAGGGCAGAGTGCCAAGAATCAGGGCAGAGACCACAAACTGGTTGTATGTTTTAGAGTTAGATTTCACCAATTAACTAAAAAGTGTGATCTCCTAAAGCACCACAACAGTACTAACATGAGTCAGAGAAAGTCCCCTTGAACATTACAGTCTATTTTGCCACACACGCAAACTGTATTAAATGATAGATGGATATCCATGGATTTGTGGGACTCTGCTTTGTATCTGCAGATCATTTTTTGCTGATCTGGATTTGAATGTGGATTTCAAAAGTGGGAAAGCAGCTGTCCACAGCTCATAGCCTTTAAGGCTGCTTTCCTGCCTTCAAGGTCCAATGGTGGGGCTCTGTGATCCATCCATGCCTTGGAAATGCCAAATGTCAGGACGGGCTGCAAAAAGGACAGCAGATTCTCCCAAACTGGTGACTAACACTGTAGTTAAATTTCCCAGCCAGTTACAAACAGTGCTTTGGATTCCCCGTATAGATTATCGAGAAACTAAAACAAAAAATTATAGAGCCACCTTTACTGCATTTCAGTCTTGGGCTCCCAGTAAGGAAGTAGACAACATAAAGAGATAAGTTATTTAAAACTCTATTTCCTTTACAAAAATATTCTCCTGACCCCAAAGGGTCAACCACATTTCCAGATCAATATAAGTTTGGATCTTATCCAAAATACCACGCTGCTAGCCAATCCTTTAGTAACTAAACTAAAGGATTATTATAAAAAGAAAGAAACTAATGGTAATAGAAATGTCAAATGGTCAAAGCAATCAGATATATACAAATGGCAGTAAAAGTGTGTGTGTGTGTGTGTGTGTGTGTGTGTGTGTGTGTGTGTGTGTG
>ML685769.1:34025742-34107161 GCA_007922175.1 Pelusios castaneus | reverse complement strand
GTGTGTGTGTGTGTGTGTGTGTGTGTGTGTGTGTGTGTGTGTGTGTGTGTATCAGATTCTCAGTAAAACTGTGTAGTTTATAAGCTTGTACTATCCCTCTTGTGTACGTCCAGTATCTGGCTGAGCCTCAGTTCTTTCTTTCACAGCCTCAGTTGCAGATGAGTTGATCCAGAGGTAAGAAAGGAATGAAGACAAGATGGGGATGGTGCCTTTTATGTTTCTTGTCATGTGGCTTGTCCCAAACACAGCCACACAACACGTGCCGTGGAAAAGTCTCAGAATCCCCTGTTCCTGTTCTTACATGTCCTATTGACTTATAAGATATAGCCTCTAGGTTCTTTCACTGGATTTATAGTACCTTTAAGTTCCCTTTATGGGCCATTAAGCAAGCTTAGGTCTACTGCCATCCTGCCAGGGGTTTACCCAGAAACAGAGCACAAGTTTTTTAAATAGAATTATAGTCCACCTGTCTATAACTTATAGTACCAAGATGTTGCATGTGTATAAACAAAATCACCATATTTAACAAATTGTAAACATTCCAATGGTACCTGGCAAGACATAACTCATCCAAATTATTGTAAATTTGCAAGATTGATATTAAATAATATTATAAATGGTCACCCCAATCCTGACTGCATCATCAGCCAGCCACCAATCAGCTGTTCAGCAGTGGCTGGCTGCATAACAGCTGATTGATGGAGGAATATCTTGAGGGAGGGAGAGCTAATCACTAACTAGCTAACTGGCAGCCTGGGAGCTGAGGGTCTGGGGAGAATGAAAATAGACATAAAGTAGGCTGTGTGGATGACACATCAGATATAAATTTATTTCCACAGATGTAGATCATATGCAGATCCACATTTTTATATCAGTGAAGGGCTCTAATGATCTGGCAAAAAAGAATTTAAAAAGAGTATTTCTTCCAGAATTCAAGCTGACAGGCCAAGTTCTTTTCCATGTAACCTCTTCATGAATGTAGGAGGACAATTAAAGTCTTTGTATTGCGATGTTCCACAATGGCCCATTTAATCTGGGTAAGTCTTCTTGATGGGCAGATGATCCCTCCTGAGTGGGTTCTTAGTTTCACAGCAAATATTTTTTACAGTGCCAAAGCAAGAATGTAAATATTACCTTATATCATGTAATAATGAAATTATAAGTGAGATTAATGCATGAAGCAATTTACAAACTTATTTTAAATTCTAAACACTAAACATTGTTGTAAGTCCAATACCCATCTTAACCATAGTAACATAGAGATGAAACACACTGGTTTCCAGCTAAGCATTTGTCAATGCTTGGCTGAGGCTTAAAGCCTTGGCAAGAGTTGGCACATGGTCTGCCAGAGTAACAAGGACCACAAGAGTATCGGACACTAGCAAATTATTCTCTCTCCTGTGCTCTCACTCTAATTATTTTTACTAATAACCATACTGAGGAGTAATCTCTCAAGATAGACTATGCCCAGAGTTAATGGCATTCTCTTTCAATGTAGGAGAGCCAAGTTCAGATTTCTTTTCTATATTTCAGACTTGTGCAACCTGCGGCCTGCGGCTGGACTCCAGCCCCACAAGGGCTTTCATCTGGCCCGCAGAGTGCTGCTGCAGGAGCCTGGGAGCTGGGGCCTGCGGGGGCCCTTTTAAATTTCATGCCCTGTGCACAGCCACAGCGGGGAGTGGCCTAGCCAGAAAGCAGCATTCAGGGGCTGAAATCAGCCCCTTTCAGATAGGACAGGGGTTAGAGAAAGGGTTGGGGTGGCACCAGAGAGTGAAAAGGGAGCCCGCATGGGTTAGGGGAAGGAGAAGACAGGTGCACAGGGAAAGAGGGGAGTGAGAGGACTGGCAGGCAGGAAAAGACAGGAGAGGGAAAGGATTGGCTCACAGTAAAAGACAGGGGTGGGACAGGAGCGGTGCACGGGGGAAGACATGGAGGGAGAGGAGCCCAGCACAGGGAAAGGAAAGTTGAGGGCGGGGAGGGAGCAGAACAGAGCCCATGCCTGGAAAGGGAAGGGGAGGAGGGGACCAAAGGCCACAGGGAAAGGGGTCCGGGAGCCAATGCAGGGGCATGGCACAGCAGGGCCAGGGAAGGAGTCAGGGAGCTGACAGAGCTGGGGAAAGGGGAGTGTCAGGGAGCCCACATGGCACAGGTAGGGAAAGAGGATGAGGATCCAAGGAAGTGGTCAGGGAGCCCAGACAGCACGGCATCAGAGAAGGGGTAGCCAACAGAGAAGGCCTGTACTGTACTGGCTGGGGAAGGAGTTGGAGAGCCCAAGTGGTGTGGGGCAGGAGAAAGCAGGTCAGAGGGTAAAGGAGGGGTGTGGGTGGGAATGGAAGTAGTGAGGGTCTCACCACCTGCCTACATAGTTTCCTTCTCCCATCTGCCCTACTCCTCCCATCAACCACCCTGCCCTACTACCTTGCCACCCCTGCCCTTCCTAACATCCTCCCTTTGTCCTGCTTTGCACGCTCCCCCCTTGCCACCCTACATGGCCATCCCTGCCCTTCCTTGCCCTGCAACCCCTCCCCCCCGTCACCTCTGCTCTGCTATCCACTCTCCACATGCTTTCCCCTGCCACTGTACATGGCCACCCTTGCACTCCCCTGCCCTATAATGGTCCCTTGCCACCCCACCCCTCCTCTCTCTTGCCCTGGCCTCCTTCCCTGCTTTCCCATGCTCCTCCTTGTCACCTCACCCCATCCTCCCTTGCCAGCCCTGCCCTGCCCCTGCTCCCCACACTTTATAATGCCACCCCATATGCCCCCTGCCCTCCCGTGCCCAGCCACGCCCTCCTGCCACCTGTACAAACTGACAAGCTGCTGTAGGAAGGATGGATATGATTTGAGAATTGTGTTTAAGTATGCAATGCAAGTTTCTGCTTTTACAGAACCAAAATGAGTTTGTAAACCGGTGATTACTTTTTCACTGGTTAAATTATATTAATGGTGAGAGCAATTTCTACTATGCTTTATCTATCCAAAATTTGCCCACTGGCCCTCCGAGTGAAAAAAGCTTTGCAATGCGGCCTCTTATTCAAAAAGGTTGGACACCGCTGCTTTATTGGGTAGGGAATGGGGGGGTGAGGAAGAGATTGAACCTAGGTCTTCTACATTCCAGCTGAGTGCCTTAATCAGTGGACTGAAAATTATAAGGGGGGACAATATCATCATCTTCTTCTCCCTCCATTTTTGTAAGAAAGGACTTAGAGACCTAACTCTAAGAGAGGGTCCATGGCTGTGAAAATAGGAACTTCCCCCTGGGCTGGACATAGGCATCTAGCTCACTCTGAGGGAGGAGACTTAGGTCACACCCCTTTCTGCAGCATATTTATACTACTGATTTGTTCATGTGGATCTCCCCACTCCACTTGCTGACTTTTGTGGATCTCATTCTTAGGTCTTATCTCTACCCAGGCACTGTACAGCGAAACTGAGCACTTAAGTTAGGATTGTAGATTGCACTGTGTGGCAAGGTGTCTAAAAGTTACACCTTGTATGCTCTGGCTAACTTGCATTACTCCACTGGTATAAAGAAGGTATAAACCAATTTTAAATGGCCAAGTAAAATAGGTAATGGCTGCTCTGTAGTCTGAAATCTAAGTACACTGCTTAATTGGTTCTTTGTCATAAAAGGAATATAACATTTGCATTATTTTTAAAAAGAGATTTATTCAGATACCTTTGTAAGGAAGATTTCATGTATGGTAGAAAAAAATTTAAATTCTCTCTTAACTCTTTAATGGTTTATATCCATAGAAAAAGAGATTACAGTTCTAATGAAAGGAATATGCAGAGAACTGTTAAAATCATTAAAGTCTTAGATCTGCACTTCCCAGAGAGGATCTAGAGATGCTTTAAGGTCACTTTACTGAAGGCAGAGTGATCTTTTGAGTTAAGGGGTTTCTTACTGTTGTCTTTTTACACTCCGCCACCCCCCAAAAAAAGAAAATGTAAAGGCCATGGGTTTACATATCAATATTTAAACTTATATGGCATTTTCTAAACAACATAATTTTGTATAAAAAATCATAACTGAATCTTCTTTTGGATTCACATCAGGTTTGCTGTTAAAATCCTCAACCACATTTATTAAAAATCATTTTCCCTTAAGGCAGCACTTTTTTTCAGTTTCTAGAGTGATCATTAATATCAGGTTTTACTCTATACTTATTGATCCCTAAATGCTACAGAGAGAAGGTTCAAGAGTGTGAGTTATGCTTGCTAGCATCAGCCATAATCTATGCTCAGTAATTTGGCTTCCATCTGCCTATATCAGAGAGAAGTATAGGAAGAAGTTATCCATTTCTTAAAGATCAGTCACAAAATATGGCAACTTGCAAATCTGATTAGCTGCATTTTGCCTAAATTCTTTCTTTCCAAGAAGGGGTGTGTATGTGTGCGCATGTGTACACACACACATGCATGGATCTGCAAATGAAGGAATCCTCTCTCTAAGCAATGGAGCAGCAGTGGCCGTCTGGCTCTCTGGCTATGTCTACACTTGCACTTTTAAGTCGACTTTAACTGAGTCGACTTAACTAAGTCAACTTAAAGTCGACTTAGTTAAGTCGACTTAGTGACTCTACACTTAAAATTAAAGTCGACCTAGAGCGTCCACACTGGATGCTCTAGGTTGACTTTGTGGCGCTAGGGGGACCTTGGACAGGTCCACGGTGGTGGGGGGCTCCCCCTGTGTACAATGGGGCAAAGGGGTACAGGGACCCTGGCAAGGCAGAGCCCTGTGTGTGATGCTGTCTGGATTTAGGGAAGCATTTATGATATTATTTTCTATGGATATCTCATAAATGCTATAATCCTTAGGAACTATGTCATGTTTGGTATCAATAGAAAGGCAGTAATTTGCTGGGAATGATTATATAGTTTATGTCTAGGAATTCTATTTGGATTAGAGGATACGTTCATCCCTGGATAGATGTATGAAGTGGATACTCACTAAGTAAAAGTATGTGGATGCAACAGCAAAGTAGCTTGCAAGCTGAACAGTGAAGTCACAGCTGAGGGGCTCCTTCATTTAAGTGAAAGTTCCTTCCCTCCAAATACAAGGTTTGACACAAAGTCCAGGATTTAAATGGTCATCTCTGAGGTATGATTGATCTATTTCTTGTTTACATGAAATTAATTAATACTGTACTCATTGCTTGCCTTTTTGCCCAACACTCTCCACCTATCTTGTACGATTACAAGTAACAGTAATGTAGTCACTCACGTTATTCCAGTGCTTGGAGCTGAGATGTTGCAAAGCTATGGAAGATTTTATTCCCATGTAATGCTCCTGAGCAGCAAATAGAGCCATGCCACAATCTGGCCCTTAGGTACTGAACAGTTTTTAGTCTGTATTTTATGGTAGAGCAGGGGGAAAAAATCATGGCCTAATCTATTTAATTGTTGACTCAACTTGAGTATATGTCTGTACAACTTTGACTTCTGGATCATATTGTGAAAATGTACTATGAAACCGCTGAATTGATATATGCATCAGAGAATATTAATTCCATCTTGGCTCTCATGGGTTGTATCAGGCCCTGCTGGCAAAGATACAGCAGAGGTGCTTAGGACTAAACAGTCTTATTCAGGGGCAAATACCTGGGAACAATAGGTGAGTTCAAGCCTGGAAATCCAGTTTTAGTTTACCCTTCTGAAGGGAGGGTGAGGGTGGTTGAAGCAGTAGAAAAGTATAGGCAAATAAAAGAAGCCACATCACCAGAATGGGTTTCAATAATGAAACACAGGAACAGAAAGCTAAATAAGAAGATGGAGTGTGAAGCAGGAAAGAGATAGGGGTAAAAAATCTGGAAAAGGGACTCCAGTGAGGTAGAGACCACCCATCATGTAAGAACCTATGTAAGGCAGGGGACACCTTGCCAGTCTTCCTTCTTTCCTGCACACCAATGATCTTTAAGAATTGTACAGAGGCTTGGATTCCCTTCACACCAGCCAATGGGTGGCTGGAAAGGAGCAAATAGATTTGTGACAACCAGTCCCAGATCATGTTGAGATGAGTGAGAAGAAGGAAACGCACCCTTATTTATAAAAGAGCACTGAATCTGTTGGACTCCTCACAGGCTTCAAGCTTCACACTTTTGATGCTCCATGCTGGAGTTAGGTAGTTAGGTATTTATTACAGCAAACATATACCTTTTGTATTGCATTTCAGAATTTATAAAGGTTTCATAGTGTTATCAGTATGACCAGATCTATATCAATGGATTTCCTTAACACATACTGAGGCAAGTTAGGCAATGTTTTAATGATTCCCCTTTGTAAGAGACGTAGATTTCCCTTGATAGCCCTTTAGTGTCTGATCTTAAATAGGATACATTGTAGGCCATAGATTTTTTTGATGATTCAAGAGGCATTGGTTTTGGAAAAATCAAAATCTCCATAACTGATTTGAATCCAGGTCTCCTGAGGTTAAAGGATGGTAAGAATTCTAGATCAGTCTTGCAGATTCAAGAAGTTCACAATTTTGTGTACTTATCTGAACCAAACCTCTGAAACTTTGAAGTTTATCTATCAATATTACACATCAGAGCAGCTCTTTAAAAGCCATTCCAGTGTTAGGTAAATAATTTGCTTTTAAAAAAAATGAATAACAGTGTATTTAACTGAAGTGGGGTATTTGGCTTACAGGGGGATATATGTGAAATTTAAGATCATGACAATCATATTTTCTCTTATATTATAATACCTCTTATATTATATCCTATGAAAATTTTGAAAACTAAATTAGTTTTATACCTTCTATATTTTCTTAATATTAAAGTGTTATAGGTGATAAAAAGAATAGCCAGCTTACATGTTTTTAATATTTATAAGTTTGTCAGTGCTGCTTCCCAAGTCATTTCCCCCCATTATGATAGAATCAGTTTGTCTTTTGCTTGACAGCTCTCTGAATAATTTAATTTTATTTGTTATTTGCTTACATAAAATAAGAATTAAATGCTCAGGCAATATAAAATTTCCTGGCAGGTTTCAAAGAAAGTGTGAAATACTTAGAGTTTCTGAAATTCAGTATGGATTATTTATGCTTTTTTATGATACCTTATTAACTGATGCTGCCCAGATATATTAAAAATATATTTCAAATATTTGTATGGACTTTGGAATGCTGCTGTGTAAGGTTAAAAACCGAAGCTTCCAGGACAAACTAGAAAAGTATTCTCTTTAAACACAATTCTGATTCTGCTTAGAACAGTATAATATATAATGTGTGGATTTCTTTCTTATCAATATTATTTGTATAGAAAATAGGAGTTTCTCCTCCTTCCCCACCCTTGTTTTCCCTCCTCCCCACAGAGCTGCATCCTGATTTCACAAGTTAATTGCATGTCTGAAAATTTGAAATAATATATGCATTAGCAGAGCTACAGAAGACTGTGTCCTAAGATGATGAGCCACTTGATTCTTACTTTCCTCAAAAATGAGCTTCTAATGGTCCCTGACCTCAATGTCTGCTCGCCTACAGAAATTATACACTTAATCTTGAGGTATAGATATCAATTCTAGTGGAATGAAGTGCTGATGCTGCAAAAGAAGATTCTTGCATGGAAGTATATACCTTACAGAGTATCAGAGAAGCTGGAGTTCTTAGACAAACATCTTCAGGAAGCATCACAACCCCAGATTCAAGAAAGAAAGTAAGGGTGCATCTACACTTGTAAATTAAGTCGACTTAAGCTTGCTTAAGTCGACTTAATTTACTCTGCGTCTACACTACACTTTCCTTAAGTCAATTTAAGCAGCTGCTTAAGTCAACTTAAGGAACAATTAAGTCAACTTTATAAAACCTCATTTTAAGTCGACTTTTCTGGCTAAGTCAACTTTAGAAAGTCGACTTAGCCAGTGTGGACGTGGAGTAGCCCTAAGTTGATTTTAAGTCGATTTAGGGGGCTCCAGGGCTTCCCCATTGCCCTCCCTGCCAGGGTGGCTGGCACAGCCACAGCCTGGTGATCCCCCCAAAAGTCAGGGCAGAACCCTGCCCACTCTGCCCCTATGTCCTACCAGGGTCCCTGTCCCCTTTTGCCCCATTGTACCAAGGTACAATGGGGCAAAGGCTGAGCCCCCGACACTTGGCAAGAGGTGCCCCCCCCTGCCACCGTGGACCTGTCCCAGGTCCATCTAGCCCCTAGAAGTCGGCCTAGATATCCAGTGTCGACGCTCTAGATCGATTTGGCAAGGTTCCCTTTAAGTCGACTTAAAATTTGAGTGTGGACTTGCTAAGTTGACTTAACAAAGTCGACTTAAACTCGACTTTGTTAAGTCAACTTAGTTAAGTCGACTTAAATTAACAAGTGTAGACATAGCCTAACTGTCCATCACATAAACAGAGGAAATCAGAGAAGAGATTTGGCAGTTCATAACCAGTAAAAGCTAAAAAATGACATGGCTTTCTACACAGCTGACAACTATGATTACCAGACAGAAAAGAACCTGGAGGTATTCCACATAGCTAGAAAATTTTGATCATTACCAGGCACTCATCATGGAAACTACAGAAGAGCCAGAGTTATATGGGACACATGTATGGATGGCTATTCAGCCTAAACCACAAGAAAATCAAGAATGCACACAAAGAAATCATCAATTGCGTGAGGAAGACAGACCATACTTGTTGGGAATTTTATACTAAAAAGAATAGAAAGTACAGTTTGGAAGTTAGAGGCAGAAAACAGTATGTATACTGTCCTTTCAGACATAAGATGTGACTCACTCTAAGACTGGATAGGCTTTTCAAGTCAGTGGGCAGTAATGCTGCATGTCAGCATTAACAAAACTGCCCTACGGGATTCCTTACAGATTATAGATGACTTCAGAAAACTTGGAAGAGTGCTGAAGGAGAAAAATGTTCAAGTGATATTCTTGGAGATCCTTGCTATCCTGTGAGTGAAGGAAGACCGATTTTCACAGGAACCTCTGGCTAAAAATATATTGATAGGTAGAGAGGTTTGTTTTTTGTGGAATATTGGTCCACCTTTTATGGTGAGAAGGATCTATACAGTTTGAATGGCCTCCTTCTAAGCAGAAGGGGAAAATCAGTTTTCTAGGGGACAGACTAGTTATAATAATCAGGAGGGCATTAAAAAGGGAAGGGTGGGAATAGGGAACAAATAAGTATTCATTTAATACAAAAAATCAAAATACTAGACACAAAAAATACACTAAGGACATGAAGAGAAGAAATTCTTTAATTTCCTATACACTAATGCTGGAAGCATGGGTAACAAACAAGAAGGAGCAAATTGCTCTTATATGAATACAAGTTGCTGGCATTACTGAAACCTGATGGGAAGATTCACATGTCTGGAATATTAAAGTCAATCATTATGAAAGTGCAAGTGGGCCAAAGAGGAGCAGGAGTAGCACTCCGTCATCTCTGATATTACCTCTCTGAATCACAGATAACTCAGAAGCAAATGATCTTGTATGCTTATGAATTAGCATTCTACCAGGTAAAGCAGAACATGTGGTATTAGTTGATGTCTGCTACAAGTCACTACACAATAGAACAGAATTACTTGTACCTTTCTGTAACATGTAGGTGGAAAAATTGTGTTATCATGAGGCACTTCAATCTCATTGACATCTGCTGGAGGTCGCATACCACTGGCACTAAAACATCTTTGGAATTTAAAAAAAATATAGATGATAATTCCTAACTCAAAATGTGTTGCATTCAAGTAGGGGGAATTCTACATAATCTGATGATCTTGACAGAAGGAGAAATTGATCTGAGAATTATAAGTCAGCGGTGGTTTAGAGACAAGCCATCATAATAAATGGATTATATTTGTTACCTGCAAACAAAAACATTTAAACTAGTAATATGTATGCTTTTTCTTTAAAGGGGAAAATGTGAATGATAATTTGTAGCAGTTTAAAACTATCTGACTAGATACTCCCAGAACTTCTCAAAACTGAGAAAAGAGATCATATTGGTTAAACCATCAACTTAGCTTAGAGGTGAAGTAAAAACTATAAAATAAATTAAAATAATAAAAATATAACTAATAAAAGAAAAGGGAAATGAATAATAAATATAAATCAGAAACTAGGAACTGTAGAATATTAATAGGGAAACCAAAAAGGCATGTGGAAAAACCTATGGCCACCAGAATTTTTTAAGGGTATTAGGAACAAAAAGGAATCCAAATAGAATTGTTTCAAAAATAAGTGAAAAAGGTTTAATTGTCAACGATAATGCAGGTAAGGCAGAAGTGTTCAATATTTGGGAAAAAATGTATGATGTGTTTGAATAGAAAAATAATCATCAGTAACTATGGAGAGTATTAAACAGCAGCTACTAAAGTTACTAATGTGAAGAAATCAACAAGTTCTTTTACCATCTCTTCCTCGAAGAATTCTTTCACAACAGTGACATCACACATAACTACTACATTCCCACTGAAAGCCATAAGAATAGACAATCATCTGACTGGACACGCCACAGTGGACAAAACCACAAACTTGAATATTACATTGATTGCCTCAGGAAAAAAGAATGACTTTGAAATCCTAACAAATGCCTTATCTACCACTGTTTCTCCACCACTGAAAAACCAGCTACAGACACCAGATAATGATTAAGTCAATAGACAAAGAGATTGCCATTTTGGTTCTCAGCTATGATGACTACAACAAGGCCAAGCAGCAGCTCTAACACCCTACCTATTATAAATAACTCAAAGAAACCCCACACCACAATTCACCCAGGATTTTAAAAATGTAAAATCCTTCCCCAAATAACTCTACAACTTCATTTCCCTGTTCCCCACAAAATCACCCCAGGGATCATTTATATGCTTCCCATCCTTACACCAACATACAGATGCAGGGAGCCCAGAGAGACCTGTTTTAGCTGGCAATGGCACTCTAAACTGAAGGAATATCAGGATACACAGAAACCATTCTCAAACCGCTCACAGCACAAAGGGCCAGCTTCTTCCAAGACACAGCGTACTTCTTTCAGAAACTCCACAATACAAAGATGTGCACAGGGATTTAAATGTGACTATCTTTGGAAGGGCACTTTAAACACTAGTGCCTCTTATACCCACTACACCTCTGCTGCCTCCCTAGCTCTCCACTCATCCTCCCCAGGCCCCTGGGCTCTACTGTCTCGCCTCTCATATTGTTCTGAGCTCCTTTCTGCAAACCCACGTGGGCTCCAATACACTTACTCTACAGGAGCTGCTGTAAAGGGGCATTTTAGCAGCCAGCCAGGCATCTAAGATACTGCCAATTATTGGGATGGGACTATCAGTTATTCGGCTTGCTGCTTTTGGTTCATTTTAGGCTTCTGCAGGAATTCAGCATAACTAGGCAAACCAAAAAGGAGAGGAGTGTTCGACAGTGAATATATAAAGTGGAATTGACTTTACGTCCTCTTCCTCTGAATATGCTGGGGCAAATGTCTGTGAAAAACAAGAAGTCTGGATGCATCTTAGGACTGCAAGTTACTGGTAAATATACTGCTAGATTTAAAGCTTACCACTGCCTGCTTAACAATATTTTTTGTTAGAGACGTTTCTGTAACTCCCGCTTCTGCTTTCTTTGGTCAGCTGTGTAACGTTCTTTCGTTTGGCAGGTCTCTGTACCTTTTGGTGTATGAGAGGGACGGAGCAAGACTAAGTCAAGCAGATCACTTTGTGTACACATTAGCAAGATGGCTGGGGCAGGCAAAAGGACCAGCCAGCTGGAAATCTGTGATTGAAATAACCCAGAAACTGCTTCAGAGTTGTTGGTTAACTATTAATTTAGGGTACTCTAATATATTGTATTTGTATGGGGTTGAAACTAATAGGGCAGAAACCTGGAGCCAAGGCATCCACTGGGCATGCTGGAGGCTGAATAAAGTGATAGGATCTGAAGTAAAAGTGCTTCATTTTGACTTGTCTCTGCCAGCTATATAGCTGACAGAGGGCACTGTATCTCCCTTCATTTATGTTCTGATACAGATTCACAGAGACTAAAAGTTACTAGGTCGAGGAACCCTGGGTAACAGCTGCAAATAAGGAAGGGATGGAACTCTGCAGGGTTCTGTGTCACCCCTCTGGCAGTGCTGTGCTGGCAACTGAGCTCAGCTTCCCTTCTCCAGGCTCAGCATGCCCTGCTGTGGCTCAGGGGAACCGTAGGTGCAGTGCCTTTCCAAGGCATGTCCCTTCAGCTGTGCTCAGCCCGACTCCTACCCTCGCAGAAAACAGGGAGGAGAGGATCCTGGAGTAGGGGCCAAGGGCAGAAGCTGGGGGCAGTGCACATCTCTGCTGCAATAATTAAAAACCTGCCTTAGAACATTAGCTTTGTCCCATGGATGACATCTCCTTATACACTAACATTTCTAAGAATGGCCCCATCATTGCCTGACTCAGATATCTACAAGATGGTGGACATCCCTCAGATATCCACCCTAGACACATCTTTTTTCATCTTCATACATAATGATTTTACATTCAGTAGCAAACTCTTTGTCCAAACCATGGGAACAGTAATGGGTACCAGGATGCCTCCCCAATATGCCAGCATCTTGATGAGCAACTTTGATGAAGAATTTCTGGACAAATGCCCCTAATTGTTATCTCTTCTGACTCTGAAAAAGATTTGGGTGTCATGTTCAGCTGATTATCTACCATGACCTCTTAGGGCAATTCTGTACATACAGTGGATAATGTGATCCTTGGATGTATAAACCAGAGACTATGGAATAGGAGTATGGAGGTTACATGATCTCCATACTTGTCACTGGTACACCTCTTTCTGAAATCCTGTGGCCAGTTCTGATGGCCAGAATTCAAGGAGAATGTTAAAGGTGATTCAGAAAACAGTTGCAAAATGTATTAAATGATTGGGAAACAGGTATTATAGTGATAGACTCAAAGATCTCAATTTATTTAACTTAACATAATTAAAGGGTGACTTGATTACAGTCTTTATGTACATACATGGCCAACAGAAAATTGCTAAAACAGGGATCTTCAATTTAACAAATGTGTTATAAAATGCAGTGGTTGGAAGTTGAAGCTGGATAAACTCAGACGAGAAATAAGACACTTTAAAAAAATCAATGAGGGTAGTATCTTACCAATTCTCCATAATCACGAGAAATTTTCAAATCAAGATTGGATTTTTTCTAGAATTGTCAAAACCAGGTTGTGGGGAGCCAGATATAGTGGTCAGAGCCAAAGTCAGTAGTCAGCTGAGTCAGAATACAAGCAGATCAGAAGCACAAATTGGTAACCAGAGTTGGGTGGGTCAGGATGCCAGTGGGTCAGAGTGAAGAGACAAACCAGATATCAGAACCATAGGTCAGAGGTCAGAAGCCAAGCCACTACAGAAGAGCAGGAAATCAGGAAAAGAATGGATCCCAATTATTCAGACAGCTTCTATTTGCTGGCTCACATAGGGCCAGTGGCCAACAGTCTGCCCTGGGTCTATGCCAAAGGGATATCAGGGGAGGATCCTCAAACTGGGGCTTGGTTTTATGAGTCCTGAGTCAGCAGTCTGCCAACTGGAGGGTAAAAGTGTGGCTGCTTCTGAAGATCTGAGTTTGAGGCCCATAGGTTGTGATAAAAATATATGCTCTACTTCAATCAGAAATTAATTTAGGGAATAATCCTATGGCCTGTGTTATACAGAAGGTCAGACTAGATCATCAGAATGGTCCCTTCTGGTTTTAAAATTTATGGATCTACATGTGCAAACTGCAGTACAAAGGTTATTATTTCCTAATGAGAATGATGATAATGATAATGATAGCAACTAGGAACTTCAGTCAATGATCAGGACCCCACTAAGAGTGTTTATTTTGTGCCAGGCTTGCCAAGACTGAGCCACCTGTAGGCATAGCAGTTCATAGCTACAGCATCTCTGAGCTGGCTGCATCAATTATAAATGTAACAAAAAAAAATTGCTTGAGCCCCAACACCTCCCATTTTCTTAATTACTGTCACTAAGATAGGTACTGTAAAGAGAAGAAAGAAAGAAGACAGTCCCTGTCCCAGCAAGTTTACCATCTGGCATCATGATCCAGTGGCAACTGAAGTCAATGAAAGTGGCAACTGAAGTCCGTGCTGATTAGAGTCACTAAAAAGGTGCTCATTGATTTCAGATAGTATTGGACCAGAGCTTTCACGTTATGCATGATATAGCTGATGTAGAAAACATACAAATGAGAATGAAAGAGTAGATAGCAGTAAACACAAGAACATTTAGTGTGCACGCACACACACACACACAGGGTGCATCTACACTTACAAATTAAGTCAATTTAAGTTTTAATTTAATTTAATCTGAGTCCACACTACATTTTCCTTAAATCGACTTAAGGAAAAATAAAGTCGACTTTACTAAACCTAGTTTTAAGTTGACTTTTCTGGCTAAGTCGACTTAGCCAGTGTGGACACAGAGTAGCCCTAAGTCGACTTTAAGTCGACTTAGGGGGCTTCAGGGCTTCCCCACTGCCCTCCCTGCCAGGGTGGCTGGCACAGCCACAGCCTGGTGTGCTCCCCCACAGGGCAGGACAGAGCCCTGCCCACCCTGCTCCTATGCCCTGCCTGGGTCCCTGTCCCCCTTAGCCCCCATTGTACCAAGGTACAATGGGGCAAAAGTTGAGCCCCCTGGCACTTAGCAAGGGGTCTCCCCCTGCCACCGTGGACCTGTCCCAGGTCCACCTAGCCCCTAGAAGTCGACCTAGGCATCCAGTGTGGATGCTCTAGGTCGATTTGGCAGGGTCCCCTCTAAGTCGACTTAATTTTTGAGTGGGGACATGCTAAGTTGACTTAAATTAACAAGTGTAGACATAGCAACAGACACCAGAAGTCTTATCTTGATCAGGTCGGAAAACTACTTCTTAAGTAGTAGCTGAGTAATGCTGGATCAGACATTCTCTAGTCTGTAATCCCTCCCTCAACTGAGTCACATACTTCATACAGCCTGCTGGCTAAATGGTAATTGGCCTCATGTTAGATCACTTCCAGCAACACTAATAAGCACGTAGTGAAAAGTCACTCTTCCATTTCAATTGGACTTTTAGTTTTGTTGCCTTGGTTTACATTACATTACAAAAAACATATTAGCCTCTCAGTTTTTATGGGTATTCTGCCAAGGACAGGATAGTTTTTTTTTTGTTTGTTTGTTTGTTTGTTTAAATGACAACAGTCTTGATTTTATTTTGTTATTTGTATTCTTTCATAATTTATATTATTAGCATTAATGTTAACATTTAAAGATCTCTAACATCCCCTCAGGCTGAAGCAGAATTTAAGCTATGGGCTAGATTAGAATGTTAAACTTGTCATGTTTCCTTCCTAAATAGTATGATATATCCGTCGTTTACCTTGGAACTCTCTAGTGACATCCTCTGCTGAAGCTGTAACTGTGTTTGGACAGTTGCCTGGAATTTCAGAAATGGAACTGATGTTGCTTGCACGACTAATGCATCCAAATCTGAGAGCCTGTACTTCTGCTGTGACAGTAACCAGATGTTAGATAGCAGGAAACAATGTTATGAGCAAAGCTACATACTGGGAATGTCAGGATCAAGGAAAAATATTTTAAATGACGTGAGCATTGTTTCAGCTGTTGGGCATTAACTACCTCATACATTCAGATCACAGTGACCTCTAACTTCCCCTGATGGTGCTATCAGAATATGCTTTAACATATTTGGTTTGATTAAAACATTGTTTTTTCTCTTAATATGAACAGAAAAATATATCTCGTGTAGGTTGCGTGATTGAAAACACACCTTTGCTACAATAGATATTTTATAAGGTAAATTGCAGCAGTTTTAACACATGGTTTAAGGTAGGCGAAAGGACCTTAGTGCACCAGACTGCATCATTCTGAACATGCAGTATAATTCTCTTTGCACATTAATAGGTTTATATAAATTATTGATTTCAGTCAGCTTTTATTAGGATATCAAGAACATAACAAGAAATGAAAATGAAAGATTATTAGTGTTAGTATTTTATTACTATTAATTTCATTCTGACACTGCCCACAATGTGCTAGATTCTGCACAAACAGAGTGGAAGACAGGATCTTTGTCCTAAATAATCTAAATAGACAAATGAGCAGACAAAAGTCGGAGATAGAAAGAGGTCCTGGCAATGATTAGCCACAATATTATCATATTATGTTTTGGTATTTTATATATAATACAGACATACTGAGTGTGGTTTATTTAATTAGGGATATTACTATCACAAATCATTCCTCAATCTCAGAATATTAGTCTCAAATTTTTTGCAGATATAATTAGTCACTAATTTGCTAAGGGTTCTGGAGGTCTGTTATCACTTGAAATGTTTAGACAAAGACTGGGTATTTTTCTAAAAGATATTCAGGCATCAGCTCAAGCACAGGTACTGAACCTGAAAAAGGACTTAATACAAGAAGTCCTACGATGTGTGCTACTCAGGAGGTCAGACAGGTTTATCACAATGGTTCCTTTAGCCTTAAAGAATAACTATAAATGGTAAAAGTGGATCTTCAAGAAGGATTGTTTGGGAGACAGTGATCTTGTGGATAACCTGAAAGAAGGGCACACCCTGTGTCAGGAAAAGAAGAACATAAAAAATTGTGGATAGAATGACAAATAATGCACTGAAGCTGGCATTTCTGGTGGAGTGAAGGTCATTGGTGCGGCGAGGCAAACCAAAACTGGACAAAAGAAGAGCAGAGCAAAGCAGAGCCTCAACGGCAAGAAGCTCCAACATTGTTGGGCAGAGGAGGAAAAGCAGCCAAAGAGATTTTTTTCTGCATTATAAAACTGTAAATTATAAAATATACTTAAAAGCAAATTCTGTTAGGAATTGAGTGAGATCAGAATAAGCCCCAGGTGCTGCGAGGACCATTATAAAATCATTGGAAATTTTATTAAAAACTGAAGATGTATGATTTGACAATAAATGCTCAACCAATGATATAGTACTTTAGATGCTGCATAATTAAGCAATAGCTGTATTGTTACAAACACTACTGCTACGTAACTGTCTACGAGATTGACCTAGCAAAGCTTAAGTGGAACCATATAACTGAAATCAGTTATAACTGGGTCAATTATTCTTCCATTTATGCTTGAAAGGATGGATAGCATTTGGTGTTAGTACAATGGAATACAAATATTTACAGGTTGTTTCCCCCTTTATGAACTATATTTACGGAAAGTATCTGTATCTGTAAGGTCTTTGATTTTATCCTATTATTTACTTTCCTAAATATTTTCCATTTTTAATGCACCTATACAGCTTAAAATACAAGAATTAACATACACTCATTTCTCAAATAAACTGCAACTACAAGAAAGTCAAAAGACCAGATGCTCATACCCTATGAATTGTCCCACTGAAATCAAAGCTACTGCTTTGTATAACTAAGGATATCAGATTCTCAACTCAAAATGAACAGAAAAGATGAAGTCTTGGACCCATTAAAATCCATGGCAAAATCCACTGACTGCAGTGGGGACAGGATTTTTCCTAACATACAGCTAGTACAATTCTGCAAACAAACTTTAAGGCTGTCAATTGAAACAAATTACAGAGTTTAGGATCTTCTTCAGAGAAGCGTTGCAAACAGCCTCCCAACACTCAGATCTAAGGGTGCGTCTACACTAGTAAATTAAGTTGGCTCAAGCAGGTTTAAGTCGACTTAATTTACTCTGTGTCCACACTGAAATTTAAAGTCGCCTTAAGAAGACCTCCTTTTAAGTCGACTTTAATGCTTAAGTCGACCTCTTAAGTTGGCTGGCTTTGCCGGGACAAGCTGCGATTGGCTTCTCGGTCCTGGGAGAGCCAGCCTTGCCGGGACAAGCTGCCCGCAGCTTCTCAGTCCGGGGAAAGCCAGCTGGCTCTCGCCGGGACAAGCCACCAGGGGCTTCCTGGTCTGGGGAGAGCCAGCCCTGCAAAGCTGGCTCTCCCTCCATCTATCAAGTCGACTTAGAGAGTCTATACTAGACTCTCTAAGTCAACTTAACAGGAGCTCCTTTAAGTTGATGTAAGAGGCCTGTGTAGACTCTCTAAGTTGACTTAATAAGGTCGACTTAAAGTCAACTTAAGAAAGTCTACTTAAGAAAGTCGACCTAAATTCCTAAGTGTAGACATAGCCTAAGACTCTTAGCATGAGAACATTAATGTTGGTAACTGTAGACAAGTACCACCCAGGACACTCCTGGATGACTTAGAATGGCCTTGCAGGCATGCTTCCTTAATTCTTCTCTGTTTTCAAAGTAATGCATTGATATCCAGATTCTTGAAAAAAAAAAAAAAGAATCTCCCCTCTCTTGGGATCTAATATATCCAGATCAATCAGTCTCCTCCAAAAGTTCCTTTTTTAGATTCTAAGTTTTCCTTTTGTGGGCTGTGCATGTGCTTCTAGTTTTGGCCATCCCAACCTGCAGACTCTCTTCTAAATTCAGGAACTTTGCAGTCCTCCTTTTTGGGTCCCATGTGATTCTTAGCCTGTAGTCTTTACCTGTCCAGTGTAGGGGTTCCACAGTCCTCTTGCCTGGGGTGTAAGCATCAGATCTCAGCCTGCAAACTCTTCCATTAGTGCCAGTGTTTCACAGATCTCCTTCTAGAGATTGGTTCCTAGCTCTCTGTGCAGCTCCCTCCTGACAACTTAGGGAGTCCTCTTGTGTCACCCACATAGTCAACTAATCACTCACTTGATCCTCTACACATGGTTGTAATAACCACAGCATTTGTTTGTGCTGACTGATGGAAAGGGAAGGAATGCTCTGCCCACTTTAAAAGCATCCTAGTTCCAGTCCCTTAAAGAAACAATGGTCTGGAATGACTACACCTTCCATCTCCTGGATGCTATCCATTTCCTGGGCCCAACTTTTTGTCCCCATTGACTACATTGTACAATTTTCTGGCCTCCTGGAATGGGGTAAGTGGCCTTATCTGGCTTACAGTAACCATGGAATAAGAGGACATGTCTCAGGCGAAGAGGCCCCATACCACAGGAAGTAGGTTGGTAATGTGAAATGTTGAAGGCTAAGTAGATGTCTCCTTTTCAAGAGAAATTGCAAATGTGTACCTTAAGGGAGACTAGACATCAGGAGGTTTTAGCATGTTTTAAATTTTTCTGTATTATAAAGTTGATACGTAAAACCAAATTTTCCCACAAAGATATGCAGATTTGTCCTGTGCTTATTGCTTTTTCTAATTTATGTTAGTACTAAAAATTGCATGTACTGCATATAGTTTGGTTTGCAGATTTTTTAATTAGCACATTGGGAAACAGTGAATAGTATTGTACCACCACACTTTCATTTCATGCCCATGGTTTCAGTAGTGAGTTAATTTAAGTATCTGATCACACCTTCTCCTTTTTTCAGCTCAAATCACTGTGTTTGTGGCTACAGGAAAACAGTTATATGTTTATTTAATGTAGAGATAATTTTCCTTCAATGTGTGGCCACTCTAATGTGTGGCACATTAATACATGTGTTTATTTACTTAGATCACATATCTACAAGAACATTAGAATGTGTGATCACACATTAAGATAAACAACATTCTGATTTTGTTTGTTCTCTTGTCTCTTTCCTTTCTTTTACTTTACAACCAATCCCAAGAAAATGGTTGTGTTCTTCAGTAGCTCTGTATATGCTTTTCAGTCATAATGGTAACAGCTGAATTATTATTTTACTAATGAATCTATTATTTTACATTGTGAAGCATTATGAGGTGCTCTGCCAAAGACCCTATGTAAAGAAAGAACAGAAACCAAAGAGGGGAAAAAAAAAGAAACAAAATGCACTACTGCCTTGGAAAATTCAGGTAAAAAATTATCTTATGTCTTGATTTTCTTGAAAGATAGACACTTAAGATCAATATAGTGCCATTAAAAGTACAGCTGTGCTATGTGGAGTCATCTGAAAACAGTTTGGATTTCCTTGTTTTTTATCAAAAATATTTGATTGTAGAGTATGTGTATAATCAGCGATCCGTGAAGGGTAATATCTATACATAAAAAATGGTGTGTTGGATCTAACTTGTAAGAACATACACAAGTTACAGGAATGTTCCAAATTGGACTAAATTGTCTAATTCATTATCTACAGGTCAATGAGTGGATATTTAAGTATGTCTAGAGGCTATTTCAGCTTTCTACTGATGTATTCAAGAAAGAATCAACATCAGAAAAGCTTTTAGGGCCAGATTTTAAAAGGCATTTAGATGCTGAAGATGCAAATAGGCACCTGCAGGAATTTTCAAAAGTATCTTGTTGCCCAGCTCCTAAATGTCTTTAGAAATTGGGACCTTAACATTTTAATAATATTTTACTTTAAAAATAAGTAGTTGTTTTCCAAATATTTAACAGGGCAAGTGACCAAACATCCATTGTCTGTGACTATATTTGCCTCAAAGGTGTTCAAAATTTTTGTGTTTGATTCAGTACCTGATTTTTCTTTTCATTGTCATATGTTAAACACCACACTACTTCATAGCAATGGATCCGCAGGATTTAAGATATCCTGCACCTATGTGTCACACATCCTATAACATGACACGCAAGCTGATAAAGCTGATGTAATCCCCATAGTGGGAACTCATATGACACTTTATATAAGACCACCTGTGTCATTTAGTTAATGGCCTTATGGGAGGCAGTGTGTGAAATCCTGGTCCCATTAAAATCAATGATAAAATTCGTAGGCTGCGTCTACACTGGTAAATTAAGTCGACTTAAGCTTGCTTAAGTCAACTTAATTTACCCTGTATCTACACTACAGTTTCCTTAAGTCGACTTAAGCAAGCTGCTTAAGTTGACTTAAGGAAAATAAAGTCGACTTTCTTAAACCACCTTCCTAGTAAACCTAAGGCTTAAGTCAACTCCCTAGAGTCGACTTAAGCCAGTGTAGCCATGGGGTAGCCCTAAATCGACTTAGGGCTACACCAAAGGCCCTCCTTTCTGGGGGGGCAGAGGGGGAGCCTGGCATGTCCCCCACCTGGCAGGGCAGAGCCCTGCCCACCCTGCCCCTATGCCCTACCAGGGTCCCTCTCCCCCTTTGCCCCATTGTACCTAGGTACAATGAGGGAAAGGCTGAGCCCCCTGGCATTGGGCAAGGGATGCCCCCCTGCCCCTGTGAACCTCCCCTAGGTCCCCCTAAGCCCCAAAAAGTTGACCTAGATGTCCAGTGTGGATGCTGTAGGTCGACTTTTTAAGTTCCCCTTTAAGTCGACTTTATTTTTAAGTGGAGACACACTAAGTCGACTTAAATAGACAAGTGTAGACATAGGCCTATTGACTTCGGTGGACCTCAGATTTTACCCTTTATCACCACCTTAGCCACCCAGCATGAAAAAGGACTCTGCAGGCTGTTTCATGCTTCATGTTCCATGGCCCCTCATATGTTTGAGTGTATGGCTGAAGGAACAGGCTCTGAGTTCTCTCTGGCACAGGACTTCAAATGCCATTGGTCATTTCCTGGGACAAGCAGGGAGGAGGATGAGATTAGCCACTTGCGCTCTGCTAAAAACTTGTATAACTATTATTTATAGTCTGGTCCTGTGCTAAGGCCCACCCATCAGAGAATATAAAATTCATGGAAATTCATCTATTTAATTCTCAGACCATTATAATACCGCTAGGCCCAGTAACCTGTGCACTGGATAAATGTACAATATAGGTAACGCAATCTTTCACTAAGTTTTAGAGCCTCTCCATGGCTATGTCTACAATAGAAAAGTTGTCAACTTTGTTAACTCGACTTTAATAAGGTCAACTTTAAGTCGACTTAAAGTCGACCTTATTAAAGTCAACTTAACAAAGTGGACTAAGTTGACTTAGCTTTAAGTCGACCTAACCACACTTAAGTCGACTTAATAAAGTCGACTTAAGGGTTTCTCCATGTCCACACCATCCTTAAGTTGATTTAAAGAGTCGACTTAAGGGATAAGTTGACTTAATGAGTGGTAGTAACAAAGTTGACTTAAGCTTTCATTAAGTCAACTTAAGGAATTTCTTAAGTTGACTTAATGAAAGCCTAGTGTGGATGTGGCTTAATTTAAGTTGACTTAAGCCTCCTTAAATCAACTTAAATTGCCAGTGTAGACATACCTCATGAGAGCTACTCCAGCTAGTAATTGCAGTAATCTCCACAGTCACATGCAACCTTCTTTGTTCTGCAAAAGGGAAAGATGCTTAAGAAGACAATGAAAACATCCACAAAATGGAGAATCCCTAATTCTACTGCCATCCTTCTCTTGGATTCCCCCGGCACATCCACATAGAGATGAACTCTGTACTGTTCAGGGAGGCTGGGCTTCCTTGTGTGCTCTATGGAAAGCTGATTTCACTTGTGCAGAAGAATTTGCAGAACAGGGCGTGCTAGAATGTTGCTGTTTCCTGATGATCCCTCTTTCCTGAAATGTCGTCTTAGAAGTTGTTGCAAGTTACTGTAAATTAAAGGAGGTCTGAAGTTGCTCTAAAATTATTCTGTTGGATGAATTGGCCCATGGTTGACCCCATGATTAGGAGAGACGTGTAAATAACAGCCACCTTTTCCTCTCCTGCTTCCTGGCTTTTAAGCAGAGTTTGACCACAGCCTGCAGATTTAGCCTGATTTCTCTTTTCAACTGTGTTTTCTAAAAACTCTGCAGACCTCTGAGGCAAACGGAAGTTAGTGGCTTGAACACAGTTTAGTTTCTGTTTACCGGTTAGAAGAAAGACTTAGTCAGGTAAAATCGTGGAATATATAGCAAAGAATGTATTCTTATTTTTAAAGTACAACTTTAAAAAGCACAAGGCAAAAGTTATAAAAACACTTTGTGCTTTCACTTCCTTTATCGGGCTGACAATTTCCATGATCTTGGGAGTGTGTTGAATATATTGTACTATATTCATCCCTGGTTTAATTCCAGTGAAGTCAATATGATCTGAATTAGAATTCTTTATGCTCAATTAAATATAAAGGAACAAAAAGTGTTTAGAATGTTTCTGTTCATTTTGTTTTCATGTTGTTCCCACACATAGTGGCATCCACACATTCTTTCTGGGATGTATGAATTGGAATAGTATTAGTGACTTCCTCAGAAATCAAAGATATTTTCAGACATTTGTTTTATGCCACATCTCTCAAGCTCCAACAAAAGTGCATTTTACAATATACATTATTATTATACATTATTTTTTCTGTAAGTTAAAATCCTTGTGGAAAAAGGAAACTCATTTCCTGCACATTTACATTTTTATTTCTTTTCTAAGTACCTAGAGGTAAAATTAAACTAAACAAATAAATGAAAAACCACATTCATCTAGGGATACTGTACAACCTAAATAAGCACTGAGAAATTAAAATAAATTTTGATGGACTGCAGTAGTCTTAGTCTAGATCATTCTGAAAATTAATTTAATTACACAAATGTTTATGGTAGTGTTGTATTTTACATTTTTGAACAGATGCAATAATCTGCCAATTACTTCAGTGAACATGGAGCAGAAAGTAGGACCAAATCTGGACTATACTTTGAAAAACAGACCTCTGCCTTCAAGCTGAAAGCAAAGAAGGTAATATTGCCCCATCCACCATTTTTTTCAACTAATCATATGCTAATTGACTCAGCAAGGAATGTGCTGGCTGTCTAACTCATTTAGCGCAATCTCTCCAGAGTGTCTGTAAGACTACAGTGGTCTTTCCAAGTTAAACAAATGGTTGCTAAGTCAATAAGTCTGTTAAATATGGCCTTGTGGATGACAAATATGACATTTTTTTTTTCATTTTGCTCTTGACAGATACTTTTAAATGTCTGTGAAATGAAATTGATTATAAAAGTCTGAAGAATGGTGAATTAGTTTTCAGGAAGCAATTCTTATTTTTGGCACTGATTGTATTTGACTTTACAGAGAGCTGAAACAACTCAGTGAATTGATAATGAGGAAATGTTTACTTATTCCAAACATGAGATACTGATTCAGTCTATGTTTTTATTTGCAGTATACAACCCCTTCCTCTCTTTGATTCTCCCTATTAACTCCTCAGCTCCAAGTCACACAGAAATATTCAGATAGTAGAGCAATGTTAAAAAATCCCTAAGATGCCTTCAGTGTTTTCTGAGGAGTATGGGGAAAAGAATCAGCTTTTGTTAAAGGGATAGTCTGCTAGAAATGCTGGCAACTTTAAAAAAAAAAAAAAAAAAAAGATGTAATTTTAGGTACCAAACTCCCCTGAGTCCCTTTTTTTTTTTCCCCCTTTTGTGTGTGTGTGGCTTTCCTATCACCTTTTCCAATTTTTTAAATGTTTTTCCTCTGTCTGTGGATATAGAAAAGCCACACACAAACAGTAGGGGAAGTTAACTGTTTATGCATAGGGAAAGCTTAGCAATTCTGAGCACGGAGATTTCCCCCCTCCCCAATTTCTATAGTAACCTAAGGTATCTGATACAATTAAAAAAATATAATTAATTCAGAAATGGGATTTTTTAAGTTAGTGGCATCCATTTAACTACATGACCACTCTTCCCACTCTCAATTATCTTCAGTCTTTTGAAACAGTCCACATTGTACATGCTCAGATTTAACACACATTAGCATGGATGTAAACATACTGACACTATCTTCTAATTTATATAGTCATTCCTATGCTATTAATTTGATACCCATCTTTAAAATGCCCACTCATCCCTGGATTCATTGATTGATTAACCTTGAACAATCAGTGCATTTGATGCCCTGAGACCCAGAGACTAATTCCCAACATTCTGATGCTGCCAGGAATCTGTCAATTATATTAACAACAGATGGACTCCTACTTTGAGTACTAGCTTTTTTGGAAGGAGTTATTATAAGTAAAACCACCATGAAAGTAAATTAGAGAAAGTATACTTTAGGAAAAAAAAAAAAAAAAAACCCACCAAAAATAACCTAAGATCAATGGCCTGAATCCATAGAGAAACTTAAACATTGCAACACTGCATATTGTGATCACTAGAAGAATCACAGGATCACCACAATGATCCACAAAGGCTGAGTTAAGTGCCGAGGCTCCCTACACCAGAAGTTTTCAGACTATATGTTGGGATCCAGTAGTGGGTTGCAGGCCCTCAGGTACTGGGTCGCAATGCCCCCTGCTACTACCACTGAAAGACTGGAATGCATTGCTCAAAGATGTAAATGTTGGGTTGCAGGCATACATGATTTTGTTCAACTTGGTCCGAGAAAAAAGTTTTATCACCACTGCCCTACACAATGCATGGAGAGAGATGGTCATGTGATATACAAAACCAGTATGCTGGAAGGGGGAGGCAGGAGAGAATTGCTAAAGCTAGCAAAGGGAAGGTGCTGATGCCAGGTGTGTGAGCTAAGTTCATTCTCTCTCATGGATAGATTCCTAAGTCCCAATTGGAGGAAAGCATCTGTTTGTGCTTACTGATCCACAAATGGGAAGCTGCCTGAAGTCAGGCAACTTAGATGCCTAATGTGTGGAAATGAGAGATGCCAGTCTGTTACACACAAAACAGCCAGAGGAGAACATGGCAGGGTCTACAGGGTTTCAGGCAGGAATGATTAAGATGCCAACCTTCCTCCAGTCAAAATATCTGGGGATGCTTGTGTCCACCATATAACTTTTACTCCAGTGGCTAAAGCACTCTTCTGGGATGACAGAAACCCACATTCAGTTCTACTCTGCCTGTGGGGGAGAAAAGATTTAAACTAGGGACTCCCATCTCTCAGGAGGGAAACAGAATATTCTGATAGGACATGTCCTAAGCCTGACCTGAGGAAGCTAAATATTTAGATAGTCAGTGGGACAAAGAGAGAAAAAAAGAGAGGAAATAACACCATATCACCATGGTTAGTGAACCTTTTCGGAATATCCTTGTTCAGATCTGTTCTTCTGAATGCCTAGAGGAAGACAGTGGAGTGCAAAACTAAAGACAGAAAATTAGGCAGAGGAAAAATTTTACCCAAAAACTTAGGTGTCAAGGTTTTAGCAGAGGATTTCTGTAATGAGCTGAGCCAAGAGTGGGGCATTTTTGCCTTAAACTGAGACTTAGATGCCTAAATTTGCATTCAGGCACCAAAGCACTGTAGCAATCTCCAGCATTGGACTCACCAGCTGGATGCCTCCTGGTGATGGTTCTGGGGAATTAGGCTCAAGCGGTCCCCCCATGCTCTGTCTCACCATTACAGACTGTCTCTGAGTCCTATTCTGGGGTCTTAACCCTCCAGCCAATCCTACTGTTACCCATTCCAGGGTGACTAAGTCCACCGGCCCACTTTGTGGCAATGGCCAGGGCCAGTCCTTTCATCACTTCCATGCAGTCCCAAGCCTGTGCTGTTCCTGGCACTGTAGCCATCAATTCCCTGGGCTGCTTCTCTGCAGCCCCAGTCACCCACAGTTCCTCACCACCTGGGTTTAGCCACCATCAGTTCCTGACTTCTTGCCCTGAGACCATTGCTCAGCTCCTCTGCCTCACTGCACTCAGAGATCTCCACAGTGCTGGCTAGTCAGAGAGAGGACCTTCTCCCAGCAGCTCCCAAGGCAGACTGAAGTCTGTGGCCTGCTGCCTTCCTTATTATACTGCCTGCTTGCCTCTGATTGACTGCTGCAACCAGGCCCCTTTTTATCCCTTTTTAGGCCTGAGTGGGGCAAGTGCACTGCTACAAGCACCTTTGTGGATCTAGGTCCACATTTTCAAATTTTGGTGCTTTGTGTCCATCACTTGAGTCCAGATTTAAGCACCTCAATATGTTTCCTAGTAGTAGAGATGCTCAGAACTTAATATTCCTATTGATTATGAATGTAGCTTGAGGTGTTGACACCTTTGAAAATCAGGCCACTTATTCAAATCCTTAAGAAAGTGATTTAGTTGCCTAAATTAGGCATCAAAGTGTTCTGAGTTTTTAGAAACATTTTTTTCTGAGAAAAAATATTATAATGAACCTTTGCAGCCATATGTCAGAGACAATGAGGAAGGTGAAAAAAGGGAATTATAATCTTGATGAGAAAATAATTTACTGAAAATGTTTCTTTTCACTGGAGATATTAGACCGAGTGGAAACCAGTGTAATCATTGTGACAAAGAAGGAATTGAAAGTGAGAGGTACTCACTGAATACATAGACATTTTAAAGAAATACTTCATCAAGCTATCAGAAATAATGAAAGGTTTGACATTATGGAAGCAGGAAAAAACAATACAACACTAGGGGGGAAAAAAAGAGTTAGCTCAGCACTGTGCAAGCCACAGGTAAGGAAGGTACTATCCCAGCTTCACTAATCTGAGAAACTATTTAATAAAGATTCACTTTGAAAAAACTGGTCAGACATTTCATGCCAATATAGGGCTCAGTCATGAGACCTACCGTGCAGATGACTAGATAAAAGGCAGGAAGAAAGTAGACTCTTGTATATTCAGAATTCTGATCTTGAGCATAGTGGGATTTTCTCTAACGAAAGCTCATGCGATTAATAAATTGGTTAGTCTTTAAAAGTGCTGCAGGACTCCTTGTTTGTTTTGCATCACATGTCAGGAATTTTTCCAACACCAGAACAGAAATCTTGTAATCTCTCACACTAATAAGTAGGTATCTATGCTCAAGAGCAGAATTCTGAATATGCAAGAGGCTCCTTTCTTCTTCTTAAAAGTAGAATGAGGTACTATAACAAGAAGTGGGGGGATGAAACTAAGAAAGGGAAAACTTAGAGTCAGAATTTAAACTAAACAAAAAACCCAGCAACATCTCTTTAGTACTGAAAACCTTCGGGCCTAGGAGTATTCTCTAATGAGAAATGGCAGAAAACTCATGGCTTGGGATTTTTAAAGCAGGTTGGATAAACTACAGAATGTACTATGGGTAAAAGCTGAATTGCTACCTAAGCTAAGTTCACCTGAGTCTCAGTTACAGTCTTTGATCACCTTCCCCTGCTCTGTAGGCTCCCTGATGACATCCTGGCCCCTGCTTGTAAGTTCTCTGACCCCTTTCCCTGCAACCTCCCCTTCCCTGGCCCCGTCAGCTCCCCATCCCCTTCCCTGGCCCTTGCTGTGCCTTGTCACTGCGTGGGCTCACCAGCCCCTTTTCCTGTGAGCTCTGCTCCCCTCCTCCCTTTTCCTTTCCATGTGTGGGCTCCTCTGACCCCTCCCTTCCCTTCCCTGTCTTTCTTCATGCACCAGCTCCTCTCCCTCCCACTCCCTTTCCTATCTTTCCCCGAACAGGCTCCTCTCCCTCCTCCTCCTCACTTCCCTGTCTTTCCCTGTGCACTGGTCCTCTCCTTCCCTTAACCGGGTGCTCTCCCCTTTCATGCCCCAGTGCTGCAGGGCCTCCCCAACCTCTTCCCTGGCCTCCTTGTTACATGAAAGGTGCTGAAACAAACCCCTGATGGCAGCTCTGTAGCCAGGCTACTCCCCCTGTGGCTGTGCACAGGGTCAGAGATTTAAAAGGACCCCAGCCAGCCCCAGCTCCCAGGCTCCTGTGACAGCACTCTGCAGACCAGATGAAAGCCCTCAGCGGGCCAGAGTCCAGCCCATGGACCGTAGTTTGAACAAGTCTGTTTTAGAATATGTCATTGGAGGTTTCTAAGAAGAGGTTAGAACAGTGGTTTCCAACATGTGGCCCAAGGGGGGGTTTCAAAGTGAACCACAGCTCCACTCCTGCTGGCCTCAGAAGGGAGCTGCTTCCTAAGGACCCCAGTGGAGAGTGTGTAAACAGGGCTAAAAGATCCCAGTGCAGGCTCCTTGTTCCAACCCAACAATGCGTGACCAGCGCTTCCCTTCCTCGGCTCCAGCAGACAGTAAAATGCTTTGCCTTGGTCCCTCGATTCTGAGGTCCCTGCTGAAGCCAGTGGGAGGGGAGCATTGATCTTCCATCTCCCTGGCTGCAGAAGGGAGCTACTGTCTAGAGATCCAGGTGTGGTGCACAAGGCTACAGAACATACACGGTTTCCTTGCTTGCAGCCAGGGAGATGGGAGATCATTGCGGATCATGCTTCCTCACTGAACTCCTTCTGTCTGGCTGCACTTGGGGGAGGGGGTCTGCTGGCAGATACTAGTGGCCCTTCAGGGTTGTAAACATGGTATCTGTGACCTTCCCACAAAAACAGTTGGGAACCACTGGATTAAACAAACACCTGTCAAGAATGGTCTTGTTATTATGTAGTCCTGTCTTGTGTACAGCAGACTAGATTAGATTACCTATTGAAGTCCCTTCCAGTCCTACATTTCTATGATTCTTTGGAGAGGTGTGCAAGCCAAACCTGAGTGGCACTGTGACCCTGTGTGCCAGATTGCAATGCTACTCACAGAAGTTTGGCCTACTGCACTTCCATTATGATGGAGAGGCCGCTAAATCAAAGTTGAGTGAGTGGTGTGACATGGTGCATGGGATCTCCACACCACACAATTCTGTGGCAGATAGGCAGGTAACCTGGTCCCCCTCCTGAGCAAAATTCTGGTTGTGTCCTTCAATAAAAGTATAAAAAAGATAGTGGCATTATGGACCAGCCCAGGTTTTTCTGGAAGACTTTTCTTTAGAAGAAAAGAAGAAAAACTTTTCTTTAGAAGAAAAACTGGAGGACAACAGAGAGGTGTGTTGGATAAAGTAATTCATAGGTAGAGTTGTCTGGAAACCAAAATCTTTTTTTCCAAAACATTTTAAATGTTCAATTTTTATTTTTCATTTTGAAGCTATCAGAATGGATTGACAGATTTTGAAAATATTATCAGAATGGTTGTTAGAATTGTTAGTATACTAAAATCCCAGTCTGAGGTGAATATAACATTTCAGCAACCACATCAGTAATGTTTTCAATGCATATTTAAAAAAACAAAAAACAAAAAACCCTTGAAGAAAATATTTTTATGTAAATACCAAAATATTTTGACAGTCAATGATTTCACAAAGTAATATTTTGTAAAATAGCCTAGAAGAAATATGATATAGAGGGAATTAATTGCTCTATAAACAGTGCCAATGTAACCCATATGCCTGAAAAGGCTATCTCTGAGACCTGCTGAGGGTGGGTTACTGTTGTTGGGCAGATTAGTGACCCACAACTGGAAACTTCCAGTAACAGGGAGTGGTAGCAATTTGAGCATGCTCCACAGTGTACCCTGCTGGTGTGATGGGATGTTGTCACTCAGATGACTGGAGAGCAGCAGCCTGAGCAGACAACAGGCAGGAGCTGCCTTGAAAGGAGACCATGTGCTCAGTGTTCTGGAGAGGAGCTGAGCCAGGAGTGAACAAGATGTTTTCTCCATGTAAAGGAGTCATTTGCAACAGACCTTGCAGACATGCATATGGGACTGAGGGCTGGTTACAGAGGAGAAGAGAGAGCCTGCATGTAATGCTACAGAGGATCCCAGCAAAGAAAGAAGAGGACAGCTATTTCTTGCCACTCAAGCTTCCACACTGGAACAGAGACTGTAGCTGAGAGTTGGGTGAACTCCACACAGACTTTGGGACTCTTGGATATCTTTCATATCTTTTCATCTTTCATGAAAGCTTGTGGGTTAAGTTTAGGGGAGAATGCAACAAGGGGGATGTTGTGGTGGGTGTCTGCTACAGACCGCCAGACCAGAAAGAGGAGGTGGATGAGGCGTTCTATGGACAACTAACAGAAGTTTCCAGATCGTCGCAGGCCCTGGTTCTTATGGGGGACTTCAATTATCCTGATGTCTGCTGGGAAGATAATACAGCAGTGCACAGGCAATCCAGGAAGTTTTTGGAGAATATTGAAGACAACTTCCTAGTACAAATGCTGGAGGAACCAACTAGGGGCCTTGCACCTCTAGACCTATTGCTCACAAACAGAGAAGAATTGATCGGGGAAGTAGAAGTAAATGGCAACCTGGGCAGCAGCGACCATGAGATGGTAGAGTTCAGGATCCTGATCAATGGAAGGAAGGAAAGAAGCAGAACACACACCCTGGACTTCAGAAAAGCAGATTTTGGCTCCCTTAGGGAGCTGATGGGCAGGGTCCCATGGGAAGCTGATCTGAAGGGGAAAGGTGTCCAAGACAGCTGGCTGTATTTTAAAGAAACCCTGTTAAAGGCACAGGAAGATAACATTCCGATGTGCAGAAAGAACAGCAAATGTGGACGGCGACCAGCGTGGCTTAGCAGGGAACTCTGCGGGGAGCTGAAACATAAAAGGGAAGCTTACAAGAAGTGGAAGCTTGGACAGATGACAAGGGAGGCGTATAAAGATATTGCTCGGGACTGCAGGGAACAAATCCGAAAGGCCAAAGGACAATTGGAGTTGCAGCTAGCAAGAGATGTGAAGGATAACAGAAAGGGATTCTATAAGTATATCAGCAACAAGAAAAGGATCAGAGGTGGTGTAGGTCCCTTACTGAATGGGGCAGGCATCCTCATGGAGGATGATGCGGAAAAGGCTGAAGTACTCAATGCTTTTTTTACTTCAGTCTTCACAGGGCGGGCCAGCTCCCAGGCTACTACATGGGGTAACGCGGACTGGAGAGAAGAGTGGCCCTCAGTCATGGAAAGTCAGGTTAGGGAACACTTAATGAAATTGGAAGTGCACAAGTCCATGGGGCCGGATGAACTGCATCCGAGGGTGCTGAGGGAGTTGGGGGAAGTGATTGCAGAGCCGCTGGCCATTATCTTTGAGAACTCGTGGCGAACGGGGGTGGTCCCGGAGGATTGGAAAAAGGCAAATATAGTACCTATCTTTAAGAAAGGGAAAAAGGAGGATCCGGGGAACTACAGACCGGTCAGCCTCACCTCAATCCCTGGGAAAATCATGGAGCAGGTCCTCAAGGAATCCATCCTGAAACACTTGGAGGAAAATAGAGTGATCAGGAACAGTCAACATGGATTCACCAAGGGCAAATCGTGCCTGACCAACCTGATTTCCTTCTATGATGAGATGACTAGATTTGTGGATGCGGGAAGAGCCGTTGACGTGATATACCTTGACTTTAGCAAGGCTTTTGATACGGTTTCCCACAACATTCTCGTTGGCAAGTTAAGGAAGTATGGGTTGGATGAGTGGACCGTAAGGTGGATCGAAAACTGGTTAGATCAACGGGCTCAGCGGGTAGGAATCAATGGCTCGATGTCTGGTTGGCAACCGGTAACGAGTGGAGTGCCCCAGGGGTCGGTCCTGGGGCCGGTTCTATTCAACATCTTCATTAATGATCTTGATGATGGAATAGACTGCGTGCTTAGTAAGTTTGCGGATGACACCAAGTTGGGGGGAATGGTAGATACTCTGGAGGGCAGGGACAGGATCCAGAGAGACTTGGACAAATTGGAACAGTGGGCCGAAAGAAACCTCATGAGGTTCAACAAAGACAAGTGCAAAGTCCTGCACTTAGGACGGAAAAATCCCATGCACTGCTACAGGCTGGGGACCGATCAGCTAAGTAGCAGCGCTGTAGAAAAGGACCTGGGAGTTATGGTGGACGGGAAGATGAATATGAGCCAACAGTGTGCCCTTGTTGCCAAAAAGGCCAATGGCATATTAGGCTGCATCAGTAGGAGTATTGCCAGCAGATCGAGGGATGTGATAATTCCCCTCTATTCGACACTGGTCAGGCCGCATCTGGAGTACTGTGTCCAGTTTTGGGCTCCCCACTACAGAAAGGATGTGGACAAATTAGAAAGAGTCCAGCGGAGGGCAACAAAAATGATTAGGGGGCTGGGGCACATGACTTATGAGGAGAGATTGAAGGAACTAGGCTTATTTAGTCTAGAGAAGAGAAGACTGAGGGGAGATTTGATAGCAACCTTCAACTACTTGAAGGGTTGCTCCAAAGAGGAGGGAGCTAGGCTGTTCTCGAGGGTAACAGACGACAGAACAAGGAGCAATGGTTTCAAATTACAGCTGGGGAGGTCAAGGTTGGATATTAGGAAAAACTTTCTCACGAGGAGGGTGGTGAAGCATTGGAATGGGCTATCTAGGGAGGTGGTAGAATCTTCATCTTTGGAGATTTTTAAGGCTCGGTTAGACAAAACTCTGGCTGGGATAATTTAGGGGGAGTGGTCCTGCTTTTTAGCAGGGGGTTGGACTAGATGACCTCGTGAGGTCCCTTCCAACCCTATTATTCTATGATTCTATGATTCTATGATTCATGCAAGGGATTGTTCTTGGTTAATTGTAGTTTGTTTTCTTAGGATAAGGTTCATTTAGTTAGTAGTTAATAAAGTTCATTGTTATGTTTGTTTTTAGTAGTATTTTAATGTGTGAGTGTAGCTCTGAGCAAGCTTCGCCGTGAGTCCTGTACAGACTGGATCCTGGGTCTCCAGCTGCTTTCCCCATAGGGGTTGGGATTGATTTCTGTGGGGCACTGGAGAGGGGCAATTAAGTGAATTTAGCCCACCTGAAGGTTACACCAACAAATATCTTTGCACAGTTTCACTTTGCATTTGTTTATGGCACTGTATCAAAATTAACTTCTGATCACAATAGACACCATGTCTACACTTACCAAGGTAGTTCGAATTAGTTAATTCGAACTAACTAATTCGAACTAATTTTAGTTAGTTTGAATTAACTTAATTCGAACTAGCCCCACTGCAATTTTAGTTCGAACTAAGTGCCATGCATGGCACTTGCTTAGTTTGAATTAGTCAGTTGCATTAAGCTCAATGTGCCGGTTAGTTAGAACTAAGCAGTTAGTTCGAACTAACATGGCCACATTGACTTGAATTAAGGGTTAATTCGAAAGGTATAATCAAATTTATTAGTTCGAATTAAGGAAGCCCTTAATTCGAACTAATGAAAGCCTAGTGTGGCCAAGGCTTAAGTTAGTTTGAATTAAGCTTCCTTAATTCGAACTAATAAATTTGATTAGTCTTTAAAAGTGCCACAGGACTCTGTTGTTTTTCTACAATAGACTAACATGGCTACCCCTTTGGAATTGGGATATTTAAGTTTAATTCCTCTTTCACTTTGGCCATGCCCCCCTCACTTTTACAAAGATTCCGGCACTTGAAAGTCTGTCATTATCATCGCCCTCTAAAACCTGATTGGCCTAGTTGGCTGGCATCCAGATCCTTCTCTGCATTGAGCCACATGCTGTGACCTGGGCCCTCACCTGTGAGCTACCAAAACTTCAGTTAAGGCTCTTCTTGGGGACAGGGACCTGCTGGGTCTAGGAAACAGGAAGACCCACCACTACCGAAGAGTTTCAATTTGGTCACCAGGTAAGGTGAAAAAAATGTGTGTGGTGTGAGCATAGGAGACCAGGGGCTCCAAGAAAGTGAAACTGGTGGGAAGGGTACAGGGAGCGTGAAGTTGGTGGGAAGGGCAGTGGTTCAAGTAAGGTGGGACTGGGGTGAGTAGCTGTGGTTCCTGGAGGGGATGCTGAGCGGGGAGGGTGCTGGAGCTCTGGGAGGGTGAAGCTGGTGAAAGGGGAAATGGTTCCAGAAGGGTGGAATTGGGGTTAGGGGCTGGGGTTCAAGGAGGGGGGAACTGAGGAGCTCTGAGAGGGGTAGAGGCTCCAGGAAGGTGAAGCTGTTGGGAGAGGGCTGTGGCTCTGGGAGGAGCAGGATGCTGGTGGGGGGGGTTAGCGCACCACTCTTGCAGTACTGCCATAGCCTGTGCCCCACCTCCTGGGCTAGCAGGAGCACGGAACAACACAGATCCAGGTAAATGTGTGATTCATTTTGAGGTGCATGACCACATCTGGAGTGGAGCTGACAGGTTCTACTGGGAGTTGTATTCACCTCTTCCCTTTTGATGAGAGTTTGTAATTTACTGTAGGATTTATGAAGAGGGGCAGAATAAAAGGGACATGAGGATAGGCAGAATCTTTAGGATTCAGAAATCTATTTTAGTCATTATTATGGATATGTGAGCTTTCATAGTAAGGACATGACAAATATAGATCCTTCAGAACAGGAACAAGTTAGGCAACTTCATATATGAAGTAAAAACTACCTATGTAATTTACACATAACACTATTCCAAACTGACCTATAGATATTACACACAAAGATACTGGGTACGAGATACATCAGCCACAAACATAGAGGAATCTATGCAAATAAAGTTTGTGACCAGGAAAACATTATATATAATTTTGAAATAGTCTTAAAATAACAATTAGTTATTATGAAACCTTGCTATTAACAATAGTTCTAGTTATGAGAACTGAAATCTGTTTATTAAATGGTGTATTTGGTCATGTAAAAAAACAAAACAAAACAATAATCCCCTGCTGTTCACAGAGTATTTTGTTGTGCTACATTTTGCACCTCTAAGAAAAAGCTGTTTGTTTTTTTCTCTTGCTTTGCCCCTTCCTTAAATATACTGCGTGCTGCTCACAGAGCTCTCAGAATTTAAATGTGAATTCCACAGAATACGGAGTATTAAGAAGTGTTAACACTTAAACTCAGTGCTAATCCCTGAATAGTACAGTTTATTTATTCCTCTATATCTGTACACTATATTAGGCACAAAGAACAGTATAACTGAGCAAGCGGTTTGGAGGATGTAAGTATGAAGCATAGTAAGTAATTATAGTGGTGCTACTCATCTCACATACCAAAGGGGGAGCCGTGTTAGTCTATTGTAGAAAGACAACAGAGTCCTGTGGCACTTTTAAAGACTATCATGTCACATAGTTAAGGTGGTTTCATCTGTGGCACTTCTATTACAAACAGCACTTTTTCTATAGCTGATAGTTTGATTGTAAACATTTTGCTTAGAGATGAAAATTAACATATAAAGTCTGAGCCTGGAAGCAATTAAATATTTATTTTAAAAAACAAAAACAGATTGTCAGAATGGTTTATTTGTCCTTTTTTGAAGGAAAGGGAATGTAAAGAGATTTACACTGAGCCCCCTTCCTCCCATAAGTCAAAAAGAGCTTCATTTTTAATGAAATACAATGGAAATGAAATAGAAATTTGAAAGCTATTCCCCCATAGTGTGCATTAGGAATTGCTGTTGTCATCTTCATTTTTCAAGGACAATTTAAAGCATCCAAATTATTAAAATCTAAAATAGGGTATGATTAATTCTATTCAAAGACACATGTTTTTTACAATTAATGGAGAATTTCTTTATAGAAACTGGATTTTAACTTCTCTCCTCTCATTTTTCCTTTCCACTATTGATGGACATATTTACCTTGAAATTTGACAAAATAACAAGAAGCAGTATGCAGATATTATTTATGTCTCATTTGTCTCAGTGTCGCCATTTTTTATACGCTACTGACGGGATAATGTTACTGGGCTACAATATACAACTTCTTCCAAAGCAATGCAGTGAGAGCTAGATAACTTGTAGTGATTTTCCTGCAGTTGTACCATTCAGAGTTCACACTATAATACAGATAACATTCAAATCCAATGCTATAAGCAGGACTGACACACTTTACAATGCATCCTGAAATAAATGTTGAGAATGTTGATTTATACATTGTTCACTACCCATATGTAAATTAACATATGGGTAGTGTATGTAAATCAGTGCTCCTGACATTTATTTCGTAATGCATTATAAAGCCTTTCAACTCTGCTTATTGTCTTTTTTTTTAGCTTGCTCAAATGAGCAACTCTCTAAACAGAATTGATTTTGCCTTGTGCAAAACAAATGCCTATCTAATTATAAAAGAAAGTCTGTTTTAACTCCTCAGTTACCTCCAACACACAATATACATATACCATGCACACCAGCTCTTTTATGTCCCTGAGCTTTGTAACTCACCCTGTGTCTGTTGAAAATAATGGATCAACCTTTTAAACAAATCTGTTTTGCTTTCACAAAGTGCATGGATATGCAGTGTATGAAAGGAGCACACTTGCTTGAATAAATTTAAATTCTATGAAAATATAACTTGCAAAGTATCTGGGTAATAAATGAATTTTAGATATGTATGAATTTGCCTTTTTCATCACAAGCCTTGCACAAGCCAACCATATGATACAAATGTATCATTTGGCAAGAACTTTGAATGTTGTGACTTTTTCATAGAAAGTGTTATAGGAGGAGTTAATTCTGTTAAACAGAGTGATCGAAGAATTTACAAGCACCGTGCTTGCTTTTGAAAGGGATAGATATTTAATTTCAGTTGGATTTCTATTGGGGTGGGGTAGTGATGATGTAAATATCATCATTAAGTCTTGATTGTGGTTTGGTTCTGCTTTTAAAGCCAAATCAGAGGTGAATTTTACGTTTGACTTGACTGTGACAAAAATCACATGGGCGCTCTTTTGAGTTTTAGTATCAAAGTATTGGGAATCTCAAGAAAACACCCATTTTCAATAGATTTTGACTGCTGTTGCTGACACACTGTGCATAGGCAATATTGGCTGAATAAATTGCTGAAGTCATGGCATAATCCCACTTGTGCACTTTCCTTGACCAGTTTGAGATGTATGCAGATTCGATGTTATATCTATATATAAGACCATGACTCTCCCACAAACAAGAGGCTATAAATGGTGAAATTCTGTTTTGATACAAAAAAGAAACTTCTTATTCTGCCAGGTTATTTGTTACTTGTATAAAACAGATGTTTTCCATTTACATTAATTATCCAAGAAAGTCTGCACTAGAATTGCTACTAGCAAAAAGAGATTTGATAATGATTGAAAATAACAAACAGTTATAAAGTATGGGGGTCATTCACATCCAGTGGGACAGGGTGAAGAGGAAGAAAAAAAATCCTGAATTGCAGATTTGTCCTCCACAAAACAGGCCTTGATACCCACCTACAAATGAAATGGATACCAGAGAGAGGTGGGAGGAAGATCCAGCTGTAGAGATGTTTTGTTGACATGTGGTTTGGCTTTTGCTGCAGTATTATGTATTTGTTAAAGAAATGAAATAGTTTGAAAATGTGCTGCTAAGTCAACCTAATGCCCTAGATCAACCTAATTGGTCTCCAGGCCGGGGGATGGGATGGGGAGAAGGGATCCTGGTTTGGGGTAGATGGGCCCCAGGGTTCCAGCTACACGGGGTTGCCAGCTCCCTGCGTGGCAGAGAAGACCCAGCCATGGGGAAACCCCATGGCCCTGCAACTCCAGCCATGGGGGGGAAACCCCCACGGCCTTGGGGCTCCAGCCATGTGGGGTTGCTGGATTCCCACGCTGCAGAGGAGCCCCAACTGCAGGGAAACCCCCGTGGCCCTGGGGATCCAGCCACACGGGGTTGTTGGGTCCCTGCACAGCAGAGGAGCCCTGGGGTGATGGGGGTTTCCCTCGCGACTGCAGCCCTGGCCGGTTAGATATTCTTTGTGGTGACTTAATTGCATTTGCATATTATTTTCTACAATCTTTAATTTTCAATGATTGTGTTTAAACCTTTTTGCATTTCCGAGTTCACAATGAAGCAAAGTAAAGGACTTAATGGTAGTTGAGCAACAATAAAACTATTTGTTGCCATAGGCAACAGGAATGTTTCCCAACACATTGTTACCATGATGAGATCATCTGAATTTTGATAGCTTGATGAAATGTTGTCTTTGTGATTGTTGTCATGGAGAAAGCAAAAATATTTTGATTGGTTGGCACATTATGAGTAGAAATATGGATCTATTTCCGGTGTTGCTTATTAAAATGTAAGTGATAAATAGAGGGATCCTTTCAGAAGAAATTATCTCAAAGAGGGTAATCCTTCAACTCAGTGGAAAGCCTGGTCCTGTTCTGAATATTTTAATGAGTGCTATACTCTCTCTATAAAATCTGTGAGCTTTACCAGTCAAACAGTAGCTCATAATATCAATGCTTATGCACCACAGTGTATGTTCTAAATGAAGTTCAAAGAGCCTCATTGTTCACGTCACTACTTGTAGAAATAGTCACCATGATTTTGGGGGATTTAACTTGTCTAAATGGAAACTGCTTTAACAAGTAAAAAATTGAAGAATTCATTCCATTGAGTTCAATCAACTTCAAAAATATTTTGTTCAAATGAAATTTAACTCCTTCATGTCAGAAAGATTTTTAGGACACAACAGAAGATTTTCCATTACTTTATTTCCCCTTCCTAGCAAATAATGAGCATAGTTATCTGTGTGTCATTATTCAACCAATGGCTTGGAAGGATCAGCAACTAAACTTAAATATTAATATTATAAGGTTCTTCACAGTGGTTTCTGAATTCAGAATGGCCCTGTTACTCTTTTCATTATCTGTAAAAATTATAACTATCAGCTTTCTAATTTAATTTACCGAATTTCTTAGGGTCCATGGACTTAAGAGTCTGAAAAAGATCACTTAAGTTATCCATTCAAAAAACCATGAAAGCGTGAGAACCCCTGCCCCAAATAAGCAGTGATCTGGTAGTTAGATGAGTCAGCTAGATTGTGGCTGACAGTTTCAAACTGCTGTGCTGAATCAGACAGAGTAGAAATTTGAACTGGAGTATTCTACTTCCTACCTGAGTGCTCTAGTCATTGAGCAGGGAATCCTGTAGTGACACCATCATTCTTATTTTTATGAACATTTGTAATCAAGATTAGGCTAACAGGCTCCTAACATATCACATACTTAAAATAGAGGTGTTCACAGAAATTCAAAAAGGTTTTCAGATTTTTTTGCTATTTTATAGCAAAAAGAAGTATAATGAAGGTGACAACATTCAATTTATTGCACACATACCTGGACTAAACTTAAGTTGATGCAAGTCTCATTTTAAAATATATTGCTATTTTAATTGATAATGTCAGAATGGCTTGTTGGGTCCATTGGGTTTAAAATAGGCCACCAAATGCCTGATAGAAATTTAATCTTTCATTTAAAAAACAAAACAAAAAACGCTTTAGCTCTTTTCCTTGCAGATATAAATAAAATGTAAACTGGTCACTAGGGAGGCATATAAAAAACAAAAAGAAAAGTTTCTTGACAATATCATGCAAGTTTATTAAGTAAAGTAGAATATATTAAAATAGAAAAGGGAAAGAAAGATAGCATATGAGATATTCTAACTGTGATGAATATCTATCTTGTCAGATCTTAACTTGAGAACATGAATTTTGGAAACAATTTGGAGCTTGAAAGTTACAAAATGGGGGTTGTATGGAGGTAGGGAAGTGAGCTGGAAAAAACCTGGAATTTCTCAAGCTGTGCAAGAGGGGAATAATGGAATGGAATGATTCCATCCCTCCTGCTAACTTTATGGCTGCATCTACACTGGTAAATTAAGTTGACTTAAGCTTGCCTAAGTCTACTTAATTTACCCTGCGTCTACACTACAGTTTCCTTAAGTCGACTTAAGCAGCTTGCTTAAGTCGACTTAAGGAAAATAAAGTCAACTTAATGAAAATTAAATCGACTTTATTAAACCTGCTTTCTAGTAGACCTAAGGCTTAAGTTGACTCCCTAGAGTCAACTTAAGCCAGTGTAGCCATGGGGTAGCCCTAAGTCGATTTAGGGCTACCCCAGGGCTACACCAATGCCCTCCCTTCCAGGGGGGGGGCACAGGGGTAACCTGGCATACTCCCCCACCTGTCAGGGCAGAGCCCTTCCCACCCTGCCCCTATGCTCTGCCAGGGTCCCTGGCCCCCTTTGCCCCATTGTACCTAGGTACAATGGGGCAAAGGCTGAGCGCCCTGGCATTGGGCAAGGAGTGCCCCCCCTGCCCCTGTGGACCTCCCCTAGGTCCTCCTAAGCCCCTAGAAGTCGACCTAGAGCATCCAGTGTGGACACTCTAGGTCAACTTTCTAAGTTCCCCTTTAAGTCGACTTTATTTTTAAGTGTGGACACACTAAGTTGACTTAAATTTGCAAGTGTAGACATAGCCTATGAGGCTTATCTGGGCCCTCCATTTGAAAACACTGAGCCTGCAGTGAGTCAAATAAGGTGTGTCACAGAGTTCGGCACTTACCCAGATAAGCCTTAATGTATGCTTCACCTGAGATCTGTGTGAAAGGCTCCCCCATCCTGTGATTCTTAAGAAATCAGCAAGGTAAGAGGAGTTTTCTCCCAGCCCTGCAGTTGTGTGTTAGGATTATTTAAATATATACAGAAATTCCCACTCAAAAAAATATTGTTAAATTGGAGTTCAGATTGAGAGTACATCAAAATAACTTAAAGATAAATATTTAGAAGAACATTGTAACTAGCAAACAAATAGGGAGAAGACAAGAAATTCAAATTTAAGTTCAATTATACATGAAACACAGTAGAGTTAGGATGGCTGGTCTTCTTCCAGGAATGTATTTTAATTCTTTTAAAATTTTTGTTTACTCTTGCCACCAAATACAATTTTAAGAGTTTCACCTTCCAAAAGTTCTTAACTTTGATTAAGAATTCATGGTGAGGGCATGCTGGTGTGAGCTGTGCCTAGAATGGACCACACTGATAATGCCACATTCTGGGCAGACTTAAAGAAACAAGACAGGCACTCCCAAAAAAACTGTTGGTTTATTCTATAATTAGATTCACCAATTTAGTAACAAAAAAAAATCTCTGTAGCACCATGCTGTTTAACAAGAAGCCACAATGCAGTCCTCTTTAGGCATTCCAGCCCTTGTTTTCCATCCAGACTGGTCTTTTATTATGAAAGGTTTCTGAAAACCCCATTCACCATACTTGTGGTTCTACCCAAATATAATATTATCAGCCAATCCTTAGTAACTAAAAAAAAAAAAAGAGAGAGATTCATTAAATTGTTAAAAGATCACACACATTGCCAATGACTACAAAGTTCTCAGATCAGTTTTGTAGCAGATTTGTTCATAATCATACTTGTCTGAGAAATCTGCAGTCTAGAGAATTGGAGCAGGAATGAGACAAAATGGAGATGGTTCTTTTGGAATTTATACCCTCTTCCACCTGCATGGAAAGTTGCTGTCTGAGGTGTCTTCTGAAAGAGCTCATTGAAGAGCTGATTCATCTGAATGGTCCATCTACACTGGATGGCCATCAATACACGGCTGACTATATTAGATATGAATGTACCTTGTGGGTGTCAGCTAAAAACAAAATAAATACAAAATAAATATTCATAACTTCACATACAAAGATGATGTGACAGTTCCCACATTTTCTGGATCATGTCTGAATTATAAGGGCTTAGTTGTATATTAGGGGTTAATTTTATCTTAGGGCACAACTCAGCAAGATCTTCTGATAGAATGTAAAGCTTTTTACAAATCTGTGTGGTTTCATCGCCAAAGCCACAATCTGATACATAATTGCCATGGATAACTTAGATTGCTTTGTCACTTAGGCTTAGGAAGCTACAGAGAGGAATAGTGCAGATGATGAATTTAAAAAAAAATAAAAATAAAATACTAATGTATTATAGAGGACGTTATTTATCATTATTTGTATAGTTCACATAACATGATGGGTGTCAATGAGGAGACAAAATGCTTTCATCAAGAAGAATATAATCTTTAGATTGCCATATCTTTCTGAGACTGTCAATTGTTAGCAGAGATGCCAGGATACTAGAGTGGGAGTTCTAAAAGGCCTTCTTCTGTATTTATCTATCTAGGTTCTCATGAGACTCTTTACTACTATGGTATATAAACAGCCCACAGGTATTTAAAAATGACAGACACCTTTTTTGCTTTCTTCCTTTCCAGCTTGTAGGATAAATAGTTTGATTATTTGAGAGGATGTGCATGATGGGAGCAGGGAGCGGGAGAAGAAGTCAAGGGGCATGAGGGCTGAAGTTTCTGTGGGACAGCTAAGTTTAAAGAAATAAGTATTAGTTTCTTTTACATGCACTAGGTAGTGGGAATTATTTTGAGGTTGCTAAATTGGAGAAGGTTCACAGAAGAGCCATTAGAACAATTAAAGACAAGAAAACCTGCCTTATATTGGTAGACTCAAGGGCTATGTCTACACTGGCAAGTTAGTTCAAATTAAGGAGGCTTAATTCGAACTAATTAAAGCCAAGAGGTCAAACTAGATGATCATAATGATCCCTTCTGGCCTCGGAATCTGTGAATCATTGATTGCTGGTTTAAAAGTGTCTATGTCGGGGAATAAGGCCTTGGACTCACCTTGTTCCTTTAAGAAAGGAAGATCTACTATCAGCCCTATCCAGTGGCAATCATTGCAACTAAAGATGGGCAAGAAGTGAAATTATATATGGGCTGGGCATGAAGGTGTAATGCTTGGGAAAGAGGCTTTCTTGTGACATTTCTGCCTTTGCACACCTTTTCTATGAGAGGCCAGCTTCCATCTGTCCCCAAACAGAAAACAGGCACACAAAGAATCTGGGGGAAAGTGCAATGAAATAATGTGACTGCACAAGTAGATCTCTCTCATGATCTCTCTTATGACATAAAAGATAATTTTCATGCTGTCAGATGGCCATGAAACATACTATGTGACTACACAATCATAGGTTCATAGAAGTATAGAAGTGGAAGGGTCCTCTACAGATCATCTAGTACAGTCCTCTGTACTCAAGGCAGGGCTATAGAATAACTAGACCATGCTTGATGGGCATTTGTCCAATTTGTTCATAAAACCTCCAATGATGGAAATTCTTCTACATCCCTAGACAATTTGTAACAGTGCTTAACTGCCCTAAGCATTAGAAAGGTTTTCCTAAGATCTTATGAAAACTTGCTGCTGATACTTCAAGGGAAGTTGGTAGGGATTTAGAATAAATGACCATATCACCTTAAAGATTGATGAGCAACTGTTTGAAAGAGGGACCTTTTCAATAAACTAAAAATATTTTGGAAAGGGGTGGTTTTTTTTTCCCATTAGCAGGAACACAACTTGATAATTCATCAAACAGTGCATCAAACATTCTCCAGAGCTCATCAGAGAGGCCTGCAAGTTATAAGATTTGCCAGAATGATTCCCTGTCAACAAAGTCAGATATGACCTTGACATCCAAAAATGAAATGTAAACATGATGTTTGAATTCTTATGTCTTTTTCATAACTCATAGGCTATGTCTACACTTAAAAGGTTAAGAAGAATCTGTTAAGTCAACTTAACAAGGTCGACCTTGTTAAGTTGACTTAACAGGTTGACTTAACTTTTCAAGTGTGGACATAGCTGGGGCTCCGGCTCCCTGCTGAGAAGGGAGCTGCAGTCCCCAGCAGAAAGGACCCATGGGTCCCTTCTTGCCAGGACCCACGGCTCCTTTCCTGCCGGGACCTGCGGCTCTCTTCTGGCCAGGACCCGGGTCCCAGGGAGAAGGCAGCTGTGGCTGCCTTCTTGCCAGGACCCCTGTGGGTCTCAGGGAGAGGGCAGCCACGGCTGCCTTCTAGAAGGGAGCCATGGCTCTCTGTCCCCAGCCCTAGGTCAGCTTAGAGAACTAAGTTGACCTAGGGTGTCCACACTGGGTTTAGGTCGACTTAACAAATCGACCTAAATGGTGGTATTTATTAAATCGACTTAAGAAAACCTGTTAAGTTGACTTAATGAAAGCCTAGTGTGGATAGGAACTAAGTTAGGTCGACTTAAGCATCCTTAAGTCGACCTAACTTTCAAGGGTAGACATAGCCATAGACTCTAAGGTGAGAAGGGACCAATATGATCATCTAATCTGACCTCCGCCACAGAACATCACCCACCGCCTCCTGCAATAAACCTCTAATCTATGACTAAGTTAATAAAGTACTCAAGTCATGATTTAAAGACTTTAAAGTACAGAGAATGTACCAGCAATTGAGTCATGTCCCATGCTACAGAAGAAGTTGAAAAACCCCCAGAGCTTTTGCCAATCTGCCCTGGGGTGAAATTCTTTCCCAACCGCAATGTGATGATCAGTTAAATCCTGAGCATGTGGGCAAGACTTATCAGTCAGAGACCCAAGAAAGAATTCTCTGTAATAACAGAACTCACACCATCAATTGTTACATTGGCATATTTACCACCAGGAGCCAAAGATCAGTCAATTGTCAAACAAGGCTCATAGCCTGGCTCACTCTGAAGATTTGCTCTGTTGTGCAACGGCCAACAGTGAGGCCAGCTTGTTGTGGTTTTCTTTTTCTCCATATCATCAGAAGGTTGAGCCAATAAGACAGAAGGAAAACTTTTCTTGGGGTAGATAGAAGAATAAAGCCACAATAGCATCTACTCTCTAATTTGCTTTTAAAAATGGAAAAATTTGGGTTTTTTTTTTTTTTTTTTTTTTTTTGCCAAGACTGATTGTATTCTACAGATGATTTTTAACATCTTTTGCTGCCACAAAATAATAGCTGGTCCCCTTCTGTGGGTGATATAGTCACATAATGTAAGCTGAAAGGCGTTTATAAAAAAGCCATACATACTGACCACAAAGCTTTTATGGAAGCAAAAACCATTACACTCAAGTAAGCTTTTGCCAGGAACAATGTTACTTCCTTTTATAAATGCTTGAGCAACCTAACTGGTGAGAAAGGTAATTTACTCAATGTAGTCTACTACAGTTCTGGTCTAATAAATGCAAAAGCATTCTACATGGTTTCCTGGAGTGAACATTTCAGTCAATTGCTAAAAGTACCCACAGTTTTTTTGGATCCTGCTACTAAGGAAACTGCAAAGTTGACCCTTTCTCTATAAAATGGTCCTTGCGAATTCACTGTTGATGAAATTCACAGAGCTGTAAAGAAGTTTAAATGAAATAAGGCAGGAAGAATCTGTGAAATAAGGTTCTGGAAAATAATTGCATTACAGAATAAGAATTTTTCTGCTTATGACAACGTTGGAGAGACAAATACTGGTTTAATTTGATGTGGTGCCATTTGATTCATAGTAAAGATTAAGATATCTTCAGAAACAGTCCCTGATCCTCTACTGAGTATCACACAGATATAGAGGTTCATCCATGTGGAGCTCTTTGTAGGATGGTCTCTATTTTTGGTGAAAGATTAAATGAGGATCTCAGAAATTTGAACTGGGAGCTTTCTTGGCCTTTTATTAGAAAGGTACATTGAAATGGTTGGAAAGAGATCTTGAATCCTTGACCAAGAAATGTAACATTTGAGTCTGGAGTGCTTTGTTCTTAATCTCCAAGAGTTCCCTATCGCTTGATCCTGTGAGATAGTGCTGATTTTCTCCTGGGAGGTGTTGAATGCTCTCAAGTTCCATTGATTTCACCATTGCCCGGAAGCCCCTAGCACATCACAAAAATAGAACCTGAGAGGGCAGTTTGATGAGGATGTCAGCCTCTTTCTTTTGATAGATCACTACTTTTCATGAGGAAAGTGCCAAACATTTTAATAGTTGTACACAACAACAACACAACAATTACATACTGTGTTTCCAGTGAGAACAATTATCTAGAAATGGAAACAGACAAATGAGCCTAAAAATTCTGTAAGGAAAATGAATAGTAGTATTTCATGACTCGTATAATCATATTTTATTCTTCAAATGATACAAAATTTCCCTTGGTGAATTATGCTATTTTATATCTTTTTGCATACAATAAACAGAGTAAGTGATGCCTTGAAATTTCATTCCAATAACTCACAATCTCACTGCCCGAATTCAAAGCAGATTTCTATAAATCTGGTACAATAATATTCATTTTGCAAATGCCATGTATGATATGGAATCTATTTGGCTTTGTATATTGCCCAGTAAAATGCATGGAAAAATATCTTTATTAACTTATGTATAATAAAGAAACAATGGAGATTTTCAAGTGTTTAAAATATTTTTAAATCAAAACTGAAATATTTGAAATAAAGATGCTTGTACTGTACAGTTAAATATAAGTGAAAACTTAAAATGTTGCTTCTTTTAGTTTTGCTAACAATGTTCCCTTCTATTTCTCTCTGCCCTCTGCCCCTGGACCACACCCCATCCTAAGGTTTTCCAGTACTGGTCTGGACAATGATTTTCCTTTAGGTAGTCTAGCTTGTGACTTTAAGAGTCAAAGTTCATCAGCCACATGGATATCCTAGTACAGCCCAGAGGGCAGGTTGCTATTCAGCTGGTATAAGGACATTCATTAGGTGAATGACTCAGTGTCGTCTACATATTTACACATTGATAGAAGCTTCCTCACCTACTGCAACTTATTATTCTTGTGTGAAGAGGAAAGCTGAAATATTGATGTTGCAAGAAATGGGGGACGGGGGATATGTTGTCTGTTTATTTAAATCTGTAGCAGAAAAGCAGGAAAGAAGAGGGCTGGGGAAGATTCACTGCAGAAAATCTACAGAAATTGAAAATGAGGGATTAGGGATAATACTGTTTTCCTTATTGTAATAAATTTCCTGTTCAGTGTTAGAAGAAAGCGGGGAGAGGGAATAAATAGTAGGTTAATTAAATTCACAGATGAGATGATACTAAACTGAGAAAATTTGCAAACACCACTGAAGATGGAAATACAAAGGAATATACAGAAATAAGAAACATTAGCAGGAAAACAGTGAGTTTAATTTTGGAAAACTGCAAGCTAAAACATCTGGGGACAAATAATCCACCACAGATGCACTTTGGGATGAAGAAGCCTGGAGAACAATAATACCAAAAAATACTTTAGAAGCCAAATTAGATATGAGTTTGCAATGCAATTTTGCAGGAAAATAAATAACTAATAAATTGAATGGTGAAATGCTGGAATGCATATACAGAGGAATCATTTGAAAGAAGATTGTAATAATCCCTCCCTATACATCTTTAGTGAGATGGCACCAAGGGTATTCTATGTAGTTCTGAACAATTCCTGATCAGAAATGCACTCATAAATTGGAAGGAATTAAGTGACAAATAATGGAAATAGTTAGTGAGTTAGCTAAGACACAAAATAGTTAGAGAAGTTATACATTTAACCTGATTCCCTGCATCTTCAATAAAAGTGTTGTTGGTTATGATACATGAATGTGAAAGTTTATCATGTTATGAAAAGCCGTTGGGAGTCCAAATAACCTTTCAATATGGCAAGATTTTATTGAAATCTATATAAAATACTGGCTGTTACATTGGAATAAGGATGTTTTACTTTGTTTGGTGATTAGATACCTTGCAAAGGGAATTAAAACCAATAGTAAAAGGTTCTGTAGCCACATAAATAAGATGAAATCAAAGAAAGAAGAAGTGGGACCAATAAGCACTGAGGCTGGGGTGGAGGTTAAGGATAATCTAGGCTTGGCCAATATCTACATAAACATGTTGCCACAGTTTTTAATGAAGACCGTAGGGATCAGGTCATGAGGACTAATAGGAATGAGGATATAGAGATAGAAATTACCATATCTGAGGTTGAAGCCACACTCAAAGCAGTTTAATGAGAATAAATTGGGGTGGGGGGAGGCAGATAATCTCCATTCAAGAATATTAAAGAAACTGGCACATGGAATTGCAAGCCCATTATCAAGGGCTATGTCTACAACAGAAAAGGTTAGGTCAACTTTGTTAAGTTGACTTAATAAGGTCGACTTTAAGTGGACTTAAAGGCGACATTCTTAGGTCGGCTTAACAAAGTGGACTAAGTCGATTTAACTTTAAGTCCACTTAATCCACTTTGTTAAATCGACCTAACCACCCTCAAGTTGACTTAATAAAGTTGATTTACATCTTACTCCATACCCACACGGTCCTTAAATCGACTTAAGGGGTTGATTTAAGGCTTAAGTCGACCTAACAGGTGGTTCTTATTAAGTTGACTTAAGGAATTTCTAAAATCAACTTAATGAAAGTCTGGTGTAGACAGGGAGTAATTTAGGTCAACTTAAACCTCCTTAAGTCAACCAAAAAGTAATTTAGGTTGACATAAGCCTCCTTAAATCAACCTAAATTGCTAGTGTAGACATACCCAAGGATTTTTAATGAATCTATAATCTCAGAAGTTGTACTATATAGGTATGCCTACACTAGCAATTTAGTTTGACTTAAGGAAGCTTAAGTCAACCTAAATAAAGCTGCATCCACACCTGACTTTCATTAAGTCGATTTAAGGGCTTCCTTAAGTCGACTTCATACCTACCAGTCTTTAGGTCGACTTAATGCCTAAGTGCATTTGTTAAGTCGACCTAAAGCCACTGTGATCCCTTCAGCCAGGAAGCTGTGGGTCCTGGCAAGAAGGGAGCCACGGATCCTTTCTGCCAGGAACTGCAGCTCCCTTCTCAGCGGGGAGCCGTGGCTCTCCCCTGTGTCTACACTTGAAAAGTTAAGTCGACTTAACTTTTCAAGTGTAGACATACCCTATGACTGGAGTATTTCTGACATAGTTCCTGTTTTTTAAGAAAGAGGGAAAAAACAATCTGGGTAATTACAGGCTAGATAGTTTGACCTCAGTAGTATGCAAGGTCTAGGGGAAAAAATGAAAGAAAAAGTAATTAAGGACATCAAGATTAATGGTAATTGGGATGAAATACATAATAGTTTTACAAAAGGTAGATTGTGTCTTGCAAACCTGTTCTTTTTTGGGAAGGTAAAAGATTTTGTAATAAAAATGAATGCAGTGGATCTAATTATACCTGGATTTCAGTAAGGCATTTGACATGGTTCCACAAGGGGAACTATTAGTCAAATTGGAAAAAGATTGAGATTAATATGAAAATTGAAAGGTAGAAAAGGAACTGGCTAAGGGGAAGACTACAACGAGTCATACCAAAAGGTGAATTGTCAGGCTGGAGGGAAGTTATTAGTCTAAGGCACTCCACTAGTCATGTGTTACAGTTTTATTACAGTAGTTGGTGGGTGATATTCTGTGGCCTGTGTTGTGCAGGAGGACAGACTAGATGACCATAATAGTTCCTTCTGACCTTAAAGTCCATGAGTCTATTTGCAAAGACTTTGTGCCAACAAGGCAGTATGCAGTTAACAGGGTTAGTCAGACCTTGAAATAGCAGAAATAGGGGATGTATCTAGAACATGCTTATCCAACCTGTGGCCCACAGGCCGGACTCTGGCCCACCAAGGGCTCTTATCCAGGCCGCGGAATACTCTGAACTGTTGCAGGAGGCTGGGAACTGGAGCCGAGGTGGGCTGGAGCCTTTTTAAAATCTCCTGCCCGTGACTGACTGCCATTCTGAGAGCTGACCTCAGGGGCTGGATTCAGCCCCATTGAGGTGGGGGGGGTCATGGGCTTCCCGCATTGCAGGGTCAGGTGAGAGGTAGCCCACTGCCAGAGAAGTGGAGGGGTGGTGGACTAAGAGCCCACAGCGCTGGGGAAAGGAACGGAATGGGAAACTTCCTGGGTACAGTGGAAAGACAAGCCCCTGTGGTGTGGAACCAAGGAAGGGGAGGGGGTCCATGACGGGGGGGTGGAGGGGAGAGGGAGAAAAATGGAGTGTGGAGGGAAGCGCACAGCACTGGGAAGGGTTTGGAGAACTCCCAGGTTTGGGGATGGGGCGGAGGAAGAGGACCCCACAGTGCTGGCAAGGGAAGAAGAACTGCTGGGGCAGGGGAGGAGGGAAGAGGAGTCTGCAGCTCAGGGAAGGGCCAGAGAACTGGCAGGGCAGGAGGGGAGAAGAGCCTTCAGAGAGGGGAAGGAGCTATGGAACCTTCAGGGGAGGGTGGAATGGGAGCCAGTGCAGTGGGTCAGGAACTTGCAGGGGTGGGGAGACCACAGGGTGCAGATCCAAGGAATGGGAGAGGTGGGGAGGAGAGCCTATGTGGTGTAGGGCAGTGGTTTTTCAAACTTTTTTTTGTTGGCACCCATCTCCCTACCCCTCAGTTGTGTCACAGCTCCATTTGCTTAAAAAAAATAGCTGGGTGACCAGGCCTGGGGAGGGGGTCCCCAAGCAGCAGCTGAAAGAAGGCCAGAGGGCTTCTTTCCACAGCATCCCTGGGACCCTTCCCCCACAAGCCAAAAGGATTTGCTCTGCGGGGCTTCTTTCAACTGGAAGGAGGGGTCCCCAAGCATGAGGCAGAAAGGAGATGCTCCAGCACCTGCCGCAGAACAGTAGCTGCAGTGCTCAGGGCAGTCCTGGCGTGGCATGGAGCAGACCCTAGAAAAGCCCTGGCCAGGCATGAGGCAGCTGTCCAGGTGCAGGGGTGGGAGAGAAGCCCGGGTCTGGAGCAGTGCCTGCAGGGCTCAGGGCAGCCCCAGCCAGGCACAGCGCTTGGGGGGAAGAGAAGTCCTGAAGAAGTTTCAACTCAGGGCTGGAGGAGAAGTTTCCACTCAGGGTTTGGGACAGTTGCCCATGCCCGTCCCCCAGAGCAGTGCCGGCAGGGCTTGGGGCAACATCTGGAGTGGTGCCAGGCACAGGTTAGTACCCTCACCCCAGAACAGAGCTAACAGGGCTTTGGGCAGTGCCAGCCAGGCGCCAGGCAGCTTCCTTCGCTCCCACCCCCGGAGCAGTGTCAGCTGGGTGTGGGGCTGGGGGAGAAGCCACAGCTCAGGGCCTGAGGATCGGGGCAGCCACTCGAGCGAAGTGCCAGCTGGGTGCAGGTTAGTGACCCCCATCCCAAAGCTGTGATTGTGAGGCTTGGGGCTGCCACCCCCACCCCAGGAGCAGTCCCAGGCAGGAACGGGGTTGGGGCAGGGCAGCCTGTGCCCCATCTCAATCCTCCTGCTAGCAGCGGCGGATCCTTTTAAGTTTCCCTGCCACTGCTACTGCTGGGGGGGCGGAGGGGGAGGGGCAGAAGGTGTAGCAACAGTGGGAGATTTGAAAGAATGCTGGGTACAGCTGGCTCGTGCCCTTTTAAGTATCCCCTCCCGTCCCCACTGCTTTCTTCTCCCTTGAAAGAGGTAGCAGCAGCAGGAAATTAACAAGGATACTGGCTACCGCAATTATCCTGCAGAGCAGGGGCCGTACCCAGTACCTGCGACCCAGTACTTTGAAAACTCCTGTGGTAGGGAAGAGGTCAGGGAACAAGGGAGGGGAGCCTGTATGATGCAGAGCTGGAGAAGTGGAGGAAAGGGGATGGGAACTTGTAGGGCAGGGGAAGACAAAGGGAGTCTGCATGGGGAAAGAGTGCCAGAGATCCGTGGGCCAGGGAGTTGGAGAATCCATGAAAGGAGAAGAGTTCAGGGAGCCAGCGAGGTGTGGGAAAGAGAAGTAGTGGGGGGTCCCACCACTTGGCCGCACTCCTCCCCTCACCCCACCCTACTCCGCCACCCCACCCCAACCCTTTGTGCCCATCCCCGCCCTACCCCTCACACACACATCTGTCCTGCCTTTTTTCTCATGCTTTCCCCACACTGCCACTGCTGTACTTTCTTGCCCTACCATGCCTCTCTGCCCCCTGCACACACTGATACATCCTGGGGGGGGGAGGGGGAATGGTAAATCCTTTTCAAGTTTTCACAAAATGTGATTTAATTAACAAGTGAAAATTTGTTGTGTACAGTTGTGAAAGTGACACTTGTCTAAAGGTTAATGTAACTTTCCAGTTTTACAGGATCAAATTGATGTTTTGTTTTTTTTTTTGACTGTTTACATTTTATTAATTGTAAGATCTATTTCTACTATGACTTAACTATCAAATATTTGATCACCGGCCCTCCAAGTGAGAAAAGAATTGCAATACGGCCCCTCACCCAAAAAGGTTGGACACCCCTGATATAGAAGAATGGTTCTCAGCATTTCCTACTATGATCCCATGTTACAAATCCCAAGATTGAGGACCCAGTACCTGGAGTGATGAAGATGCATGAGGGCCTGATGCCGTGCCATTGATGTCAAAGGAAAGCTTCTCATTGACTTAATTTTCTCAGTTGGCATTGGTTGTGCATTAGCAACATACAGAATATGTGGATGTATATATAAGATGTATAATATCCTTTGTGTGTGTGTGTGTGTTTGAAAGGGTTTTATAGAAATAGATAAATAACTATGTTTTATATTGCTAACAATGGTTCTTTTCTTAAAACAAATAACCCCAGAGTGTCATAATAAAAAATCAATCAAATTGTTCTTCACCAAATCTTCCTATAAAAGCTAATTCTTTTTATGGAGACTTAATTGTTTTAGTTAGTTACAACACACTTCATTGTATGTTAACATACAATAACAATAAATAAGTTAAAACTTTTTCTTGATAGAATATTTTTGTATTAAAATGAGAAAGTTGTGTGTACCACACATCTAGGTTTGTAGCAAATACACAATCTGAAATTTTGGCTGCAAATCAGCACAAGTATGGGACAAAAAATACTTGCAATATATCTGCTTCCCAAGCATATCAAATTATGTTTTGGTAGAGAAAGCACCTCTAAAAAAAACTAATAGACACACTGTGCATATTAATACTTATCTTTAGTGACACCTGTAATAGTTCTGCTCAAAGTATTCTATAGCCTCAGTTCTTTGCTGGCATAACTCCTTTTGAAGTCAGTAGAGTTACAATAGTAGTGAAATCGGTCCTATGAGTTTAATTATCCTAAAACAAGGTAAAAACAGAAGTTTATAATAAGAGACCCAGAAATGTGGATCAGTTCTCAAAAAAAATAGTCCTTCTCCCCACATTCTCATAGAATTTGTGATGTCCTTTATTAGGTTGGTAACTTTTTACCTTTTGCATTAATAAATAAACAAAACATTTTTGTTGCTGTTTTAAAGTCTGTCTGCAAGTGATTGGACAGGTTATTTGGTTGTATTTCAACTCAAAATGACAATAGCGTTGCAGTGCTGGAATTATTATAAAGCATCTTCTTTTGTACTAGCTGGCCCAATAACATAGGCTATGTCTACACTGGCAACTTAGTTCGAATTAAGGAAGCTTAATTCAAGCTAACTTAAGCCATGGCTACACTAGGCTTTCATTAGTTCGAATTAACTAATTGCTTAGTTCGAACTAACCAGCCCATTGAACTCAATGCAATTCGCTAATTTGAACTAAGCAAGTGCCATGAATGGCACTTGCTTAGTTCGAACTATTTTTTTCTAGTTTGAATTAAGTTAATTTGAACTAACTAAAATTAATTTGAATTAGGTAGTTTAATTAACTAATTCAAACTAACTTTAGTAAATGTAGACATAGCCTATATAGACAATGCAAAGTTTTCAATGCATTACAACTCCTTTTGTGACTGAACAAATCAAAATAGACTGGAATGCTAGACCTAGAGTGCGTGAGTCATGGACTTTAAATACCCAATTACTAAATGCTGTTTTGAGGGGATTTTTTAATCTAGAAAGTCAGAAATGTAGGGATTATGTTCGGGGGAGGGGAGGGGGAAGCATAAAAAGTGGACATACAATTTCAGTTTAAATCAAAAAATTGGATTTTTCATGTCACTACCAGACCCTGCATTTATACTATACAATACTTCCCTTCTTATTTTATAGATGTTTCCTTACCAAACTGCAAGTATATTCCCTTGAAAAAGAACAAATAATGAACAGAATTGAAGGTTGTGCTCTTAAGCTGACGTGGTACATATCCAAAACGGGCAGTATTATCAACTGGTAATTTAGATCTCAAACCAATGAATTTTAGAGTACCTGAATAGATGCTGAGGGCATGGATATTGAAGATGTCTTCTATGGTTTTGACTCATATAAAAAGCACATTCATTTATCTATTTATGAATCGTCACTTATCATACATAGGAGGTCTTACTTACTGCATAACATAAGATATATAACATCACCTGATTTTGACTGAGCATGGAGACATTTATGTAATCACTGTTGCTGAATGAGTGTGTCTAAAATTATTTCAACATCCAAAGAGGGTGTTTTGGCCCAAATGCATATATCTTGCAACAAATATTTGTTGGTGCACAACATGATCTCAGTAGATTTTATTGTTCCCCCTGAATCCATACTGAAGCTTTGTGTCAGTATTGTGTTAGTAGCCACTGTGCTACCATCTTTCACATTAGACACAATAAAATTAGCATGATCTTTAGAGCAGCCAGGACATTTAGTAAGAGTAGAAAGGTAACTTTGACTTTGGTGTCAAATTCCCATTCATGAATTCAAATACTGACTATGCAAATTCTGAAGCATGTTCTATAATCCTTTACTTGAACACACTTTGGATGGGAGATAATTCCTTTTATCTCTTTACTGCTATGTGGCTGTTCAACCAAACTTCCTGAAGATTGAATCCACATAGCACTAAGAAAGGTCAGACCAACACTTTTGAAGCTAACAAAGATAATGTTTTGAGATACAAAAAAAGATGCCTGTAGTGATGTGTGAATTGCTTAGGATAATATACATTGAACCTGAAATGTCACTGAAAGCTTGAAATGAGCCCCACCCAAAATTATGATGTTCAGATTTGTAAAATGGAGTTTTTTTCTTAAACTTTTTGGTTTTGCCCACCTTTGAATTTTCTTGTGTTGTCTGGAATCAAATTTCAGTGAGAAAAGTAGTTCTTTAAATATACTGAACCTGGTCAAAATTTAAAAAATAAAATCAAATAAGCAGAAGAAACTTTCTTCATGAGATTTCAGATACATTTTTCTGATTCAAGAATTTATGACTTTTTGAAGTTTACTTATGATTATTGCAGCTAAACTTTCATAAATGCCACAATCGTTGATTGCTTTAATTTTTTTTATCAAGTTGGGCACCCAAATTTTGTGGGAGCTTTTGAAAATGTAGGCACTAATGTAAAAATATGCATCTTGTATTGCATTCTAATGCCTTAATTCAATTAGTTCCTTTTTCAAATTTAACATATAATGACTTGATCAGTCCTTCAAAGGGAATTGTCCACAGAAGGCCATTAAGGTGAAGGAAATTTCCATGAACTTCTTTACCTTTAAGCGATTTCCTCCCTTACACTTGCAATTAAGACAAATGGCTTTGCTACCTTAGCAGAACAGACCAGAGATCTGGCTAGCTAGACTCACAAATACAAGGGGATATACAAAAAAGAAGGCTACCCATGTAAATGTCCCATGCCTCTGGCAGACTTCTCATCCACACCATTCTTCAGCAGTGTGGCTACCTGCTGTATAGAGCTTGACCAGGAAAGTACTATAGCTTCTGGCTGCTTTATATTTCTACATCATTCTCCTGTGTGAATGTCTTGTGTTGAATGGACAATGTGTTATAGCCCCTGAACCACATAAATATAATTAAAGTTCTCATAATAGGGCTTATATGGAATCAGAACAGTGCATAGGCCTTCTGTGGTCATTTAACAACATTTGGCATATGTTCTTCTTGGCTCCTCCCAGTACTAGTCAAAATTCACCTTGCTTAACCACAGCTAGTGCTTCTCAGTAAGATGCTTCCTGAACTTCAGGTGTATGCAAGAGATGGGGGGATTTATGTATGAAGGGGTCCTCATCACATGCATATAAAAAATGTTGCTTAAGCCTCTGACTACTAGTTACTGATTTAAATAGTTCCCCTCACACATACAGTACCCAGTCTTGTTCTTCTTAGCAAATGAGATTGTTACCTGGTGCCCCCGTAGTTATTTTGATTTGGCTTTGTATACATGTTAGCCATATCTTTCAGCTATCAACCTCATCTGTGATTGTCAACAGTGGTAATGTCAGAATTTTTTTGTGATATAGTCAAAAGCCATCTGACAGATACAAATACATTTAAAATAGACTACTGACATATTTATGGTAATAATTTTGCTTGTTTCCTCTTTAAATACTGTCATTAACTATGAATGGTGAAGCAAATGTATGCACTGACCTATACTTATGCAAAGTGAAATTAATGGACAAGGACATGGCGTTAATTAATTACAGTATCTTTATTTATAGAACATACTGTTCCTTCACTTGAAGAAGAGCTGTATACCTATTATAGAGTGAAAACCGCACAGCTTGAGCTTACATGCTCAAATCTGAGCAAAGTCTTTCTTAGGACAAATTATCTGTTCAGCCATCATATTGGCACGGACAGACTCAGAAATTCTGTCTCTTCTCCATTCCAACAAGATTTGAGTTGAAGTAACTGACCTTGTCATGCTTGCAGAATAACTTTCTTTTCCTATTTATATTTACTTGTTAACACAACTGCATATGTGTTATTCCCCTTCTTCCTGCCTGACATCTGTCATCTCATATGTCTTTAGATTGTGAAATCTGCTGGGCCATGATCATGTTCATCCATGTTTGGAAAGTGCCTACCATACCGTAAGCTCTATAGCACATAAATAATAAATATAATGACTACTCTTCCAACACAGTTAATAAGCATGCAGACTAAGAAGCAAAATCACCTCTCTGATACACTGTTGGTCCTGAATCCTCTCTTATACATTAGAGGTTTATTTTATCATGACAAAGGATTTCCCCTGTTAAAGAACAACTCATGTCCTATGTTTTTTTTTCATGCAAGTTCCCATTATTCTCCAAGAAAACACATAATCTTAAATGACTATGCTAAAATAGCTTTGTCCATATACTATTTTGTGTTAAAAAATAATAAATTACTATACCCTTTTGTTTGAGGAACCCTGGAGCTCCCATGCTCTGGAGTGGGGATTTTGAAATTTGACAGAGCAGAGAAAGATAGCCTTAGTATCAGTAATGTACCTCTTATTATCTCCATGAAGCAATATCACAATTTGGCCAAGTTAGAGGCTTTTGGAAAATGGCCTATGGGAGTTTGCATGTGCTTAGCAGACACTTGCTAGAGCTCTGCAGCTAATTTTCCTGAAGAGTCTGTCTGCCCTAGGCATGTCCCAGCCTGAGGTTGAGCATGACATTTCTTGCAGTTAAAGCTCTGAACTCCTGTGGGCTGGGCTGGGGCTGGGCATTTGAATTGAGTGTAAGGAGGCTGTCTCTCTTATGCTCACCGTGATCTCCTTGTTGAGCCCAGGCAGCAGGAAAGATGATGTTAACTGATTTCAATGCAGATGTGAACAAAAGCCAATACTGAGGGATATGATAAAGTAGATTGGGACAAGATCCCTGGGCAGGAGACTGGAACTGGATGCTGGGAAGGGAAGGGAGGGAAAGGAAAATCAGGACTGGCAGTTAGGGTTGGAGATTGGCACTGGCTGGACAAAGAAGCTAGAACTGGGATCTGGGGACAGAAACTGGTATTGGGAGACAAAAAGGGGAGCATAGGAATGGCTGAGATGGAAGAGTGGAACTGGAAACTGGTGGAGACCAGGGTTGGCTGGGCCAGAGGACTGGGGCTGGGAGTCAGGAGACCAGACACCGAGATGGGACAAGAAGATTGAGGAATATGAGTGGTAATCGCAGCCAGTGGTGTCAAGAAATGTGGGTGGAGAGGTGCCACATAAGGTCAAAGGGCAGAGACAGATCTGATGGCCAGACAGACAGGGTAAACTGGCAGAAATGAGGACTGGTCATTCCGAAGTGGGAAACTAGAACTTGTTGAGCAAGGAGACTGAGACTGGGATGAGAAGCCTGAGGAATGGCTGTGGCTGGCTAAGTGAGAAGATAATGAGACTGGCAAAAGGACCCAGATTCAGGAAAGAGGCAAAACTGGGACAGGAATAGGGTGGATATGTGGGAAGTGAGGTCAAGGTTAGTAATAATTAATGTACCACTCTGAACATTTCAAAACACTCCTCTCCAGAGCCAGGAATGTCACCCCAGATTTCTGAATCTCATCATTTCTTTGCCATCACTGACTATCTATGAAAACTACTGCCAAGGTTTGCACATCATGAATAACAACTTACAACTGCTCTCAACTACCTGAGGTAACAGAAGTCTATGCAACAGATGCACAGGTTCCACTCTGTTGGCGATCCATGATGAAATATCTGGGTTTTATTCTGTTTGTTTTTTAAAGAAGAAGTTACTTGTTTAAAGAAAAAAACATTCCTAAGGTAAAAGAACATTATTAAGGTTTCAAAGCCACGCACTCAAAAATTAGGAAATGCCAAAATTATGTTCCCTGTGCAACCTTAATTTGGCTACCTTATTCATATCTATTAAAATACAATCTTTAATTACATAATCATATACTATATCTTCCATAGAACCCCCTTTTCATCCAATGCACAGAATGGACCTGCCTGTAGATGAATCAGGGCTGTGTAATGAAGAAGAATACAGTCTTTAGGACATTTGTTTTATTTGTTGGAGAGATTGGAAGATGTGCAGAATGGTGTCATGTTTAGGGCAGTTGAATGTAGCCCCAAAGAAATCCATCCTGCATCTGCCACAGAATCCCAATATGATCTTGAGCAAGTCACTTAAATCAAACTTTTCACATCTGGTCACTAATTATATGTTTCTCATTTTCTCTTTGTATGACATAAGACCAAGGTGTCTGATATGTAGAACTGCTAAGTGCTCATTACTGAAACCTCAGTTTATGAGACCTGGGGAGTAGGGATCTACATTCACCTCACACTCCACATCAATTACCAGACCAAGCCTGGGAAATCAACGATCCAACAATCAGACCAAATTCAATAATGGATCCTGATCATGTGCTACCTGAAGCATGTTGTCCATATGATAAAAAGAACAATTGAAGCTGTGCTTTGTCCATATAAAGTACAATATAATGTTGAGTGAGTTCTCTGAAACACCAGGTCCTGGTATCTCAAATTGGGTATCTCAAATATGGCCTCTAAAATTAATGGTTACATTTTATCTTAATCTCTCTAACTCATATCCTCAAAGGTATTTAGATGCTTCACTTCCATTGAATCATTGGGAGTTAGGCATCTAAATACTGAGCAGCTAGGCTTCTGTATCTTCATTCTCTCTTTGTAATGATAATACTTCCTCATTAATTAATTCATATTTGTGATGTCCTCAGAAACTATAGCACTTAGCATCATAAAAGTTTGAATAGTGTGCAGTAAATAAACCATAGGACCACTCCTGAGGAGAAAACAAAACAAAATGAAATATTCAATCATTCAGTAAATGAGTATCATCCGTTCTGTGTCCTGGATGAAGCAAGGTTCCTCTGCAGATAATAGTTTGTGACGATGTGACTAAAGACAGTCTGGTGAGGCATACATACAAGAGGGATGGTACAACCTTAATTGTGCCATGTCCCATCTTCTGAATATTTGATTTTGTACAAATATAATTTTAATAATTTTGTTTTAACTTTATTTATTTTTAGGGTGTATATATATATATATATATATATATATATATATATGTTTGCTGCCTTTACTACAATGTTGTCCTCAGGACAGCAAGAGCTGATATGTTAGTCATTTCCATATACTTTAAACTTCTGAAGGAAATTTGTCAATAGGGCTGAAATTTAGGCATAGCACTTAATGAAAGATGGAGCAGAGTTCCAGAAGTGTTCACAATTCTGGAACTCCAGGGAGCAGAGGGAGAGCACACATGCTGTGGTGAATCTGGGATGATAAAGCAAGCTCCTCATTCAATTTTCAGTCAGCACTAATGGCCAGTGCAAAGGAGTGAGACAAAGCCATTGATAACCTTGTCCTTTGATTTGATATGTGAGTGGAACTAAGTGGACAAATGGAGGTTGTCATCAAAGATTAAGGACTGCAACTATCCTTAGTCTTTTTCCTAAGCCAGGGATGCTAACTACTTTATGCATTTGTACAAATATGGTATAAATGAAATTACTGTAAGGTGACTGAAAAACAGTGTTCAAAGAGTACTTCTCAGTGATTCACTGTTATACCATGAGGCCATATCTAGTGGAGTTCTGGTGCTATTCAATATTTCAGTTAATGGTTTGTATATTGGACTAGAGAACATGTTTATGAAATATGTAAGTGACACCAAACTGTGAGGAATTGCTAGCAGTTTTGAGTGTAGTATTAGAATTTAAAGTCACCTTGACATATTGGAAAACTACTTCAAAATCAACAAAATAAAATTCTATAAAGGCAAGGGCAAAGTATGCAGTACTGTTGTAGCTGTGTTGGTCCCACGATATTAGGAAGACCAGTTGGGTGAGGTAACATCTTTTATTGGACCATCTTCTGTGAGAGTGACAAGCCTTTAAGCTTACACAGAGCTGAAGACGAGTATAAGGTCGGAAGCTTATCTTTCTCACCAACAGACATTGATCCAATAAAAGATAATACCTCATCCATCTTGCCTCTCTAATTGCAAAATGTAACACTTAGGATGGAAAAATAAAATGTACAAATACAAAATGGGGAATTACTGGCTACGCAGTAGTACTATGTAGAAGGACCTGAGGATCAGAGTAACCACAATTTGAATATGAGTCAACTATGTAATGCAGCTGCAAAACAGGCTAATATAATTCTGGTGTGTGTTAACAGGAGTATCTCATGTAAAAAATGAATTGTAATTATTGCACTCTACTCAGCACTGATGAGCCTCAGCTAAGTATTGAGTCCAGTTTCAAGAGCCATACTTTAATAAAAATGCAGATAAACTGGAGAGAGTCCAAAGGAGAGCAATGAAAATGCTAAAAAGTTTAGAAAATATGATCTTTGAGGAAAAGTTGAATAAACTTGGCCTGGTTAATCTTGAGAAAAGGAGACTAAGGTGGGGGGACTAAGGTCTGTTATAAAAAGGACAATGATCAGTTGCCCTCCTTTTGTCCTTTAAAGGTAGGACAAAAAGTAATCAACAATCTTCAGTAAAGCAGGTTAGGTAGATTTAGGTTAGATTTTATTTTTTTAAAAAGGCTAAATATAAAGATAATTAAATATTTGAGTAAATTACCAAATGAATTTGTGACATCCCTGTAATTGGAACATTTTAAGAACAACTTTGACAAATATATAACAGGGATGGTCTAGGTATACATGTTCCTGCCTCATAGCAGGGGAACAGGATAGACCTCTTGAGGCTCTTTTATAGCCCTATATTTCTGTGCCTGTTCTTGGACTCTTGAAAGGCACCACTGGGAAAGAAGTATTTGGGAAAGTTAACTCCAGTGGCATTCTTCTCCTCAGTAAATGTCTGGAGAGTGATTTGCTTATCACAAATGTCAACTTTAGACCAAGATATGAGTTGAAGACACTGGCATCTTCTTTACTATGTCATCATCAGAGCCCATGATCATACTAATGTCCAAATTACTTGAGTCATGTGAGATATGGATGACTGCTAAAAAGACCATTGTTTAGTCAAATCAGTCATGAACATGTGACTTGCACCACACACCATAATCAAACAAAAGGAATTTGGAGGAGATTTAACATCAAGGCACTTCAAAATCACACTATTCCTGAGGCTCTTCAACAATGTCTCATTAAGAGACTCTCTGACCTACCTGACAACGTCAATGAACTTCAAACACATTAGGAGGACTTCAAGACAACTGTTCACAAAGCATGTGCTGAATGGATTGGATATTCAACTGAAGATAGGTTTGATGAGACCAAAGAGGAAATTCTAGCACTTTTTTATCAAAAGAGATGTGCATTTTTCATATGGAAAAATGAACTATCTAACCAGCAAAAATGAGAGACTTAAAATCATCTTAAATCTGTAGTTCAAAGGAGAAAGTTTGACATCAAGAATCAGTGGTGGAGAGGAAAATGCATGGAGATCATAAAATCATAGAAACTGGAAGGGACCATGAGAAGTTATTGAGCCCAGTCCCCTGCACCCATGACAGGATGAAGTAGCATCTGAAACCATCCCTGACAGGTGTTTGTCTAATCTACTCTTAAAACTTTCAATGATGAAGATTCCACAACCTCCAGACAACCTCCAGACACTTAGAATGGCTTTGATGTGTCACCTGCCTAGACAACTTATTCCAGTGGTTAAACACCTTGACATTAACATTAGGAATCTTTTCCTAATGAACAATCTAAATCACCCATGCTGTAATTTAAGCCCATTGCTTCTTGTCCTATCATTGGCAGTTAAGGAGAATAATTTTTCTTCTTCCTCCTTTGTAACAACTTTTTAGGTACTTGAAAACTGTTATCATGTCCCCCCTCAATCTCCTCTTTTCCAGACTAAACAGACCCAGCTCTTTCAATCTTCCCTCATACGTCAAGTCTTCCAGACCTTAAACATTCTTGTTGCTCTTCTCTGGACTTTCTCCAATTTGTCCACATCTTTCCTGAAATGAGGCACCCATAACTGGACACAGTACTCCAGTTTGCTTTTTTTGCAACAGTGTTACACTGTTGACTCATATTTAGCTTGTGGACCCCTATGACACCCAGATCCCTTTCTGCAGTACTCCTTCCTAGGCAGTCTTTGCCCATATTGTATGTGTGCAAAGCATTGTTCTTTCCTAAGTGGAGTACTTCACATTCGTCCATAGTATGTTGTCCATAGTTTCACTGATCAAAATGATAAAATAAGCTTTTTTCAAGAAACAAAAGTTATCTATACACCAAGTTCAAATGGCATAACCCCTCTACAATCCCAGGACAGCTCCATCTTTCTTAAGGACAATATAGCTCTCAATGTAGCTGGAAGGAGCATTTTGAGACTCCATAGAACAATGTACCTGAAATTTTTGCTGCCACCATTGACTCCATTCTTCAGCATCCACTAATACTTTCTTCCCAAATTCTGAGGAAGTCTGGCATTCCATCACTCAGACTAGAAACAGCAAGATGCCAGGTACATATGGCATCCCTGTGGAGGTGGAATAGAACTCATGCAAAAACTTCATCAACTTCTTGTTAGACTCTGGGTTAATGAGGAAATTCCTCCTAACTTAAAGAATGCCAATATTATGACCATATTTAAGAAAGGGGAAAAGTCAATGTGTAGGAATTATGAAGGTGTTGCTTTCCACTCCATTTCCAGGAAACTCTTTGCTTGCACCTTTCTGAACTGTCTCCTCCTCCCTCTTCCAAAAGATTTTCTTTCCAGAATCCTACTCTGGTCTCAGATTATCTTGGGGCACCAACAGCCTGATTTTTGATGCGCAACAGATCCAGGAAAATTGTATGGAACAAAACTTGCAGATGTTGATGGCATTTGTGTACCGATCTACGACCTTTGATTCCCTCATTTGTGAAGCATTATGGAAGGTGCTGTCTAGGTTTGATTGTCCTTTGAAGTTCATTTGTGTTCTTATGGGACTTCATGATGGTATGACCGTCCTCTGTAATGGGTATTAGATGGACCCATTCCCCATCTGTACTGGTGTTAAGCAGGGCTGTAATTTTGCTCCAACTGTTTTCTCCATCTTTCTTGCTATAAACTTGATTCTTATTTGTTACCAGCTTTCTTTGGAATTGGGATTTAGTATTGCATAGATGTCCAGGTTTTCAACCTGTGGCATCTTTATTCTAAAACTAAAGTCATCAGGACTATTACCAACCTTCGGTATGTTGAAGACTATGCTATCATTGCATACACTGAGGCTGATCTGCAATCTACCTTAGTTCTCTTCTGAAGTACCTATCATAATTTAGAACTCTCCCTCAATGCTGGAAAGACTACAGCACTCCACCAACCTGTCCCAGCACTAGTTGTTCTCCTTATCCTAAAAATAGTCATTGGTGGTGAAGTCCTGGAAAATATAGATCATCTCCCTTAGCCTGATAGACACCTCTCCCAGACAGCCAATGATGTGGTAGAGATTGACCATTGGATTTGTTGTATTAGCACATCCTTCAGAAAATTGCTCCGTTTTCTCTTTATTGACAGACATCTTTGGATGGAAACTAACATCCTGATCTACAATGCAATATTCATCACTATTCTTCTTTATGGGGCATAGTGTACACTGCAGGCAAAATTCAGCAGCAGTTCACAGGGGTTACACAAACTACACAGAGTAGCTTGTGTAACTCCCGTCAACTTTGTGGTTTCAGTTTTAGTTGCTGTCTGTACTGTGCTGCACCGATAGGAAATGCATTACTGTCAACACAGCGTTACACCACCTGAGGAGGTGGTTTTACTAGATCAACTTCCAGATTGATGGAGCATGTCTTTACTGCCACTCAATCAAACTGGATACATTGGTGAATTCACCATCATCAGTTTAGAAATAGCCTAAGTGTGAGACATAGTGACACATCGAAACCATCTGAAGTGTCTGGAATGGTACCAACAGTGCTGTTTTAGGAAGATTCTCCATAACAGATGGGCAGACCATCGCACCAATGTCAGCATTCTCTTTGCTGCTAACATCACAAGTCTTGAGGCAAATATTACAACACACTTTACTGGGCTGGTCATTGTGTGTGGATACTCATCATCCAAAGCAAACCATCTTTTCTCAGCTTAGTCATCATAAAAGACCTGCAGAGGACAGAAAAAATGCTGCAAGGACACTCTGAAAGAATATCTTAAGGGGGGGGGGGCATTGGCCCCATAAATTGGGAAAAACTGGCTGGCAATAGACTCCAAAGATGCCACATCACATGTCAAGCTTCAGCCTATTTTGAAGAGAATGTGCTTGCTTATGAGGCTGAGAAACAATAGGGAAGGAAAAACAGTGACAGCACCCCAGCCAGCAGATGTACTTTCTCCATGCAACCATTTGTCATATGTGGAAATATCTGTAAAGCATTAATTGGACTCTTCAGCTATCTTAACTCTCATCAGTTAGTTTCCCCTGGCAGACATCACCTTCATGTTGAGAGATAGCTGCTGATGATGATGAGATTTGTATTATTCTATAATTATAAAGGGAAAGGGAATCAAATTTTCTCCCACTAATGTGTTCATCCCTTTCCTGGAGTAATAAATTTAAAGAGGAACAGTAATGTGCTTAAAAAATACTGATAACCAAAATGTTACTGGGTAAATAGTAAGTCTCCAGGATCCAGTCACATTGCTCTCTTAATCTAGGGCATGCTATAAAAGTGAATAATTTGATAAAGTAACAGATGAGGGAAGTAATGTTACTTTTAATAGGATTGTGATTGCATGGCTTCATTAGTTCACTGATTTCTAGTTAAGTGTATAGTTAATATTGAAAGTTCTAATGAATTTTCACTGAACTATTTTGTCCACTGTTGAGCATGAGACACATGACTGAGGATTTCATCAATGAAAATGAGTGACACATTATAATTATCCTGATTTTACCCCAATATGCTCTTACTCCCTCTCACACTCTTTCTTTATAAGAAATGCGGAATGAGTGTGAGCAGAGAGAGAGAGAGAGAGCACTTCAGGTAAAATCAGGTTAATTAATCAGGTGTATATATATGCTGTTTTTTAATTAATAAAATTAGGTACAGACTCGAGATCTCACGGCAAATGAAACACAGCAATTTATGTGTAATGGAAACAAATGAGACAACATCACATCATCTTCCAGTCCATGGCTGAATCTTGAAATGAGCTCAGTGTGCCATCTGTACTCTTGTGAAACCCCACTGACTTCATTAAGAATTCATTCAGGCATAGGGATTTCTTCATCACAGAGCTTATTGTAAGGTCACGTCCTATTCATTGTCTTAATATCTCATCCTGTGCTACTGGTGCAACTGGCACATTATTAACAGGTTTACTACTATTTTGGTTCAATGGAGGATATCATTGAAATATGGGAGGCCATAGTTTTTCCCAAAGGGAGTGGCGTTGACCATTTCTGAGCTACTTAAGGTGTGCATCCAATTCTTTGTAAAACTGAGTAAGTTTCAATTAATCTTTATATTGTAAATGTATTTACAGGTCTCAACACCAAGTACTTGATCTTTATTCTATCTTAATTATTAGCTTTAATTGTGTGATTGCATTGTGGCATTGACTACATGAGCCTCATTTCCATATTAAATATGAGAATGGGTGTGGGCTATGGTGTTGAATTTAAGGGGCTACATTTGGCACATGTGTCATATTTTGACCACTCCAGTAGTACAACCAACACATAAACTGTAAAGATGGAAGGCACATTCAACTTCAGGGGAATGAGGTCAGTGTTTATCTTTACTGATAATATATTATTATTATTATCACTCAATAAGGTCCTAATCAATGAGACAGAAATATGAAAATAACGTCCTAAAGAGGGGAAAAAAACAAAGGAATTAAGAGGTGGCAGGCAGTGAATTTAGGAGCCTAACTTTCACACATTTTTTTAAATGGTGTCCTAAGAATAAATTATGTTCTTTTTCTCTTTTTTGAATATTTTGGTTTCATTTCTTAGCATTTCTTGAAAGGCAAGACAAGGATTTAGATTTTCTTCGAACTGGACACATTTTAACTTGATGAGATTTTATCTAGCAGGACAGTGGAAAGGAATAATCATTAACCATTAATGCTATTCATATAACTCATTATCTATTAGATTAATGATTACACATCAGAGCAGAGCTATGTGAAACTCTGGCAACAAAACAGGAAACCATGAAAAAGTCTGCCTGCTTTTGTATTTAATTACAAATTTGATAGTCAGACTATCCTTGCTAAAAGTTTAATTAAGGGTCAGGAATCTGAGTGTTGGCCCAAATTTTAAGCAAGTTTGGCCCAGTTTTCAAGATAATTGTACACAGAGCTGTGGAAATTGTGGCCAGAACTGTAGACCATACAGCAGTTGCTGAATCTTAGGCAGGTTCTTCTTTGAATCTGGGCTGCTCTGGGATGGGAGAGGTCTCTGAAATAAATTAGAAAGGTCCCTAGGGACTTAAAACCATTTTAGCTCCTTTCCCTTATGTGTGAGTTCTATGCTGTCCCTGGTAGTCACAGCATAGAATTTCCCCCATACATAAACCATAAAACAAGTGTATATAAACATATAATTACCATTGAACATAGGGTTTATACATAAAATACAGACAGGAACATAGGTGTTTATTGCCAACTTTAAATGTTTTCAAATCATGATTTAGACCCCATAAGATTTAAAACAAGAAAACATCTTTCATTCTTTGTATTAGTCCTTTGCTTTTTGAGACTTTAGGTTGCTTTTATATCATGTTTTCAAGCTTTTTTATGCAATCATGAGGTTTAGGTATATGTATTGAAAAACTTATGACAAATTCACAGGAGACGGTAACGCAGCAGAGTCCTAAAATGGTTTGTGTTGATATATCAGTAAGACTCATCATGGAATCTAATGCTAGTCAAGTTGCATCATGCCAGTAGTGAGCAACCCGCTGTTTTATATTACAATACCTGAATCTGAAAAACTGTGTTCTGATTTAAGAAATATTTTCTGAAAAACACATATTATCAACAAAGTTTACACCAAAACGTTTGTGTACAGAGATGTCCACGTATTCATGGTTCCCAGACTTTTTTTTTGGGGGGGGAGGAGGGGTGAATATGCATTCTTTAACTGTAATGCGAGGTTATTTATAGTGTGGTTGTTAAAATACTGAAATATAGACTGCAAATAACATTCCACTGATTTTCAGAGAAAAGTAAGCTCTGTAAGTAAAATATGCACTGTGCTTAATTTAGTAACCAAAATGTGCATTCTTTGTAATAAATAATGTTAAATAAGCTCTTTTCATAATTTTAGCACTCCTCATGATTTTTGTTGTAAAGAATTATTTATTCATTTTTTAAATATACTGTCCATTAATTTAACACATAGTAATTATCATGTAAGTCACAAAGGGCCAAGTCTTCAGGTAGCATAAAACAATATTGCTTCTCTGGTTATAGTGGATGAAACGTAGCTCTATATAGGGAGCATTTTATGGAGAGGATAGTAAGATGGGACAGCCTCGTTTGGCAATTGACTGATCTTTGACTACAGGTGTCAGTTATACCAATGGACTGAGTTGGGACATTTGATGGGGTAGGTTCTGAGTTATTACAGAGAATTCTTCCTTGAGTGTCTGGCTAGTGAGTCTTGCCCACATGCTCAGGGTTTAACTGATTGCCATATTTGGAGTCAAGAAGGAATTTTCCTTGAGAGAAGATTGGCAAAAATTCTTGAGGTTTTTAATCTTCCTCTATAGCATGGGACACAGCTCACTTATGGATTCTCTGTAACTTAAAGTCTTTAAACCATGATTTGAGGATTTTAATAATTCAGTCATAGTTTAGAGGTTTATTACAGGGTATATGTGCAAGGTTCTGTGGCCTGCGTTGTGCAGGAGCTCAGACTAGAAGATGATCATATTGTTCCCTTCTGACCTTACAGTCTATGAACACAGAGCATCCATGTCCCATTTAAGCTCATAAAATAGCTTTACACAGATACTGTGCTGGCTGTCTACACTGAGATGGCTTTCACCCAACCTGAATAATTTTATGTCCATAGTTAATATAAATATTTTTCATCCACAAATTTAACCACCATTTCCTTTTCAAAGTAAAAGTAATCACTATATATAATATTGAATTTATTGTGTTTAATTTTAATTTCAAGTGTGAATTTCACAATAAAATGGCCAATACATCCTACACAGTAAGAAGTGACTCAGAAGCATCAAATGAGCTCAAATATATCAAGTATGGTTTAATATTAACCAAGATATGCACTATGTATAATAGCCTGATATTTTGTCACATTTGACAGTTAGTATCTTTAGGCTATCTTCAGTATTGTAAGCATACTCTTTGGGCAAAATATTTAAATGATTCCAGTCCATTTTCTTAAACCATACATCCCTGAGTTTGCACACATTGTCTCATGCTCTAGTTTTGCACAAGCAAAAACTTCAGTTCAGAGTGCACCAACCTGAACCTGCACATGCAAAGTAGTAAGACTTCTACCTACCTGTCTTGAAAGTGCAAATGCAGTTTGTGCAGTCAGATATGGTGTTTGTTGATCCTGGATACTTAATGGTCAGTGTGGATACCAGTGAGACATGGTACATACAATTTGCAGCTCAGTAAGGTTTAGTATGCAGGGATTTCTATAGATAAACTAGTTAAATGCAAAGCCTAAAATTAACTACAATATATTGTACTCACTAAACCTGAAGAACTAAGCAGTCACTCAGAAGCCTCTATACAGGAATGGCTTTCTTCAGGGGCCCCACCAGGAAGTCAGTGAATCCTCTGGTCTGACCAGCAGCATCTCCTGTGGAATCAGGCATTGATGTAGCATGCCCCTTTGTCTAAGGGATGACTTTTTATACCTCTCTAAACCCAACCTTCAGCTAATTACCTATATATTAATTATATATTCTATCACCTACATCAGGTTCTTACTCTTAACTACATTCCATTCTCACCATAATAATTGGTATTGTCAAAATAACTTATGGTAATGCAAGGGACAATTAAAAAAATGCTCCTTAGGAGTGGAAAAACATCCCCAGATCATAGAATCATAGAATCATAGAATAATAGGGTTGGAAGGGACCTCACGAGGTCATCTAGTCCAACCCCCTGCTAAAAAGCAGGACCACTCCCCCTAAATTATCCCAGCCAGGGTTTTGTCTAACCGAGCCTTAAAAATCTCCAAAGATGAAGATTCTACCACCTCCCTAGATAGTCCATTCCAATGCTTCACCACCCTCCTAGTCAGAAAGTTTTTCCTAATATCCAACCTTGACCTCCCCAGCTGTAATTTGAAACCATTGCTCCTTGTTCTGTCCTCTGTTACCCTCGAGAACAGCCTAGCTCCCTCCTCTTTGGAGCAACCCTTCAAGTAGTTGAAGGTTGCTATCAAATCTCCCCTCAGTCTTCTCTTCTGTAGACTAAATAAGCCTAGTTCCTTCAGTCTCTCCTCATAAGTCATGTGCCCCAGCCCCCTAATCATTTTTGTTGCCCTCCGCTGGACTCTTTCTAATTTGTCCACATCCTTTCTGAAGTGGGGAGCCCAAAACTGGACACAGTACTCCAGATGCGGCCTGACCAGTGTCGAATAGAGGGGAATTATCACATCCCTTGATCTGCTGGCAATACTCCTACTGATGCAGCCTAATATGCCATTGGCCTTTTTCGCAACAAGGGCACACTGTTGGCTCATATTCATCTTCCTGTCCACCATAACTCCGAGGTCCTTTTCTACAGCGCTGCTACTTAGCCGATCGGTCCCCAGCCTGTAGCAGTGCATGGGATTTTTCCGTCCTAAGTGCAGGACTTTGCACTTCTCTTTGTTGAACCTCATGAGGTTTCTTTCAGCCCAGTGTTCCAATTTGTCCAAGTCTCTCTGGATCCTGTCCCTGCCCTCCAGAGTATCTACCATTCCCCCCAACTTGGTGTCATCCACAAACTTACTAAGCACGCAGTCTATTCCATCATCAAGATCATTAATGAAGATGTTGAATAGAACCGGCCACAGGACCTTAATGAAGATGTTGAATAGAACCGGCCACAGGACCGACCCCTGGGGCACTCCACTCGTTACCGGTTGCCAACCAGACATCGAGCCATTGATTCCTACCCGCTGAGCCCGTTGATCTAACCAGTTTTCGATCCACCTTACGGTCCACTCGTCCAACCCATACTTCCTTAACTTGCCGACGAGAATGCTGTGGGAAACTGTATCAAAAGACTTGCTAAAGTCAAGGTATATCACGTCAACGGCTCTTCCCGCATCCACAAATCTAGTCATCTCATCATAGAAGGAAATCAGATATTCAAGGATAACTTGTTATTCCCATCACCATTATCTATGCGCAGCTATGAGTATACATGATATGTATTTTGTCTTATTATGTGCCATGGCATGCAGAAGCTGAGACATTTGCAAAGTTAGTATTCCTATTTGTCTCGGCCAACAGGAAGATGTCAGGCTGCTGAGGCCAGAATGGTCAAACAAGCAACTAACTATGCTAGGCTCTAAACCAGTGATCAAGCAACTCAAATTGCATTGGGCCTCCAACAGTGATCTGCATGTGAAAACTAGCAGTGCTGTTTGAGAGTCTACTTTTCAAAATCTGACCCTTACTGTCTTTCATCTGAAATCTGGCCTTGCTTACTATGCCTTGTTTGATTATGCCCTCATGCTTCAAATTAATATAGCTTTCAGAACAAGTAAACAGGTGTCTTTGGGTTTCTCCTACTGATTTATGTTTATAATGGCAGTGTTATTGCCAGAGACAAAAGATGTTTCACCTCAAGGCTCTGGTGATTTTCCAGCTTCTTAAATTACTGGCATACTGGCAACACTATTAATTGTGTTTTAAACCTTTGAAACAATAGATGATCAGTTAGTGAAATGTGTGTCAGCTTGTACTGAACCTGATGAGTTTCCTGGAACGATTCCCAGTCTCATTATGCTTTTGTTCTATTAAAAGAGTTACCTGGAAAATAATATTTAGAACATAATAAAAAAGAAGAGACCGTGTATGTGTGTTTGTTTAAAAATCCAAGATGTTGCTATCCATAAAAGCAGAACATTTGCCCTGGTCATTTAGATCCAGTACTTGTAGAATGCATTATATGGCTTTTAGAAATAGCCACTTAAAGTTTTATTTTCAAATAGGCTTCCTTTTACAGGATTTAATTACCATAAATTTGCAAAAAGTTTTAAATATTTTTTATTAACTCAACTTAGTGCAATAACATAAAAATCCAATGCTGATCAGTTGGTACAGGAAAATCTCTTTGAAGTCAGCCAATCTAACTTCATCCACCATTGCTTTCACTTTTATTATTAATTATGTTAAACTTTAGGTGAAAATAAAATCATACAGAATGCAAATAATTTCCTTATCTGCTTATTTTTAAGAAAATGTGGAGCTTTCATCTAATTAGGACAATGTTTCAGAACCAAATTGTCCTGACAATTTACTTTACTTAATATTTGGCCATTGGTGCATTAGTTTTTATTTTATTTTATATTTAAAAAAGCAACATGGTTTTTAGAAATGTAATTTATACTAGCAAAATTTGCACTGACATTTTTACAATATGTCTAACAACCTGATTTCTTGGGTAATTCATAATGAAGTTGCAAATTATAGACTTTTTAAATGTAGAATTTTAAATATAAATCCAGAATGGCCAAATTCCCCAGAATACAGGTGAGCAGGTGTTTTGCAAAGATGATTTAAGTCTCTTCTGTACACATGTCTGATAGTCCATGATAGTCTGATAGTCTGATATCCCCTTTGCATCTCATTGGAACAGCCACAGGGATGTTCTAATTTATGTAAGAATGCAATAGCCAGGAGGGGGTCATAGCACAATGGGGTGCTGGCCACAACAGCATTGAGAAGGAGGGATACAAGATATTTTTTAAGATACTCTAGTCGTATAAGGAGACCATCACTAGAGACAACAATTAACCATACAGCTGAAAATCTACCAGAGAGGGATAAAAACACTGAAGATTTTATCTGCTTCGATTAAAAAACCAAAATTGGTGAGAGTATCATGATGTTTAGGCATGAATAGCAATATAGTTGGTTTTTAGTTTAAGACTTCTGATAGGTAGTCGTTAATGATAATTTGGAGCAAGTTTTACTTGAAAATCCAGAATGGATGATGTCATCTATAAGGGAGAAAAGGGTGGAACAAAATGGAGATGTTAAGAAACTGACCAACAGCAGAAAGGTAGGATAAGGTGAAATAATGGCCATTCCTAATAAATGCAGGGAAGGGTCATGAGTAGGTAAGAAGGAGGATCCAATGGAGGTCCAAGTTTGAAGTAAAGAAGTGAAGCTAATTTGCATATCAGGTAGCTGATAGATTAAAAATTGTATCACCTCAGAGGAGGATATGAACAGCGCTGTCCTGTGGGGGGAGCGGGGCCGAGGCCAACTGGCGTAGGCAGGGCCCAGCCCCCCCATGCTGGAGGGGAGTCAGGCCGCTCCACCCCCCCCCCAGGGAGCCAGCCTGGGTGGGGAGGCTGAGGCCGCCGACTCCGGCCTCAGCCCTGGAAAGGGGGGCTACTGGTGGGGGGAGCTGGCTGCAGTCAGGACCCCAGGTAGCTGCAGCAGCCAGTGTCCCAGTCGTGGACCCGAGGCCACCGCCAGGAGCTGGTTCCAGCCAAGGGCAGCCCGCCAGCGAGGGCTGGCCCTGTCCACATGGGGCAGGCCGGTCCAGAGACGGGTCCCAGCCACCTGCCCCCCCCCCCCCGGGCCTGCCTGCTCCCCCCCGGGGGCAGGGAGGGCTAGCCCAGGGGCCCGGCTTAGTGCTCCCTGCCCGCCCCGCTGCCTTTGGCTCCCTGCCGAAGGCAGCGGGGAGCAGGGAAGTGTGTGGCTATGAGGGGATCGTGGTTCAGGCCCCGCACTCCCCCGCTGGGAGCGGGACAGTGTGGGGCCCACGTAACCACGGGGCCTGGGGCGATCGCTCCATTTGCCCCCTCCCAGGGAAGGCCTTGGATATGAAGGAGGTCTGATATGAGGTAAATAAGATAAAGTTAATTAGCATACTGGCTAGCTGAATGGTCAAAAATTATCTCACCCCTGGGAGGGAAGATGCTGTTGATTGATATTTAGAAAGCAACCAGTCAAAAAAGGTCATAAAAATCATTTATAAAGTAAAGAGCTGACAGGCTTGAGTGTGGATGATTATGATTGCAGAAGGAGACCTGGACAGAAGGACCAAAGGGGTAGCTGTGTTAGTCTAGTTCAGCAAAACAAACCAGGAGTCCTGTGGAACTTTTAAACACTAACAAATTTATTTATCTCATGAGTTTTCATAGGAGAAAATCCCACTTCATCAGACACTTGAAGGTGGAGAATTTACAGAATGGGAGTAAAATAAATGCAGGGAAGTATAAATCATAGGATTAGGTTAGGCTGTTACAGCAAATCAAAGCAGTTGTTCAGATTCAAACAGTGGAGAACAGCATATACAAGGAGGTGAGGGCAAATCACCTGCTGTAATAAGAAAAATGCCCCTCTGCCTTATACAATGGACAAACAAGACAGTCTCTGCACAAAAGGAAAAATGGACACAAATCTGAAATAAATAATAAAAACTTTAAAAAAACAATAGGGGAACTCTTCAATCTCCCTGCTCACTCCATTGATGATTTCTTAATAGCCATACTTAAACAAATGGATTACAATTCAAAGCTTCAAAGAGAAACTGCAGAAATGGAATTCATATGCAGATTTGACACCTTTGCTTTAGGGTTAAATAGAGATCTCAGATTTTTTCTTATTACAGCAGGTGATTTGACCTCACCTCCTTCTATATGCTGTTCTGCACTGTTTGAATCTAAACAACTGCTTTGATCTGCGGTAACTATTTGACCTGACCCTACCCTGCATTTATTTTCTTCCCATTCTCTATGTTCCCCATCTTCAAGCATCTGACAAAATGGGATTTTCTCCCACAAAAGCTCATGAGATAAATACATTTGTTAGTATTTAAAAGTGCCACAGGACTCCTGGTTTGTTTTTCTGAAGAGGAGTCACAGAAGAATATCAGCACCACCAGAAGCAGCGGTGGACCATACCAGCTTTTGACAGATCAGAAGGACTATAAAGACAATACAGAGGGAATAAATCAAAGGAAGAAGTAAGTATAACTTTTACTTAAACATAATGAATGCATGTGAATGATTGTAAATAAAGTTGTATGCCTGCACTTGATGATGACTAATTCTATCCATTCTAGTATTGCTTGATCAACACTTACAGAATGTTTATTAATTTGTAATAGTATTAGTAAGTATGTTATTGTAGTATCATTGTGTATACATATGTATAAGGAAATTGTGTGTAAGGAAATTGTAATAAGTCTGGTATTCTAATACAACGTTGTATTAAAGCTTTAAAGATATGTATTGTGACAGAGCCAGGCCTGATGGCTACAGGCGGGTCCTGGAAGGCAGGTATATTAGCCCCAGGTTCAGCAAGGCCCTGTTCCCAGGGTATCTGGGGCAGGTCTGCTTTAAGCCAATTAAGGCACATGACTCTAATTAAGGCATCTAGCATCAGTTGGAGCACCAGACTCCAAATAAGAGTAGAAGATAAAAAGCCCCTGTCACAGCCAGGCAGTGAGGGAGTTTGGGCGTGCTCTTTGGAGGAGGAGGTAGGAGCAGAATTTGGTGTGTGGAGGAGAACAGAGAGAAGAAGAGTGAAGGAGAGCTGACCAGTAGCTGTTACTAACAGCATCTAGGAGGTACAGGCAATCAGGGCAAGTTTGCCCAGAAGGACCATAGGGCCCCAGGCCCAGCAGCCTGTGGGGCAGATAGCCCAGCCACAGGGTAGGAGTGACTGAGAATCCATAACACTGGGGGTTTGGAGGTGGGAGAACTGTACCTCAGCTGGCTACCACTACATAAAGCAGGACCCATGGTGCTCAGATGACGATCCTAGATGCTGTTAGATGATCAAACTGGTCCCTTCTGAGCTTAAAGTCAGTGGGTGCGCCTACATTTACAAATTAAGTTGATTTAAGCTTGCTTAAATTGACTTAATTTAATCTGCATCCACACTACACTTTCCTTAAGTCGACTTAAGCAGCTGCTTAAGTCGACTTAAGGAAAAATTAAGTCGACTTTATAAAACCTTGTTTTAAGTCAATTTTGCTGGCTAAGTCGACTTTAGAAAGTTGACTTAGCCAGTATGGATGCAGAGTAGCCCTAAGTCGACTTTAAGTCGACTTAGGGGGCTTTAGGGCTTCCCCACTGCGCTCCCTGCCAGGGTGGCTGGTACAGCCACAGCTGGCATGCCCAAGCCCCCTCACCCACAGGGCAGGACAGAGCCTTGCCCACCTTGCCCCTATGCTCTGCCAGGGTCCCTGTCCCCCTTTCCCCCATTGTACCCAGGTGCAATGGGGCAAAGGCTGAGTCCCCTGGCACTTGGCAAGTGGTGCCCCCCCTGCCACCATGGACCTGTCCCAGGTCCACCTAGCCCCTAGAAGTCGACCTAGGCGTCCAGTGTGCATGCTCTAGGTCGATTTGGCAAGGTTTCCTCTAAGTTGACTTAAATTTTGAGTGTGGACATGCTAAGTCGACTTAAATTAACAAGTGTAGACATAGCCTATGAGTCTGCCACAGTCTGCAGGGTTTCTTTATATTATATGTTGCAGCACTGTATGTTTAATATGCCATACCACCATTCCATATTCATAACATTGTAGTATGTGCTAAGGAAATGTTGCATTATCTTCTGAGTATTCTATTGAAATTTTTTAGTTTTATGTTATATGGAAAGGTATACTGTATACAGTTTATTATTATTATTTATTTATTGGTATCATCTCAAGCTGCTTATTTGATATTATATATTTTGTTGATTTCCTATTTACAATCCAATTGTATTTTTAATAAAGAGACATTTTGTTTTTGAAGAATTTACTGGGACTGAGTATCCATGCTTTGAGCAGAGGGCTGTGTCCATGTCCTCTTCAGATTAAACCAAGGCAGACAGACCTAAGGAGTTTTCAGTGGAAACCCTGAATAGGCCCTTGTAAATCCCCTAAGGCAGACAATTTTTTTACCTGCTTATAGAAGTAAGGACCCACAACTAGCCCCTTAGTACACCCAAGCCTATACAGGATCTCTTTGGTTCCAAAAACTTTAGGGTAACATGATGAATAGCATAGAAACACCCACTCCCCTCTATGCCACCAGACAATCACCCTTAGAATAGGGAGAACATTCCCCAGCCATTCAAAGACAGTTTTATGGCCAGATTATACCTTCATTGAAAGACAAAACGTTCAGACTACATTGGAGGATCAGACCCCATAGCATGAGATCTTTATAATAATGAATCTTGTTTAGAGGACTATATGTTGATGTTTCACATTTTTTAAATATAGGAATTACCATACTGGATCAGGCCATTTGTCCATACAGGCCAATCTTCTGTGTCCAGCAGTGGTTTCCATCAGATGCTTCAGAAGAAAATATAAAAACCCTAACAATATATATTTTATCAATAAAGTTTCTGGGGATAGTGTCTTCTTAACCATGGCATCTTATATGTTGAAGAATGAGTTAAGAGGACATGAGTTAATTTTTTTTCTAGTCTAAACATGTGAAATTTTTTAACCTTTCCTCATAGGTCAGGTTTTCTAAACCTTTTAACATTTTTGTCAGGCTATCTCCAACTTGTCCACATTGTTCCTAAAGTGTGGTGCCCAGAAATGGACATAGTACTCCAACTGAGGCCTCACCATTGTCAAGCAGTGTGTGACAGTTACCTCCCATGTTTTACACATGACAATCCTGTTAGCACAGAATGATATCTAGCTTTGCAACTGCATCAGACTGTGATCTCAAATTCAATTTGTGATCCATAATAGGGTACAGATTATTTTCAGCAGCCCTTCTGTCTAACCAGTTAATCCACATTTTGTGTTTGTTCCATTTTATTTTTCCTAAGTGTCATGCTTTGCACTTGTCTTTATTGAATTACATTTTTTTTTTAATTTCAGGACATTTCTCCAAATTGTCAAGGTTGTTTTGAATGTTAATCTTGTCCTCCAAAGTGCTAGAAACCCCTCCCAATTTGATGTCATCCACAAATTTTATAAGCATATTTTCCACTCCAGTATCCAAATTATTAATAAAAACATTGAAAAGCATCAAATTCAGGATAGATTGTTGTGGGATCCCATTAAATGCATCTCTCAGTTTAACAATAAATCACTGATAACTATTCTTTAAATAAGATCCTTCAACCACCTTCTAGTAATTTAATCTAGATAACATTTCCTTAATTTTTGCATGAGAATATTATGTGATGATGTGTCAAAAGTCTGAGTAAAATTAAGATATATTGTATCTATGACTTTTCCCCATTTATAGCAACCCTGTCAAAAAAGGAAATTAAGTTAATTGGGCATTATTTGGTTTCACAAATTTCTGCTGTCTAATACCAATAACTCTGTTTTCCCTAGATGTTTACAGATTGATTATTTAATAATTTGTTCTAATTCTTTTCCGGGTATAAGATAAACTCATTGGTCTGTAGTTCCTCTGATCCTCTTTGTTCCCATTTTAAAGATCCATCCTATGGTTGCCCATCTCCAGTCTTCTGACACCTCCAGTTATCTGCCATCCTAGAAATCTTGAAGGTAACCAGAAACAGTTCTGAGATTATAATAAAGATAATTTGATATTGCATTTAACTCAATGCGTATACAGAAACATCATGATGATTTGTGTTTAATTATAAATAATAGGAGACATTAATCTTTGCTTAACTTTTAAAAACTTGCATTTCTATGGTGTTAAATATCTGCTCTGCTGTGTGGTACTAAAGGATTAACATAACTATAAAGGTTTTTGACTCAGGATTTTTATTGACTAAAAGATGTTACTTCTAGCAAGTAGTTCACCAGACAAAAAGCTTTTTCTGATTATGCCATTTGCAGCAACTGGATTATAAACAATTTTCAGGTCTAATACTTTTCCATCTCTCCACCTTCACAAAGTAGTCAATTCAATTGTATGGGTTGTAGGTCAAGCAGAATTTGTCCCTAACAAAAAACAGTGCATTAGAAAGGATGAGGTAACTGTGTCTCCACATAATCACCTCTTGACATTACCGATGAAGGCAGTTTTAATATATAGCCCTATCTTTCCTATATGTTTCTGTATCTCAATAAGGTTCATGATGCTCCACAAATATTTCCTAATTAGGTGAACGAGTCTTAACACAACATATATATTCAGTCCTGTAAGACAGAGTAATATAGTATATGTTACCTTGAGGCTATTTCTATTCTACAAGCTAGAGGTACGAGTCCCAGCTTGTGTATATATATATATATTAAAGTTACTTTTATGAGCCACTGAGTTCTGGTGAGTTTGTACTTAGCATGGCTAAACTGTGCTTCTGCAGCCTGTGCTACTACATTCAGGACTGGATTAACTGGCCTGGGGGCCCTGGGCTGTCCCCTACCACAGGTCCCCGTCTGCCTCCCCTCCAACCACAGATCTCCCTGTTGCTGGGAGGGGGTGGCTGGGGCCAGAAGGCACTCCTGCCCCAGCCCCACTCTAGCCTGTCTGCTTGGGGGGGGGGGAACTGACTGGCATGTGACGTGGGGGCCTCCGACGCAGTCTCCCTGGACCAATGGCCCTGGAAGACCACGCCAGAGTGGTGGAGGGAGTCCATGCCATGAGCCAGCCAGTCCTGCACTCAGAGCAGAGCAAAGAGGGGCTGGCCCGCCCTACTCTGCCCCCAGGGATGGGCCAGCCAGCCCAGGGACAAAGAGAAGCTCAGAGCTGAGCCTCTGGTTCCAGGGCCCAGCCTCTCCCCAGTGCCGGCAGAGTAGGAGCCCTCTCAGCGCTCTTGCCCTGCAGGTGCTGAGCCGAGTGGGTGCCAGATTATTGCAGCAGTTATAGGGGCTGGAGCCCAAGGCCCCCTTTTTGACCAAGGCCGGATCTTAAGCCCCTAAAGGCCCTGTGATAATCCAGCCCTGAGTACAGGTGTCCTCAGAGATAGTGAAAGTTTGTATACATGCACTGAGAATCACTCAATAACTTTAAGTGTAAATTTAGCCTTAATGACCTTGGTTCATTTGTCTTTTATGTTCCGTCTCCAAATTCATTTTCTAGCCAGGCCACATTGAATACATTTTTAAACAAGATATTAATGCCATTCTCATTATGCATTATTTGAGATTATAAATATCAAAAAAGGCTGTGTATTAAGCCCAACACAGCGCTATCTAAGGGACGAATTCATTATGAGAATTAAAAGAGTAATTGGAGGGAAAAGAAAAACCCCACCCAATAATTACCTTCTTAGAAACATAGGTCCTGATGCTATATAATTCTGAATGCCTCCTCGGTGAACCTCATTCAATTTAAATGAGAGATTCAGGTACTCACTACCTGTCAACAGGCACCCAGCCCTTTACAAGATTGGATACTATGGGTACATATACATTGGCAACTTAGTCGACTTAAGGATGCTTAAGTCTACCTATACAAAGCCATTTCCACACTGGGCTTTTATTAAGTCGACTTAAGCACTTCCTCAAGTCAATTTAATAACAGCTTAAGTCAAATTTAGTAACACCACCTCTGAAGGTCTACTTAAGCCTTAAATCGACTTCTTAAGTCGACTTAAAGCCAGTTTGTACAGGGAATAGCGCTAAATCAACCTTGTTAAGTTGACTTAAAGCTGGTGTGGGCAGCTATGTCTACTGTTCAGTTGACTTAACAAGGTTGACATAAAGTGTAGCCACCCTGTTAAGTTGACTTAACAAGGTCTACTTTAAGTCGACTGAAAGTCTACCTTGTTAAGTCAACTTAACAGAGTCGACTTAACTTTACAAGTATAGACATAGCCAAAGAGCCAAAGTCTGACATCAATTTCAGTTGTGTAAATTTGTTTTGACCCATACTTTACTCTTATTCTTTCAGGTCTGAATATTACAAACTTTTCACTAAGTAAGTGATCCTTATTTGATCAGCAGTCCCATTGATTTCAGCATGACTACTGACCTGAATAAGAATTTGAAGGATCCATTCCTTAATAGTAGGATGGAGAAAGTACGATGGGGAAATGGAACAATCTTGCACTGTTTGGATGATAAAATAGATCTCTCACCCCTCCATGCCATCTCTAACATCTGAGATTGTATTCTATGATTTTATAATTTATTTGCACATTTGTCATTTTCAGTAGGATATTGTATGAGCACCTTGTATGCATCAGCAAATCTGGACTAAAGAAAGGGTTGACTAAATTGATTCTGATGTTTTATATCTAGATGAGTTAAAGCAGAAATGCTTTTAATTACATATTTTATCTGCTAAAATGCTTCAGTGGTTTGAATTAGAAAAAAAGGATCTTTAAAAGAATCAGAACTCACTCTCCCACATGGGGCAAATTAGCACACAGAAATGTTCTTTTTGCAAATCTTATAAAGAAATCAGATTTTAGATGTAGATACAACAAACAGGACATTTTGGAACTTTCACAAGGGATTTGAAATGTCAAACACTCCAGAAGCACATACTAGCTTGAATGGATAACAAACAAACTTGCACAATGTGCAGACTTCTTAGCAACAGATTTATTTCAACCAAAAATAATTTACAGAGATTATTCTGAAGAAATCTTCTACTTGTGTGTGTGTGTGTGTGTGTGTGTGTGTGTGTGTGTGTGTGTGTGTGTG
>ML685769.1:34004489-34025732 GCA_007922175.1 Pelusios castaneus | reverse complement strand
GTGTGTGTGTGTGTGTGTGTGTGTGTGTGTGTGTGTGTGTGTGTGTGAGAGAGAGAGAGAGAGAGAGAGAGAGAGAGAGAGAGAGAGAGATCAGCTGGAAATTTTGACTGTCTTAAAATTAAAAGAAATCATTACAAGAAAAAAGACATATAGACAGATACATAGATAGCTAGAGATATCGATATAGAGATATGTTTGTATTGCAGTAGCTCCTATAAGATTCAGTCATGGTCCAAGACAGCATTTTGCTTTGTACTGTATAAATACAAAGGGTATGCCTATACTAGTAATTTAGGCCGACTTAAGGACCCTTAAGTCGACCTAAATTACTCCATGTCTACACCTGACTTTCATTAAGTCAACTTAAGAAATTCCTGAAGTCAACTTAAGGAAAGCTTAAGTTGACTTAATAAGAACCACCCATTAGGTCGACTTAAGCTTTAAGTCGACTCCTTAAATTGACTTAATGACAGTGTGGACAGGGAGTAACCCTTAAGTCGACTTTATTAAGTTGACTAAAGGACGGTTAGATTGACTTTACAAAGTGGACTAAGTTGATTTAATTTTAAATCGACATAGTCCACTTTGTTAAGTCAACTTAACAAAGTCAACCTAACTTTTTCTAGTGTAGATATAGCCAAAGAGATGGTCCCATGTACTTCCTTTTCACCCCCCGCTTTGAGATGACATGCACTGAGGAACTGACTCAGCATTCCAGGAGAGGGACAACTATTGAGTCACTGGTAAGTCACTGGTAACCATTGCATACATAATACTTGGATTATCTCAAGTTTTCCATTCATGTCAGCCTTCCCTTATTAACTACTTCCTGTTGTTAGTGAAAACTGGTTTCTTCACAGCAACAGAACTATAGCAGCCAGAATTTTCTTGTTTTTAACTTTTTACTGGTGCCACCACACCATCACATTGCAGTTTACTGTTATGCTTTGGTTGCCTGAATTTTGCTAACACCAATTTGCTAATTTCCTGTGGTAAAGGTAAGAGTGATGTGTCAATTTGTTGCACAAAGTAAAGACACTTGAGGGATAAGTGCTTTAAGAATATTGCATCTGTATTTAAGATTTCTGAGTTGCTCTTTTATTATCTATATCGTTTAACCTCTAATTCAAGTGCTCTATCACTTTAGCCAAATAAATGTTTCCTTCTGTGGGATGTAATTTGGGAAATGTTAAGACCTAATAAGATTGTCTACAGTGTTTAGCTTGTTCTACAGCTGCCTCACAGTAAGTAATTTTTTTTAATTGTTTGCTGAAGGTCAGCTGTATTCTGTGCTATAAAAATAAGATTTCAAGGAGGAGGCACCAGCTTTTACTTTACAGTGAATGCTGGGGTCATTCACACAAAGTCTATAAAATGAAGCCATATTTTACATTGGATCTAAGGGTCACAGTGTAGAAGCAATGGTGACTGAAAGGGATACTAGTACATACCATCACACTTCTGGAGAACTGGCCTTCTTTAATTGTTTAATTGTTGACTAAAATCTCTTGTATTGTCCTGAATATTTACCCTTTTGCATTTTTGCTGATCACTAACCCTTTTACAAGCTTCCTTTATTTGAATAAGTATTTCTTAATCTATCTTGTTCAATGTTCTATGACTTGCATTTCCCATGACAGTTTTACTTTGCATGTTTATCCTTCATCTTTGTTGCCTGTCCCTTCTTCTTATCCCAGTCTGGAGATGTAATTTCTTTATTTAGGCATAGGTGTCTCTTTTGTGTAGATTCCACTCTCTTGCATGGCACAATTTATCCTCTTTACATAAAATGTAATGTGAACTGGTTAATTCCTTGAATGAGCTTTAAAAAAGGCCACAGAGTTTTGCATATTTTCCATTCATATATGTTTTTATGGGATATGTGTAGTGGGATGCTGTTTTTTTTTTTTCTTTTTCCTTGACAGGTCTCTCACTCATGCACACACCATTAAAAGAATCCTCTACTTGTCAATTTTGGGGGAAAAACAGCTTGTCTGACAGCTTTTTTTTCTTGTTAGATGCAATGAATCTGTTTCTCTGCTACATTGGTGCTGTACTTCCACTTCATTCCATTGTACACCAATTTTACAACATGTGCTTTGTATAAATAACCAGACACTACCACATTTACATTATACTGCCACCAGACTATGCAATCAAAATGTCATTGTTTTAATCTCGTTTTCATTAGGTTCCAAGCTCAACTTTGTTTTCTAAACCTGAGATCAGCTCCTGTCTTTTATAGCATTTCAAAAGCACAAGCAATTCCTCTTCGTCTTTTTCAATAACCTACTATTTGTAGAAAATAATTACTTTATGCTGTCTCATTTTGCCTGGAAACAAACCATTGGCCTTTTGGATTACTGAAACCTCCAACTCCTATAATTATTCTTTTTGGGTGTCATTGGCTCATGAGGCAGACAGTTGTCACAGGGACCTCCATTGAACTTGAACCTCCATTTGAGCTGCAGTGGGAGCTGGGGGCACACCCTGTATGCACTAAAAGGGCTTTGTAAGGACCTGGGAAATGTTAGTAGAGGGGTCAGGCAACTCCTTCATCCCAGACAGGTGATATAGTGAGACTTTCCCATGTACTGCTGCTATTGTTTCCCCTTGTCCTATCAATCAGGGTTCAGTGTTTCTATTGTTCATCTCCAAGTGTTCTTGTCAATTACATCTTCCAAATCGACACCAACCTTCTTTATGTCCTACTTCAGTATCTTGAATCACATTTTTATAAGTCATCCTCATGGCTTCTGTTCCATGAGTACTAACTCTTGTGATCTCTGATCAACATTTCCCACATCTCATCATCATAGATCACCCTCCCATCTCAGTTGTTACTTCCTCAGCTTTGAGTGCTGGTGGCTACCTGCAACATGGATTGTACCATTTCACTGAATATCCTATCTGCCCTCATCTTACCCAGCTTCTATCTGAGCATCTTAATTTCAGCAGTGTGAAGATCTTATTTTTCTCTCATGGTTGTCCTAATCAAGATTCTATACATTTTGATATTTAGTTTATTTTGCATATCCTTATCCCAAAGAATTTCCACCAACTCCCTTCGTTTACTCCCTTCTATTCCCAGGTGCTGTTGAGGTAAATTTCAATTCACCAACCTTGATACATTTTTCTCACATAAAAACTGATTTGTCTGGCTTTGCTTATTATGGTTTGGAGCTATTGTTCTTAACTCTACTTTTAGCCTGCCTCCTATTCACTGTAACTCCTTCTGTTTTGTAGAACAGACATCATGGTACTTTTCATTTTCATTCCACTTTTTTTGTTCCTTGTACAGTATTAGATTCTTACAGTTTCTCTCTCGCAATTACACTTGATTTTTGTGTTGCATTCTCCTTTTGTCCCATTTTCTGAGGACTTTGAGCTTGGTCATCCCGTAATGTGAGGATGATCAAGAACTATATCTTACCTTTGCTTCACTACAGCTTCCTTTTCTGCTTCCTCACCTTTGTGGGATGAAAGAAGGCATGAAATGTTTCTCTGTTGAATCTCTTCTATTCTCCTACATACCTCTACTCATTTTTCTACTTCTCTCATCTTGCACAAGAATTTTTGTCACTGTTTTACATTTAACCCTTCTAAATTTGTTGTTGGGTGGTCAGAAGTTATTAATTAGATATGGATAAAATAATGAAATACCTTATCCATGCATATTAGTTAGGATTTTAATATAAATGAGGAGCCTCACTTGACCTGTCTGTCATGGCAACATTAAAAAACCAATAGGGGAACACTTCAATCTGTTCACTCCATTGATGTCTTTCTAATAGCTGTGTTGAAACAGACGAATAACAAATCACAGCTCTAAAGAGAAACTGCAGAACTCAAATTTATATGCAAATTTGACTCAGTTGCCTTGGGTTTAAACAGGGACTACGGATTTTTCTCTCATTACAACAGGTGATTTGACCTCACCTTCCTCTATGTGCTGTTCCCCAGTGTTTGAATCCTAACATCTATTTTGATTTGCTGTTACAGCCTGACCTGATCCTATGTCATACACTTCCCTGCATTTAATTTCCTCCCATTCTGTAAGTTTCCCATCTCTAAAGCGTCTGACGAAGTGGGATTTTCTCCCACGAAAGTTCAAGCAGAACTAGGTAGACGATTACCAATTGATTTATTGATGAATTCTGACATTTTCTGTTAAAAAAATCATCCTGAGGACGTTGTAGTTTTCCCATAAATTTCATTATTCAAAACAATTTCCAACATGATTTCTGAGAACTTTGGATTTTGTTTTATTCATGAGATGTTTGTTGCAAGAATTCTCTATTTGTAACTGAAAATGAAACTTTGTTGACTGGTCACCTTCATCATGTGCTACTGCTGTGTTACTCATCCGGAGAAACATTATTTTATAGGTTGCAGGGTCAACCTTGGTGGAAAAATCTAGCATTGGGCTTGACTGCATGCCAAACTTTTGTAACCAATCAGCTGTGCTTTTTTTTTTCCTTCTTCTTCTTTAATATGTTTTGCCATGGATGCACTTAAAGTTTTTTTTTTTTTTTTTTTTTTTTTCCATTTAGGTTTATTCTACTCCGGGGACTCAGGAGAATTCTGGGTGAATGAGGGAAGAGCACTGAAACAGAATACATTCAAGTTGGTTGCTTGGGGAAAAGAATCAGCTCATTTGGCATGCACAGACTTTTTTGCTAGAACGTAAGTATACTGTCATGTTGGGTGCCTTGAAGTTCATGTAAGTTCATGTTCATGTAAACTTAAGCTCATATTTAGGTAACTTTATACTGAGAGATCAGTGTAAAATGGCTGTAGTATATTAGACAATCCATCCCCTTGTTTCATCAAATACGCAAATGAAAAATGAGTGGAAAAGGTGTGCAAAATACTACCATTTCAATTTAGTAAAGTTCTATAGCCACTTTGCAGTCATTTTGCACTGGTATGAGTAACTACACAAGTTGCAAGACAACCATGAATTGGGCCCAGTTTATCTAAACAACTTTAGCTGAAACTTTAAAAAAAATTCTATCTGCTGTCCTTAGAAGCCTTTATAAAAAGTTTAAATCCCTATTCCCCAATCTTTTATGCACTGCACTTGAAAGATGGATTGATTTGTATTATGAAGACTGTATGAAAGCAATATTGCAATTTCCTTCCTCTCCTATTCTCAAATATATAAAATCAATTTTGTACCAGTCTCTTTTTCCCCATGTGCAGTATGAAGCATAAGAAGAAGTAAATCCATTCTCCCTCACATACACACCTATTTTATGCAATCTGTACCCAACTCAGTTCATGGTTAGAATTGTGCTACAGTTCAAGAATAGCCATATTTTGTGACTCAATAACTCACAATTTAAAAAAAAAAAAAAAACTCGGTAAGCAGGTGTAAGAATGGTACTATCTTCTGAATCAGACTTCCAGGTCACCTTGTCATATTCTCAAAGACCTCATCTTTTTCACAAGTAAACAAAAGGCAACAATGGAATTCATAAACCGTATTCCAGGCCATGACATTAGAAAGTCTGATGATGTCTTTAACTACTGTTTTATGAAGGGACTTTAGAACAGAATGCTGCATTTTTTATTGCTTTTATCAATTCTGATTACCTTCACCTTCCTGCTTCAGGCACAGTAGCTGTACAGCAAATACCCTACCTTTTAATCTTGTATGTCATTTGTAGGCTCCAGACACCAAAATTAGGAATCCATCTTCTGAACTACCTACACTGTGTCTGAAAGCCTCTGTGCCTTTTTGCTATACTTTGAATTTTGGTATCTCTCAGGTGTATTCACAGCTGGTGGAAGTACAGGTATCAACAGGTTGCATATCTGGTACTGGAACTGTATTACACCTATGGGAGATATTTAATTTTGTATTCTCTTTAATAGCAATTAAGATTACATGTTGAAATAGAGGTTCACTATGAAATCCCAAGACTAGTGAAGGGGCAAACACTTCATAACACTTCACTCACATAAAAGAGAGATAAATGTGGAGTTGAGACCCAAAATTTGATAGACCTCGTATTTTTTAATTTGTTAATTTTGGTCAAAGGACATCAGAATAATGCTGTATTCTTATGGACAGGTACATGTCAACTTTAATGTCCATTCAAAAGAAACTGGACCTTCACTTCAGAACTACTTTTTTCTCCTCATCATTTAGGTTGGGGTGAGGTGGATGAGAGATGATGTTGGTGGCTCCAGTCCTTCTTATTCAATTTATTAAGAACTTACTATATTGCCTGATGTGTATTGGTTAACTAGTTTGGGAAGGCTCCTGGCTTTGACATCTTGATCACTTTATTTGGGATTCAGGCAGAATAAGCAAAGCATTAACTGAAAATGTAGCTCTACCCACATGAATGGTCATCCATCACTGCATGTTGAAAGTCTGGAATAACAGGGATCTTAGTTACCCATCACCTACAGTCTAAGCAAAATCAAAATATTATCTACTGTTATCACAATAACATTAGAGGTTGGTGAAAGTTTAGTAAATGAACGGATGCACCAACAATCAGTGAGCACCTTGGGTCAAGCTTCACAGTAATGCTCTCGCAAACATCAAAGGAAAGATCAGCTAGGTGTGCAGTGTAAGTATTTTTTCTGTTTGAAAATGTGGTCTTTTTCATATCATCTATAATATCACACACACACAAAGTTTAAGCAGAAGCAGATTCTCTACTTCCTTAAAAATAACAGCTGTTATGACATTGAACCATCTTGTAATCCAACACTACCTTTAAAATCACCAATAGATTCTGACTGGGATGAAAAGTTAAGTGGCTTTGCAAATGAGAGGGGTAATGTTGATGCTAGCAGACTCACTCTCTTTTACATCAACCTTACCAAAACAGCTCTGTGTACATTTTTCCACAGTATCTGCTGACAAAGACATTAACAGTGTAATACCTTGGACCCTGTAAAATGGGTTCATTTTTTAATGATGAGATTACTTCAGAAGAGGCAGTTGACATGAGAAAGTCACAAGAATTCTTTTGGATCTTTCTCTAGAATTAATTCTCTCAATGGAAACCCATTTATAATAATTACTATACTAATAAGAGAAGTAAAACTATTAATTTCCATAGTTCCCTTCAATACAAGAAGGTTCTCCAAGATCTCTACAAAGTTTGATCACAGCCTGTAAGGTAAATAAAGGATATATACCAGTGTGTATGCTTAGCTGAAGGATACTGTAACTGCTTTAGAACTGGGAAAAGTAAAGAGAAGGGCAAGAAAAATTATTAAGACCATGGAACAGCTTCCATAGAAGAAGAGATTAAAAGCACTGGGACCGTTCATCTTCGAAAAAAGATAATTAATGGGGTATTATGATATTGGTCTATAAAATCATGGTGGAGAAGATTAATTAGGAAATGTTATTTACTTCTTTATATAAAACAAGCACCGTCAGTCACCCAATGAAATGTATAGACAGCAGATTTTAAAAAAAGAAACTTAAAGAAATACTTCTTTACATAAGCACAAGTTGACCAAGTTAAAAGCTTTATTAAATTCCAACTTGCACATGCTCAGGTGAGTTTGGCAACTAAATTCTCCAAAGAATCATAGAAATTAAGGTGGTTAAGTAATTTCAGGAGTTCATCTAGTCCAACCTCCTACACATAAAGCAGGACCAACCCCCAAAAAATCATCCCAGCCATGGCTTTGTCAAGCTGCTCCTTAGAAACCTCTAAGGTGGGAGATTCCACTAGCTCTCTAGGTAACCTCTTTCAGTGCTTCACCACCCTTCTAATGAAAGAGTTTTTCCTATAGTCTGTACTGACTATGCTCAAACAGAACCCCCTGCGTTATTCAGAACTCAAGATGGTTAGTGTTCACTGAATGAGCAGCTGTTCAATGTTGATTTATTTTCATTGTTCATTTTGTGGCTCCAGTCTTTATTTATTGCCCGTTATTCAAACCCTGTTCTCAAGGAACAATTATTAATTTTCTCATGGGCTTTTTTGTGACATTCATCACTAAAATAACTTAGATAGCTATCAGTAATAATATCAGTAAAATATCAGTAATAATATCATTATTTTAATTACTTATTCAATTTATTTTAATTATTCAATATTTTAATTTATTCTAATAATTCAGTGAGTGGTCCCATGCCCTATTTAATGCACAATTTTTAAGCTCTGCTTGGAAGATAAAATTATTAATTTTATCATGGAATTGTCTATGGTACTTAACTCTGTGATAAGTGAACACCTCACCAAATGTTAATTCATTTATTTTCACTACACCCCTGTGAGGTAAGGGTATAGTATTATCCCTGTTTTAAAGATGGGGAACTGAGACAAAAAAAGACTGGGTTAAAAGTATCCACTTATTTTGGATGCTCAATTTCAGATGTATGACTTCATTATTTCAGCAAAGTCAGAATTTTATAACACTTTATGTATTTAAAGAACAACTACCATTGACTTCACTTGCAGCTCTGAGTGCTCAGTATTTCTTCAGATTAAACTATGGGTTCTGAAACTGGGCATCAAGAAAAGGAGGCGCATACTATTAATGATCAACTGTGAAAGGATCGATTTAAGTGACTTGCCCAGGATCACATAGAAACCTTAACGGCTGTTATATGTATGCACTATGATATAATCTTTAATTACAGGAATGTATACTGGGTGCATCTACACTTACAAATTAAGTCGACTTAAGCCTGCTTAAATTGACTTAATTTAATCTGTGTCTACACTACAATTTCCTTAAATCAATTTAAGCTGCTGCTTAAGTCAACTTAAGGAAATTTAAAGTCAACTTTATTAAACCTGGTTTAAAGTTGACTTTACTGGCTAAGTCAACTTTATTAAGTCCACTTAGCTAGTGTAGATGCGGATTAGCCCTAAATTGACTTCAAGTCGGCTTAAAAGGCCCCAGGGCTCCCCCACTGCCCTCCCTGCCAGGGCGGCTGGCACAGTCAGAGCCTGGCATGCCCACCCACAAGGCAGGACACAGCCCTGCCCACCCCTCTCCTATGCACTGTCCGGGTGTGTCTACACTTGAAAATTAAGTCGACTTAAGCTTGCTTAAGTCGACTTAATTACCCTATGTCTACACTACAGTTTCCTTAACTCGATTAAGCAGCTGCTTAAGTCAACTTAAGGAAATTCAAAGTCAACTTTATAACACTTGTTATAAACTCAACTTTGAGGCTTAAATCTACTATTTAAGTCGACTTAAGCCAGTGCAGAAGTGGGGTAGCCCTAAGTCGACATAGTCGACTTAGGGCATGGGTCTCTTCTCACTGGGACCACTCAGGTCCCGGCAAGTAGGGACCACGGGGCTCACTTCCTTCTCCCCAGGACCCGCACTCCATCTGCTCGGCATGGGACTTCCTTGGCTAGAAGAAAGCCCCGTGGTCTCTTCTCCCCGGGACCCGTGCTCTGGCTGTGGCAGCTGGAGCGTGGGTCTCAGGGAGAAGGAGCCCCATGCTCCCTCCTAGCCGGGACCCTGCGGTCCCGACCAGGAGGGAGCAAGGAAGACCGTGCTCCAGCTGTTTAGAGAGGCTCTCTAAGCAGCTAGAGAAACAGCTGGAGCGCGGTGCTGGCCAAGGGAGTCGAGACTTAGTAAGGCCCCCTTTCAGTCGACTTATTAAAGTCGACTTTTTTAAGTCGACCTTAATTCCCCAGTGTAGACATAGCCTCCTTGTCCTGCTCAGCCCCCGTTTACCAGGATACAATTGGGCAAATGCTGAGCCCCCTGGCACTTTGGAAGGGGTGCCCCCTCTGCCACCATGGACCAGTCCCAGGTCCACCTAGCCCCTACAAGTCGACTTAGGCGTCCAGTGTAGACGCTCTCAGTCAATTTGTCAAGGTCCCCTTGAAGTCGACTTAATTTTATAGCATAGACATGCTAAGTCGACTTATTTGGCCAATGTAGACATAGCCAGTATTATTTCTTCCCATAGGCACCATTCTGGGCACAGGATGGATCTGCTCTAGAAATGAATTAGTGTTGGGTAGTAAGTAAACTCTTATCTGTAGGACTCTTGCTTTGTTTAGTGAATGAGGCAAGGGACTGCAAGAACAGAATGGCTTCTTTCATGGTTAAGGCATTTGAGTGCTGCCTTGGAGAACACCATTCTTCTTTGGCCTACATCACAGAGTTCCTGTGTGATGCTGGTCAAGTCACGTAACCCAAACCTTTTACAACTGGCTATTAATTCTGTTATGAGAACCATAGGGAAGCCCATGAGAAAATGAATAATTTTGTATTGAGAGCAGAGTTTCAATAGTTCACAGTAAATAAGACCTGGGCAACAAATTGAAGAATGAAGAGAAAACAGATATATTTTAACTTTTGAGTGATTGATTTTTCAACCTTAATAATTTTTTATAGTTCTTCTGTGTAATGTGCATGTGTGAGAACATGTGCATGCATGTGTGCATAAACACTCACAAAAATAAATACATACAGATATGGATCTTTCTCCCTATTGTTTCAATTACTTCTGGGCAAAAAACAGTAAAACAATGCTATGCAATTTAAATGTATCAATTTAAAACAGAAAGTAAAGATTGTACCCAATTGAAACAACTGGCTGAAATTATATCCATTTCCTTTTCATTCATGGGAAATGCTAATCCCCTGGGCAATACTTAAATGTGCAGCTCTTTGTTCTAACTGCAGCTTATTGTCCTGGAATGGTTATACCATGATCACTCAGGCAGTGTAGGAACCTGAACAGAAAATAATAGAATAGAACAGAACAGATGTACAATAATGAAAACATATCATTGTGAAATTCACTATAGGGAAGGAGAGTGGAAAAGGGGGATCTGTGCTTTAAATAATAAATATGCATTCCAACAATCACACTTGAATTATATGATTATCACTGTTCCTTGGATTTGTTTATGAGCTGACATGGTAAGCAATTACAACGCAATTCTGAAAATTACAAGACTAGAAACATTATTGCAATCTCAAGATTTAGATTTTTTTTAAAACAGAAAATAATATTTTAAAAGTTAACTTTCTTACAGTGTGTGAACTTAAAAAAGCTCACTACAGTTTTAATGGTATTGCAAGTTTCAGAAATATTCCATATAGCGAAAATAGGGAATTGATAATATCTTTAGATCAAGAATACACTTTTTAAGTTCTCCACTGTATATGAGCTTAATCAGAGTAGTGTGGGTCTACTTATTTTTAACCCTCCTGCCCACCCCCTCTTCCCCCCCACACACACATTGAAAAGTAAGGCTTCAGTCTATAGCGTTGATCAACAAAGTTTTGAAGATCAGTTTGAATGAGCACTAAAGAGTTTAGTGCTTAATATTTTAATCCAAACTAAATCAATTATTTTGTCTTCATAATTTTCCTTTTTCACAAGAATTCTTGTGGCATTTTGGCAATTCTACTTCTGGATAGAACCAAGAAGAGCATTACATTTTTCTTTTCTTTTTTTTTTTAACATCCTCATAAGTTTAAGTTTTGGGGAAGAACTTTGGATGAGTTCTTAGTGATGCCTCAGAAAATTACTCCAATCAGAGACCAATGGATACAGCATTTTTTCCTGGAACCCATCAAGCTCCCTCTATTCTTGCATAACTAACCTAACAATGTTACTGGAGTTCTTCTCAGGACTATACAATTTGCTCAAACTCTAAGAAAAGGAACATGGAAGATTATGTGTAAATCACCATCTTATGATACCTACACAATATTATTTTATCTCCACAAGTTTATCCATTGCTAGCATTATAGATCTCACTTGGTGCTGTGTATAAAAAGGTGTTACAGTCTAGCAAGGAAGGGGCATACAAATTAGTCCAAGAATCTAAGGAAAAACTCTCTGCTCATTTCTTCTTTTTGGGAGGTGGACAGTTAGCTCCCCAAACAACTGAGCAATCTCTTTTACACTTTACTATTTTTTTTCCTCTGAACTGCTGTGATCATGATGGATTCTATTTATTTTCACTATGCTTCCCACAGACTGATTGTTCAGCAGTAGGGCTTAAAAAAAAATCAAAACAGATTTGATGCAGCTCACCTGTCACATAGACATTTGCAGGCTCAATTTACAGCATAGGACAAAGATTAAACATTCTCAGGAAAGAGAGAGAAGCTGGGGAAACTGTTCCCATGGAAATATCTCGTGATTATAAATTAAAATTAGATGCTTTTTGAGCAACACATGAATTAACCTAGGTTTAATTAAAAAAAAATCTTTAGAATTACATCACTGCATTTTGAAAAGGTACACAGTAGGAAGATCCTGCACTGAGTTCAAAACATGTCCCACAGAAATTTTCTCAGAGCTGACCAGGAGACTCAGGAGCCACATTTTTGTTCCATAAACAACTAATTTTCATTGTCCCTTTGGATTTTATTTCTGTTGGTATCTTTTCTAAGCTCTCCTTCCCTCACAGGGAGGACCTTCACTACATTTGAACTCATTCTCATCCCTAGGAGACTTAAACCTTAATAATAATCGAACGCTCATTCAACAGTAGGAGTTGGTTTTTGACTGTCACTTCTGACTTTCTTTTTCCATTGCAAAATTATTAGACTATTCTGAGTATATTCAGAATATTCTAAGTGTTGGGAGAGGAGTAGTTGTGTGATTTGGATAGTCATAAACATATATATTTGACTATGAAGTAAATGTGGGATTGTGTATTCATTTTAATCTCCAAGGCAGCTAAAATATCTGGAACAGTAAATATAATATGAAGAAAGTTACAGACCAGTAGAGCAACAGTTATGTAAATTATCATGGACATATTAAACTATCAAATGGAGATTTTTAATGGGATTCTTCATTTTTAATACTAACAGTTTCTTTTACTGAGAAAAATGCAGTGTTTTTGCTTCTTGAATAGTTTCCTGGGCTGAAAAAAAAATAAATCATACTTTCTCAAAAAATGTTCAAAAAGTTTCTTAGTTCACAAACCTTCTGAAACTTTTTAAATATCCTAAATATCCTCTTTAAATATCATTCATGAAACTCAAATATCTCTGCGTTGTACATGCCACAGAGACACACAAAATCCCCACTGTTGACAAAATGATAAAAAGACATAACATTATTGATGCTGTTGTTTTTGTTTAAATTTTTCATAGAAACAGAAGGTAGTACTCACGGGCAAAGAATCAAAAAGAAAAAGCCATTTGTTGTCTTTATGTAACATTTTCCCCTAACTTGGAGACGTATCAAGAAAACTGTGTAGATGTTGGAGATTTTTTGTTCCATGGGTGGAAATGCACTATTTTCATTACACAAAACTATGTTTGCAGTGTGATATTTAGTCCTGGTTCATACTTCCAAATGCATACGAAAACATGATTGTCAGGACATTACCCATGAAATAATCTCAAAGGATATAACACAGAAGTGTCAAACATATAGCCCATGGACCAGATGTGGTCCGAGAACCTCTTCCATCCAGCCCCTGGGATGAAACTCTCTTCCTAATAGTGAGAGAGAAAGAGAGTGTGGTCTTCCATGCCCAGAATTCCACGATACCATGAGAGTATCAGGTCTTGCAACATCATGGAGCGCTAGGTATGTGAGACTGCACTCCGCATGACCATACTCTCTCCCTAACACACACACACATACTCACACACGAACAGAAAGAGACAGAGCGCAGTCTCACATACCCAATGCTCCATGATGCCACGAGAGTGCCCTAATATTTAGATTTATTGTATGTACGGCCCACTTGAAGTACATTTAAGTCAAATCTTTCCCACCATAGCAAATTACTTTGACATACCTGGTATAACGATAAATCTTTTAATTCCACTGATGGGCAGTTGCTTTCAGGAGCAGTCCCTCTGAAGTCAATAGGACTTGTAGTTTAAGGTGCTATATAGCATGAGAAATTGGTCCAGAATGAAAGGAAACCAGTTCTAACAGTTCTATATCCTTGTCATAAAGACAGACGTGTTGTTGTCACTATCACTTTAACAGGATTTCTCAACAGCATAACAATGATTTGGGGTTTTATTGCTTAACTAATAATCAGAAAGTTTCACATACCCATATCTGAGCTTTTATTCTTGTATTACGTACAGCCAATTTTGAGCTTACACAGCTTTTTGAAAGGACTTACTCTAGATTCCACTACAGTATCTCAAAGCTTGCACAGCTCTGATCAATATCTTGTTCCACTCTCTCAGGGGTCTGTAAGTTTTTCCTGCCTTACTGAGACAACAAGAATGATAAATGTCAGTTGGGGATGACTTTGGGATTGCAGCACTTTTTACTTGATCTATCTTCCCACTCACAGTTATTTTCAGTTCTTCAAGCTTCAGATATTTTAAACTAGAGTTCTTTAACAGATTCTGTCTGTTTCTCTCTCTCTCTCTTTTTAATCTGATACTTTTTCACTGTTCTTCCCCCACCACAGTGCTACTTATGTGAAAGAATGATGTCAAGTAAGATGGTCCAATGGTGTTTAATTAGAATTGAAGAAAAAATTAGGTGTTCTCAATTGAATCAAGAGGCGAGTAGCAAATATAACAAATTCAGTATCTTTCACTGGAAAAATTATAATGGTCTATTAGCGTTAAAAAAAACAAAAAAAACCCTCATGTTTTTTTAAACAAATGAGTCATATGATTAAAACATTAAACATTAAATTGCTTTCTAAGTGGCAGCAAAGACTTTATCTACTGTACCATGATAATGGCAAAAAATCTGATTAATCAATCACATAGACTGGAAACAATAACACAATTTTTGTTTCTCATAAGAAAAAATACATAAATTATAAACTGCTATATTTCTAGGCATCTTTGCATTATGTGTTGATTTTTCTGATTAGAATAATAAAACAAGAACAGGATTCCAATTTTCAAACCAGTTTGGAATTAGTTATAGGTGAACTTCGAAAGGTTCAGCATTTCATTTCAGGTAATTTTAGATGTTTGAGCAAACTCTCCACGGACAATAGCTGAATATAATGTATGGGCCACATGCTGAAAGAATTTTTTATCCTAGTATTATACAGAGCAATACTGATGTAATTCAGATTAGATTGTTGTTTCATGCCTGTAAATATAAGTAAAGGATGCAAGATAGAATATTATGGTATGACAAAAAAGAATAAGCATACTTAAGGTGAAATTTCAGGACAAGTGACTGAACATGGGGAAATCAGAAAGTGCAGGCATTAGGACTGATTGCTTTTTGGACAGAGTGTTAATAGGCTGGGGGAAAAGTACGGTCTTGACATAGGATGTGAAGATAATAAGGCTTTTAATTCTGTACAAAGGAACCAGGGAAGGCATTCAAATGAATTGGAGGAGCATGGAAGATTAAGATTAAAGTGAGAGAGGTAAAAGGAAGACAATCCAATGGAGGATCCTATAGATGCAGTCCCAAATGGAGAGTTTGCAGTGTATTAAAATATTGTCAGAAAGCCAGTTAAGTTTCTGAAGTGACAAGGGTGTACTTTCAGCCCAAAGCTGAATGCCGATCACAGTTAGGATCATATACTACCTACTCTTATGTTAGTAGTTCTCCTGCCCTCACAAGACCAAGTAATAGCCAGACATACTCTAGTCCCTTACTTTTATCTGGAGTAACTTGTGGCCCTGTGACAGACTGCAGGATACAAAACAAGTGAGCCTGCACTCTGATCTCTCAGGGTATGTCTACACTGAAAAATTTAGGTTGACTTTACCAAGTCGACTTTACTAAATCGACTTTAAGGCGACCTTATTAAGTCAACTTAGAGAGTCCACACAGGACTCTTAAGTCGACTTAAATCTGGCCTTACTAAGTCAACTTAGAGAGTCTATACTAGACTCTCTAAGTCGACAAGTTAGGTCCAGGGGGAGGCGAGGCTCCTTTGGAGACTCGACTCCACAGGCTAGGAGGGCTTCTCCTCAGGAGAGCCAGCCCTGCAGAGGGCTGGCTCTCCCTGAGGCATGAAGCCCCAGAGCAGTCTGGGGAAGAAGGGAGAGTGAAGTTCCCTTCTGGCTGGGACTGCTCGGCTTCCTTGGGGCCGGAACCACTCAGGTCCCAGCAGAAGGGAGCTCTGTGCTCCCTTCTAGCCGGGACTGAGTGGTCCCCAGGAGCTCGCTTCTAGTGGTCCCAGGGAGAAGGGAGTCCCGGGACCGACACAGCGCTGCTCCAGCTACTGGGAAACCTCTGGGGGCTCCCCAGCTGCTGAAGCACTGGCAATTGCCGGCACAACGGCGCTGCAGCCAGAAAGGAGCCGCAGGGCTCTGTTCTGGCTGGGACCAAGCAGAAAGGATCCCTGCACTCCTTTCTAGCTGAGACTGCTTGGTCCCAGGCAGAAAGGAGCTCCGCGCTCCCTTCTCCCCGGACCACTGGGGTCCCAGCCAGAAGGGAACCCGACAGTCCCTTCTCCCCAGGATGTAAGTGGTCCCAGGGAGAAGGGAGCTGGGACAAGCCACTAGCGGCTTGTCCTGGGGAGAGCCCATCCTGTGCGGGACTGGATCTCCCCAAGACAAGCCGCTAGCAGCTTTCTGGGGCTTAGGGAGCAGGGGCTCCCTTTTTCCCATGCCCTAAGTCGACTAAGTCGACTTAGGGCATCCACACAGCTCAAGTCAACTTCAGAAGTTGACTTAAACATTAAAGTCGACTTAAAAGCTGGTCTTATTAAGTCAACTTTAAATTTCCTTAAGTCGACTTAAGCAGCAGCTTAAGTCGACTTAAGGAAACTCCAGTGTGAACGCAGAGTAAATTAAATCGACCTTAGCCTGCTTAAGTTGACCCAATTTACTAGTGTAGACGCACCCTGAGATGTTAATTAGTCCACCCTAAGAAAGCTGATGGTAGTCAGGCTGGCCAGGTGGGTGGCCTACGGAGCCATTATCCCATCAACCCCACATTGATTTAGAGCTGAGCTCAGTAAAATGGAAACATTAAGGGAGGAAGATCTCTCTTCCCCTTTGGTCCTGTAGAGAGCCCTAAAAGTGATATTGATGCTGTGGAGTATTGTGTGGGGATTACTGGACAAATATGGTGAAGGCACAACCACTGGAGTCTTTGTTGTTTCTTTAGGGAGAAAGCAAGAGAGGAGCCTTGCCCTGTGACAGGCCAAAAAAAACCCCCAAACCAATTAGAGTATAGAGGAAACTGGGCCATACCTCCTCCCTTTCTGCACACTATCTAGTATCATTGGCTTATAGGGAGCAAATTATACTCTATGAAAGGTGTATCGGATGGAATTGAGAAAAAAATCAACAAAAATGTGTAGCAGGACAATTTCAGCTTGTATATTCCTTGGGACTCTGGACAGCATTCTACCCCCCTGAGGCAAGAAGCTTCCAGCTTCTCCCTTTGGGACACAGAAGCTCTATGTGATTTGTGCATGGCACAATCGACAAGTTAGACAGGATTTTTAGTGGCAAGATTTCAGATAGGATTTTCAAAAATGTCAAAGGGAATTAGGCACTAAATTCACACTAACTTTCAATGGGAGCTGGGCACCTAACTGACTTATTACCTTCTGGGAATATCATGTCAATATGAAAGATCAGACTTATCTGTATGGAAGTTATGTCTTTTAAATATTAGCATAATGTAATGATAGTGTAATGTAATGATAATACAATTAGCTTACAGATTCATACCCTGAACTCAATTATCTGGTCTTCTATTTCTAATAGACAATAAACTGTTCTTGTATTGACCATAACAGGCACTCGTCTAATAATCTGAGCAAAACTGAGTCTATAGCATTAATGCTAGAATTGCCTGTTGGCTAACATCTATGTTTATTTTCTGCAAAGGCATTAGAATCTGTTGATATTCACACTGCTATTTTCATCACATCTCATATTGTCTTTCCCATCTAATAGAGGCTCTAGAAATCAGTGCTGACAAGAAATTGGAATGGAGTGTCTTTAGGTTTTTGTCACATATTATCTATAATCAATGTTAACCTGAAAATGTTTAGTGACTGCCGAAGTATCCAGTTTTATTATTCTATGGATAAGAAAATTATAATTTAATATTAGAAATAATGATGATTGCAAAAAGGGTGGTTTTCTGTTCAAAATGTGTACCATTTATTTTAGGTGAGTCAAAACGTATCATTGTATTGGGCTATTTTCTAGTTTACCTCCTTGCTGCAGAACACTGCAAAAGAAATAATAGAGCTGTCTGGTGAAAGGTAGAGTAGAAAGAAGGTGTCTTTGAAAAATACTTTTGCCTTAGAACTCTGAACGGATGATTAAATGTACACGGGGAGTGCGATCATTTTAATTTCTCTCACTCACCCATCCCTACTGCAAGATTTTAAACACAAAGGACTCTTGATAAAAGTAAGTGGACATATAGTCCACAAATAAAATGTAAATAAAGTGTTTCAATATCTGTGCTTAACATTATAAACTATTTTGCCATTATGTTCATAGAATAACTACTATACAGGTATGTGAAAACAAAATAGTTTATTCTTTTCTAAGAGTGTAGCAAAAGATGCTCCATACTGGAAATCTAGACTGAATCTTAAATGTGCAAATTTTGGACTAGGTTCTCAACACTTTTCTCCTTGCATTTCAGGCCTCACTTCTTGAGAAAATAACATAATCACCCTTCTCTCTAGTATAGCACACTGTACAATTTATGTTTTACTTTTCATCCCAACAGATTTTTTTTAAGCTGATGTTTGCTCCACAATAAACAACTAACTGCAGCTTTATTTATTTATTTTTTTTAAATTAGACCTGGTTAATTTTATTTTGCCAATTGGCAATCAGAGTATTATTGCTAAATTGCGGCTATAATAAGAAAATATAAAGATGTAAAACTAATAAAATGCAGGTATTATTTTGAGCCTTGATAAGTTTTAAATTTTAAAAGACTAAGTTATTAGTTGAATACCTGGGGCTGTATTGTATGACATTTGACAGGATGTTGAATATTATTATTTGCAAGATCATTAGAAATTTGAATTAAAAAAACAAAAGTCTTACTTTTTGCTGTAACTGCATTGGTAATTTAAATCTTTTGGGCACATCTATTCATAAATATGTAATTTTTTTCATTTATTAATAACTTCTTAAAACACAATTTTCCTCTTGACAACAGCAAGCTAATGAATGTAAGATGCAGTGTTCAGATCCTCATGAAAACTAAAAATAAATTCAGTCAATTACGGAGCCTGTGCAACTAACTCTTCATGTATTAAAGCTGAATATGGAAGATAACTGTAATATAAGGTTATTCCCCGGGGAGTAAAACACAATAGCATGCCACTTCAAATGAATAGCTGCAAAGTAAGAAAATAAATAGAAAACAGGGATTTTTAATAACAGACAGATTTAGGATTGCTTTCACTTCTGTTGCAGAATAATGTAGAAAAGTATTTATAATTTCTGATTCAAGAGTAACTGATTTTTTCTTTCAAGTTGTCATTTACAATATTCTCTTAGGGCTCTACTCAGCCCCAATTAAAAGTTCTGTAATAAAAATGAATCTGTCTGAGGAGATTTGATAAAATATGGCTCTCATTCTAGTTGACCATTTTCTTCTTCTGACCTTGACAGAACAATAAATGCTAATGAGACACTGTTAGTTCCATGAATTTTTGCAATAAATACAAGGCAACCACCATAACAAATTTGCCTGTTGACGTCTGTGGTCTGGCAGACCTGACTTCCATAAGGGACCTTCAGAATTCCAATTCTTTGGAAATTAATAACATATGTGTAAGAAATAAATAGAAACCTGCCATTTATACACTTCTCTAACTAAGGATTCTCCCATACCATTTAAAGAAGAGATTTTCATTATGTTGTTGAACAGTAAATCTCCAGGATTCTTCCAAAAACTTACTGGACATGCATATGAAGGACACCTGTGTACTTCACCAATTCATGAGTTGGCAACAAATATTTTGCATGCCCAATCAGCTCCATTGTTCAGTGGATTGGGACTGAATTTTGGCCTTAGGTCTTACCACATCTTGCATCCCAAGTAGCACATAGAGGGAACAGTGCTTGCACTTTAGGGAACACAGGGAGTGCAACTGGTACCCAACTGCTCTGCAGGGATGCAAGTGTGACAGCTACAAATCTAGATATCATACTAGGGATTGAACTAGGGACCTTCAAATATAAAAAGCAGGAGTCTCTCTATAACTTGAGAGAAAAAAAAATACTCTCTGTAGATTGGGATGGAACACATTGACCAGTGGATGACACAAAACTGGCTGGGAATTATTTTTTATTGAAATAAATCATTATATTTGGGGCACAATTCTAACAACCCTCCTCAAAATCCTTATCCTCCTTAGTCTGGCCCTGCACACAGTCATGTGTTCATGGTGGACAGGAACTGGTTATGTCAGGAGGGGAGGGATGTAGTGAATATTTCTTGGTAGGCCCACTCAGAATTGCAAGTCTATTTCTATTTGTTAAAACGGTCAGACTTCAGCTGTCCTGAGACTTGAGCTGTCTGCTGCTCATCCAGGCATGTGCTGCACTACGGTTGTTTCTGCCATGGTTGCAACCACAGCAGTGCTGCAATGAGATATTCCCCTCTTTTCTTTTCCATCTGTACTGCTAGTCATGTGAAAGGGACATACACACCCTACTAATGACACTCCAGCAGCACGTGAAGAGACAGGAACAAATGGCCAAGGTGTCAATGGACTGAGTGATAGGGTAGCACCAGTCTTACATTGAGCACCTGTCTGGGGTTTCAACAGCTAGAACTAGCATGAAACTTCTCTAACCTGCACACTCCCCCTCCCCCTCCATCATTTGCTCTTTGCATTGATCCCATTCTCTGTAATCTTTACAGAGATTAATTCAACTGCTCAGCTGTACATTGACTCATTAAGCAGAAGAACTTGTGTGGATTAATCAATCATGTGTGAACAGTAGATTATACCCGTTGCCTGATTCTGACCACAGCAAACCTGTAATTTTAAATTAAAATTGGAATGAATGTGTAAAATTCTGTTCTAGGCACAAAGCTTCAAATTCAAGAGTATTTGAATCTGATTCATAGGTCCTGGCCTATTTCCATTTGAAACAAAAATAGTTGGACATATGGCAGATGGCTTTACTTTACACCACTTCCTTGTATTTCATTATTTAATAAAGGAACTCCCAAATAATATTTTAATATTAAAATTTGATTTTACAAGTTCCCTTAAGGAAGCTAAAACTTGGCAAGTGGCAAGTAAGATTATAGTATCTATGAGTTAGCCGAGTCAAATATTTTAATTGACACATCTATCTATCTATCTATCTATCTATCTATCTATCTATCTATCTATCTATCTATCT
>ML685769.1:33960273-34004479 GCA_007922175.1 Pelusios castaneus | reverse complement strand
TCTATCTATCTATCTATCTATCTATCTATCTATCTATCTATCTATCTCATAAACATTTATACAGTCTGGAATGTAATAAAACATTCATTTACTTTGACCTTCCTGTGAAAATGGTATGTTGTAATGCTTTTCTACAGAATAGTACTTCTTTACCATTAACAGAAAACTGAGGTTAACAGCACTATGTATGAGCCAAGTTCAGGTTATTATTTATTTATTTAAAATCTTTGAAGCTTTGAATATATTTCACATTTTTTAAAGCCTTCATTATATTGAATCAAGTAGGCAATGTCTGATTCCACCATGACAGCAAAAAACATGATTGTATCTTGCATGCTGTCTAAAGCAACACAGGTCTCAAATTGCCTTAATTTAAGTCTAGATGGATTAGGGCGGGTGCTTCACGCAATGTAGAAGCTTTGATGAACAGTGTAGTTTTGTAGATTTGGACTTAGAGAGGAAAATGAATGAAAAATACAAAAGAGTTAGTTATGCAACAAGCCTGGGAAGAATGCAAGGAATGGGTGTCAAGAAGTGGAATGAGGGCAGGTACAGAGGCTGAGAGAGTTACGATCAAAAAGTATATAAGACATATGCCATGCCACAGCAGTTCAACATAAGATACAAAAAATAAGAAAGAGCTGAATCATGAAAATGACCATTTGTTATGAAAGCATGCTTGTGATCTCATGAATAGCTTTTCAGTGCAATTTTTTTCAGTGCAAAAAAATGTGCCCAGAAAAAGCAGGAGACTGACAAAAAAGCAGTCTAGAAAACATACTCAGAAATGAAAGGAAAAGAACTTTGAAAATAAAAAAGTGAAAACAAACTGTCATAAACTAAGCACTGGATTATACCATAAATGATGCAGTTCCTCGAGTGGAACTCTGCTTGAGACTTCTGGGGAGTTCATTTAACCACGAGAGTTCTCACACTTTTTAATTGGATGATCTCCCTTGTATGTAGGTAGCTGGATTGATGGAAATGGAAATGGGAGCAACTCATGTATAGTTTGGTCCCTTTTAGACAGGTAGTACCTCTGCCAGCATTTACATGGAACAATTACTTTATTTCCATTCACAGTGTGGCTGATGTTTGAGTAAGGGCACTAAGGCTAAGTACGGTCCTTGCATGCTTTCACAGTCCACTCTTCTTTATCCAAGAGGACCAGACCTAATCTTGTGTATAATTCTTTGGAAGGATATCTGAGGCCTGATCTAGGCTAGAAAAAATAGGTCAGTTTAACTACATTGGTCAGAGGGTGTGAAAAATCCACATTCCTGAGCAATGTAATTAAATTGACCTAAGTCTCTCTGTAGACAGCAGTAGGTCAATGGAAGAATTCTTCTGTCAATTTAGCTACTGCTTCTCTGGGAGACTGTTTACCTATGCTAAGAATTCCTCTCATTGGGGTAAACAGTGAATCGCTCAACAGCATCATAGCTGTAACTGTGCCACTGTAGCATTTTAAGTGTAGTCAAGCCTGGAAACTGGAAAAAGAGCAGGAGGAAGTGACACAAACAAATCAGTTAATATGACTTCATCCCTGCTTATTGTTATTTCCAGGATCTTCAGTGTAATCTGTAGTATAGAAATGTATAAACGGCCTACGTCAACAAGGCCCAAAGAAAAACACTGGGCCAGAGACCACAAGATGGGACTGAAGGACCAGACCAGGGGATCAGAGGAGGTGATGATCAGGAAGAAATATAAGAGGATTTCCTGGTGTCCTGTAATGTCCTAATGATAGCCATTTACCAATTCTATCTTGTTAATTTTTGTCTGTCATAAATGTATTGTCAGACACTATAAAAGATACTATAAAATATAATAAATTTGCCTGAAATTGTATAAATAAAGGCAAAAAGTAATTAATGCTAAATTGGGTGAATATATGACTCAGTTTCCTATTTAACTCTCAACAGGTGTGATAATTGTTTACAGCAGAATCTCAAATGAATTCCTAGCTGGCTACAAATTTGTTAAAGTACTTCAGAGGTCCAAAATGGGGAAAAAAACAGGAAAAGAATTTTAGCTTAAATATCTTAATAGTAAAATTTAATTGATCGCTGGCAAAAACACCATGGGGATACTACAGATAACTGCATGGGTTTCTGTCGGCAGCTCACAAATTTCATATGAAAGATTAACCCCTATATTATGAAATAAAGGTAAATTCCTAGCCTAAATACTGCCTAAGAGAAAAGAAATAAACAATAGCTAGAACCAGAATGTTTTAAAGTAAAAATTACCTGCAGGAAAGGAACCATGGGAATCAATGCCAAGGTCTTATCTTATCTTTTTAATTCTTTTATACAATAAGTAATTTGGGTGACAATACAATACAATTAAAACAATTTTACAGATGTGCTAATTCACTGAGCTCAGTAAATTATAAGGAACAATGCAATTAGGCTCTCTGAGAGTTAGATCTTTTACATACTTGGAGTAACATATGGTAAATCCACTTCAATGCAAATAAATGTGGAATAATGTTTCTCAAAGCAAAGAGTGAGAAGATGGAATATTTGTTAAATGTAAAAAAATACTGCATACTGACCAGGAAAGTGGTTTGGGAGTTGTTATATAAAAATCCCCAAAGATTCAAGCATGATATTCAACTGTAACAAAGAAAGCAAACATGATATTCAACTGTAACAAAGAAAGCAAACATGGTTTGGTCATGACACCAATAGAATAGAAATAGAATAGAATAGAAATCAAAGTATCACCAAGTAGACATTACACATAGTACTATATCAGAGGTAAGGATTAGTCTTTGGCTATGTCTACACTGGCAGTTTAAGTCGATTTAAGGAGGCTTAAGTCAACTTAAACAAAGCCGCAGCCACACTAGACTTTCATTAAGTCGACTAAGAAATTTCTTAAGTCAACTTAAAGAAAGCTTAAGTTGACTTAATAAGAACCGCCTATTAGGTCAACCTAACCCTTCTTTAGGTCAGCTTAAGCCCAGAGTCGACGTTTAAGTCTACTTTGTTATGTCGACCTACAGGCAGTTAGATCGACTTAACAAAATGGATTTAGTCCACGTCCATGGACACCACTTTGTTAAGTCGATTTTAAGTCGACTTTATTAAATGGACTTAACAAAGTTGACCTAACTTTTCCTAGTGTAGACATAGCCTTTGTGTCCTTGATTCACCTGAGTCTAAATACTGGAGGATCCTCAGAATGCTGGAGTTATATTACAGTAGACTGGCTGGTAGCCGGCCGAGCAACATATACAAATCAAGGCATTCTGCAATGGTAGATCTGAAAACTCACATCTTGCAGATGATCTACCATTGCAGAATGCCTTATTTTATGTATCTTATGCATGCCATTTCTCTGATCTCATTGTGCTTCATTATTAGAAAAACTGGAGGAGAAGCAGGGACACATAATCAGTAGACTGGCTGGTAGCCGGCCGAGCAACATATACAAACCTTGTAGGGGATGTAAGCAGTATTTTCATACTTGAAGTGTTCAGTGAGGGAGAAAAACTGGGGGAGCTGGAGGGAATGGTGGAGAGAATAAGGAAGACAGAACAGTGATGAGAATTGTAGAACTAAGGTAAATGGCAGACGGAGAAAGGAGAAAGAAATACAGTAATGGAATAATAGAGAATTTTATCCACTTCAATTAGAAGGAAGCAAAATCATCATAAAACAGTCTGATGAGTCTGCTAAGCAAGAAGTTAACCATTGTTCCCATCAGCCTCATCCCTATAAGACAGAAAAGCAGATCCAGTCCATCTTCTAGAGAAAAGTGGAAAGGTATAGAAACTCTTTGAAAAGATTCATCCCCAATTAGTGACCTCTCCCTCTTAACAAGAAGGCAGAATGGGCTATGGAATTGCATGGTGACCACAGAAGCAGGAACTGAAGAGCTGCTGAAGGGACCCATAGTATGTCGGGGTTAGAGCAAAGAAGCAGACTTCAGAGAATCTGAGGAAGTTACATGCACAGCAAGAAGTCAACCAAAGAAGCAGAACCCTCATGTGAAGCAGGATGTGTAGGCAGCCATTACAGCTGGATACAGGTCCATGAGGAATTTATGAGAGGCAACAGACACTGCAGCTGAGGCTGAGTAAGGAGGGACTTGAAGGGAAGTTTCAGGGACCCAGATCTATCAGTAAGTCCAGAATCCTAAAAGGGATATTAATCTCAATTTGGCTATGACAGCCAGAATACAACAGACATTGGAGATTAGGAAATTGTTAGTGTGCTCTAACTTGGTGTGGATCCAAGAGAATGGGCTACTATCCTTGTAATGGGAAACCATCTGCAATCAGGGATGGTGAGGAAGAGATTGTAGTCAAATCACTGCCATATGGAACTAGCCCACTAGTAGAAGCAGTCTGAGGAACCTGCCACAACAGCAGGAGACCAACTGAGACACACCAGAGATTTGTCCTGGCCAGGAAACTGCCATTTTATCCAACAGCCTCTAAAGAAAAATGGACTAGAGAGACACCCAAGCCTGAATGTAGTTCCTTTGTAAGAATTTGTAAAGAGAGACATTTAAAAAATAAAGGAGAATTTTATTTTTATCTAGAGTTTTAAAATATCAACAATTACCATGGCCTGATTATGGTTCCATGCAACAATTTTTGAATAGCTTTCTGTGAGGTCATGTGTTCTTTTTCTTTACATTATTATCAGGAAGCCAGATAATAAAAGACTTAACACCATTCTAAAGATCTGCACTGATGGAGATGGAGAGAGAAAAACAGTAGTTTTTATAGTAATGCTCTTTTTTGCCTCATTCAGATAAAAATCTATTTCAATGTTAGAAGTAAATGATTTTCTATGACGTTTTACTACTGCCGTATGATGTAATTTCAATAATTTACTTGTTTTGAAACAGCATAAATAACAGGTAAAGAAAATGCTAAAGTTCAGTCATGCACAAATCTTTTAGTTTGATGAGCCATAGAATAGCCTGACTAGATGTGCTCTTAACCAGATTATAAACCCCAATGAAACAATGCACAGAGCACTGGAATACAGGTCAGCTTGTTAAGTTAAACAATGAGTGAAGCTGTAAATATGTATATATCATTTCTGTTTGCTGAGGATAAAGCTAAGAATAACTATGACACTGTTCTTAAAAAACTCGATGCACATTTAATTGTAAATAGGAATGGAACACACAACCGTGTGTTATTCAACAGAAAGAAACAGACTGTGATAATGTATTGAAGCCTTTATGTAGGTTCAGTGTTAAAAATCATAAACGTAAATTTTGATATGTCTAAGAAAGTTTATATAATGCTTGTCTAGTACAGGTACAATTTAAATGATGGGCGGGGGAGGGGAAGGGAGGAGATCTGGGCATGGAAATATGAAAGAAAAAAAATTACCATGCAGAAAAAAAAAGTACCATTAAAATACTTCTTAATAGCACTGATTTTCCCAGCCAGAAATATGGCAGGTGTGTCAAGAAAGAATACAGGAAAGATAAATTCTGCCCAACTAGCAGAATCATATACAAGAAATGCAAGGGAAAAAAGGGTATTGAGAGCATACCTTGAACCAAAGGAACAATGGATGTAGCCTAAGGAAGGGTGAGCCATGCCTAGAACCAGGCATCTGTATTCAAAAAGAGCATTGATGAACAATTTCCGATTTTTTATCACAATATTTGAAACACTGGTTATTAAATTTAAAATTGATTCACAGCCAGGAATGACTGATATGTAAAAAAGCATTTTAGAGAGATCAGAGGAGATAAGATCTATCTCTAAGACGGAGCAGCTCACGAAATTGGGAATGTAAAAAGTGTCTCATGAGAATAGAAAAGTTGTCTGGGATGATCCAAAGTCCATAAAAGTAACTAATAGAAGAGGTAGCAATATGATTTTTTTTTTTGTCAGTAATGTGGCCACTCTGCATGTAACCTTCTAGGCTGAACCATAATCATTGATTTCAGTCTTCAGACATTCAGAAAGGAAATTTGGACAGTGTTGATAAAAGGACAGCATAAAGAATATCCAGTAGAGATTCTACAGGATGGGAGGGTGGGGGATGGCAGGGCCTGCCCAATAGGCAAACTACGACTTTGCCCATCCTCCCCCGAACCAACATGAAATAGAGAAAAAAATCACTTCTGTTTAATCTGGTGCCCCTTAAAGCCTAGCATCATAGGCAACTGCCTAGTTCACTTATATGGTGGGGATCGTGGGGGAAGGGGAGTGTGATGAATATCCTAAGTGTTGAATGCTTACCACTGTCAAACAACATAAATTGAATGTTGAGTTGCTTGGTCTCTTAGCAAGAAAACTCAGGTGATTTTTCTTTGAGGTCAATTTTTTGCAAAAAGTAATTCAGAATTATATACAGATATTTTATTTCTTCATTGTCCTGAGGATAATACATGGAAGCAGATCTGTATCTACTATCATTCTGTTTCAGAAATTCTTCAAACTCTACAGGTGTGAACTGAAATCCATTCTTAATTGTTAACAGGAACTTCATTACTGTTGAAATATTCTGTCAAAATAAGACTACTCTGGCCATTCAGTGGACTAATCAGTTTCAGTAATAGCATCAATATTGCCAACCCCAAATGTTAAAAACTAATGAATCAGATAGCCCCAATAACCCTGAGATTGGCTTCATAATCATGAGATTTTTAAAATTTAATAGATGTTGGGATATTTTTATTTGCCTACTGGTTTTTGAGCCTTTAAGGTTCATGTTTTCAAGATTTTTTCAATATGTTTGAAGCACAAAAACTATTTTGAAAAATAAAAGTTGAGATTTTTTACATAATCACATTACCCTGGTAGCTGGGACATAAATAGCAAATATCATGAGACTTGTGATAAAATGTCAAGACTTGGCAATGCTAGCACAGCCTGTTTATGCACTTTCAAAATGTCCTGTTATATTAATGCAAAATTGTGTGAGGAAATGGGGTAATATAGTCTTTAGCATATAATAATTAACATTTTCCAATAGTAACCATAACTGAGAGATAGCTGTTTCATTCCTAATCACAGAATAGGAAACAATTGTGCTAAATTTATAGTAGCTGTACATATTTTAATGGTGAATATTCTATATGAATGACATACAAACTGATGGTGCACGGTTATAAACACTGGAAAATAAGTTCTCCTATGAACTCTGGGAATTACAGTACCTTGTCAAAACAAAAAGAAAAGCATCTGTTTTATTATCACCGGGTTTTTATTCTTTATGTTTTTCAGTATAATTGAAGCACTTTGTTTCTATGTATGCTACTAAATCTACAAATATACTAAAGCCTGAGGGTTCACAATGAGTTTGACATTAAGGTTCTGGAAAGCTTTTCAGAGGAAAACCAGAAGATATGCAGAATATTGTATATGATTTGTATTTACCACTAGATTTAGTGAAGGATGTACTGCTGAAAGAAACCTAGGAAGGATAATGAACGCAAATTAGATATGGGTTTGTAATGTGATATACAGCACAAAGGGGCTGTGAAAGCCCTGGATCTGGAAGAATTTTTCAGGCTTTGTGTATTAGCATAAGCAGTCCTACTCTGCTTATCCACAATTCCTGGCTCAGAGGAGATGTTATGGGCAGAGCTGAGGATAGGAGGGGAATTTCCATAGAACTATGTGCTAAAGTAGAGACTACTTGGACCCACCTAGTGCCAGGCTTATATATGCAGTGGCTCTTGGCTCCCATCCCTTGCTGTCTTCAGAAATATAGTGGCTGTGTAGAGCCCATGGGCAGGCCTAATTTATGCCAGGAAATGTACGTGCCACTGAAGTGACCCAGAATCTGAAGGCAACAAAGATGAAAGAAAGGATAATCATCTGTGCTCTGGTCTCCTGATCTGGGTGTTCTGTGTACACAGCCTCTCAGATTGTATGACAAATGGGGGAAGTTAAAGTTCTACTTTCTATGGCATTAGGAAGATCAAAGTTAAGCTACTGTATTTAGAACTGCATATACTGGAACGAATTCAGAGACAAACAACCAAAATGATGGATTAAGACAGTGGAAGCATGAAAATATGAGAAAAAAATAGAAGTATTTTGTATGTATACTTTGGCCACACAACAGAGAAATTATGAGAATTATTTATAAAGTATCTGAAGGATGTAAAGACCAACAAGAAAGTAAAAGAAGTGGTTAGAGGCAAAAAGGCGTCCTTTAAAAACTAGAAGTCAAATCTTACTGAGGAACGTAGAAAGGAATATAGCTCTGAAATGAAACTAGTGGAACAATAAAATCAGACAGGAAGAAAAAGAATTTGAAGAGCAACTGTAGTAGATAACCTATCGCTTAAATAACCCTCTCTTCTAGATGACTGTAGGATAGCTAAGATAATACACATTTTTTTAAAAAAAGACTGTAGAAGCAATCCTGGCAATTTCAGGATGGTAAGCCTAATTTCAATTCCAGTCACATTGGTTGGAACTATAGGAAAGAACAGAATTATCAAACATTAGGTTTTGGATATGGGTTTCCAGCCATATTCTGATTGACTGGCTGGGAAATGCTCTTCTTAGGGCTCTAACGGGTAGTAATTTAAAGTGAGACCTCTGCTTTCTCTTAACCTTGGCCTGATTCAAAGTGCATTGAATTCAAAGTCTTTACATCAACCCACTTGTCAGCAAGATGCAGCCACTCTGAATATAACCACTCCAAAACACACTAGAGTAGTTAAGAACTCCCTGTCAGCTTTTAATTTAGTTCAGGCCTTATCTTCAAGGCTCCTAATGGCTTGAGCCCATGGTAGCTAAGACATCAATGAAAGCTCTAGGATAAGGACAGTGGTTGACAACTTTACTCCTGTGGTGCTCTGGAACTTTTAATAATAAGAGTAAAGCTTGTCTGTGCAGAAGACAAAACTTTCCTGGGATCTGGCCCTAGACTGTAGAATAAACTCTCACAAAAACTTAGGACAATTGGAAACTTCACCACCTAATGCAAGATGCAGTTTTTGACTTTGCCTATCCCATCATGAACCTATTGCGGTGTGTGTGTAGCAGTGTGGTGACACCACTACAGAACCGGAAGGGTTAAAAGGGGGTCTGGCTGCAGAAGCCAATAAGGACTGCTGTGAGGACTGCTGAGCCAATCAGGGGCAAGCAGCCCAGTATAGTTGGGAGCTGTAGGGGCAGTTTAGTCAGTCTGGCCTGGGCAGCACAGGGCAGAAGGTTCTCCTGATGGGTGAGGAAGACAGCACCCTGGAGAGCTCACAGTGTAGCCATTGAGGGTATGTCTATACTTCTAAGTTAGGTTGACTTAGGATGCTTAAGTCGACCTAAAGAATGCCACGTCCACACCAGGCTTTCATTAAGTCGACTTAAGAGCTTCCTTAAGTTAACTTAATTACTACCGCTCTTTAGGTCGACTTAACAGCTAAGTTGATTTGCTAAGTCGACCTAAAAACAGTGTCGATGCCCTAGGTCAACTTAATTCCCTAATTAAGAAGGAAGGTGTCTAGGGTCCCTGGTCTGGGGTCTGGAGTAGAGGGTGGGCCCAGGCCCTTCCCCACTCCCCCCAGCAAGCCAGGAGCAGCACAGGTGCCAAGAGAGGCACGAGCTTATTGGCCATTGACTATTTTAAGTAGTGGCCAAGACAGGACTTAGCTGGACTGTACCCTGTAAGGGGTGGACTTAAGGGGACTCAGCCGGAGGGCCAAGATCCCAGAAGCAGGCAAAAGGAGTGAGTCCAGCATGTGGAGAAGCAGAGCTTCCACAGACTACCAGCTGGGGGACCACTTGAGTCTAATTCCCTAGAAACAACACCAGGAGGCGCCCTGCTGGTGAGTCTGGTGCTAGAGACTGCAACAGTGCGCATAATTAGAACAGAAGTTTCCAAAACAAAGCACTCTACCAAACACTGTTCTCCCCCTGGATTGAAGATGAAAGAACAAAACCACTCATGACAGATGTCTTCTCATGTTGCTTAATATATTATTGAAAGGCACTCAGATACTACAGTGAGTGTAGTATAAGAACCTGTATAGAAAAGAATAGAAACAGTTATGTACATGTCGAAGAATACTCCGAATCAATAAACTTGAGTGTGATCATAAAACTTTACTTTATTCAGAATACGAGAGCGCTCACAGGGAGAGAAAAAAGGAAATCTCCACCCCCATGACGTCAGGCAGTATCCTTTATAGACCCTCAGAATACATTAGACAGGAAAGAGCTACAGCTTCTTATTGGTTCAGCTACGATCCACCCTTATTTAGAAAGTGCAAGGACAAAATAACAGACACAGAAACAGGCAACTAGTTCTGACTGGACAGGACAAGTCTTCAAGGCTAACGCACAGAAACAGCAACAGTCTTTATCAATGCTCCTTAGCTGTATTCTTCTACTGTCTCCCCCTATTTGAGACTTTATGAGTCTTACTACTTTAAAAGTTTATATTTATAATGATCTGGATCTTTTTATCGTTTCAGGGATTCTTGCTGGGTTGGTTATTCCAGCCACACGGTCGCCGGTCCTTCTTCTTGACTGGACACCTCTTTCAGTGGAGGTGTGGTTTTCTTACACTGCAGCGTCGCTCTGCCTTCGGGGTTCCAGGGCGTTTTTCCTCTGATAACACTTCAGATATACCCAATCTCCAGGTTGTAGGGTATGACACTTCTGATTTGGGGAGACAGGCAATGCCCCCTTCACCTGCAAAGATATTCTGATAGTCAAATCTAAACAATACTGAACAAAAGCACTATTGGATCTTAAGGACTTGGCCTACTTTAGCAAGGACCTTCCCTGTGAAATGGGGATCCCTGTCTGAATTTAATCCTAGAGGTATTCCAAATCTAGGTACAAATTTCCTTAAAAAGCATTTCACTACTGCAGCTACATCAGCTCTGTGGCAGGGATAGGCCTCTACTCATCCCGAGAACATGCATACAATTACTAAAACATACTGAAAACCATTACACTTAGGTAGCTGAATGAAATCAATCTGCATATTTACAAAAGGGCCCCATGGTGGGGGCTGTGCTCCCTTCTTGCTCTTTACAGGTTTACCCACATTGTAGGCTAAGCAGATAGGGCAAGATGAACAGAAGGGACTGACTCAGCTGTGCAGATTTAGAACAAGCCAATCTTTGGCCATCAAGGTGGCCATTGCTTCCTTGCCTTCATGTGCTAGGCCATGTTAAGTGATCAGTAAATTAAGCAGGAAGCTTGATGGTGCAACAGGGTGGCCGTCCCTGTCTCACCATATGTCATACAGGTGCAAGGTGCATAGTGCCAAGGTCTTTTTCAGAGATCTCGGCAGAAGGAGGCACTTCTTGTTGCATTAATAAAGCAATCTGGTCAGCCCTTAGCTAAAGCATTTTCCTAACTTGTTTCATCACTTTCCTATGTGTGTGCAGCACAATGCATGACAGCTATCTCACCGGGGAGTTGGACTGCCTCTAGAAGGCGACCTACATATAGACCTACAAATAGACTGCTCTTAATGGCCTTTCCAGTGGAGGTTAAACATTTCCTCTCTTTCCACAGCTGCCCAAAATCTTGCACTACCCCAAAGGCATATCTAGAATCAGTATAGACATTTACTCTCTTTTCCTTAGCTAGTCTGCTGGCCCTTTCTAAAGCAACTAGTTCAGTGATTTGAGCAGATTTCCCATTTTCTATCAGGTCACTTTTCACCACCTCGTGTAGGGTGCAAAGGGAATAGCCTGCAACCAATTTTCCTTTTTCATCTCATTGACAGGAGCCATCAGTATAGTACTCTGCATCTAGGTTGGCCAGGGGCACATCTTGCAGATCAGCTTAGGGCCTTTCAAACTGTTGAATAACTTCTTCGCAAGAGTGATCTTCACTGTCTCTGACCATAGGCATGAAATTAGCCAGGTTAAGGATATTTCCCCTTTTCTATTCTGATATGTGGTGAGGATAGTAGAATGGCTTCATACCTGGTAATTCGAGAGGTCAACAGGTGCTGAGTTCTGTTATTGAGCAGCAAAGTGGCTAGAGCATAAGGAACTCAGACAATTAGGAGGTTTCCTAAAACCACAGAGGAAGATTGTTCCACCCTCAGGGCAGTACAATGGCATTTACAGCTTTCAGGTCTAGAACAAATCTGTAAACAGCTGTTCCAGACTTTTCCTACCAGTAGGATGGCTGTATTGCATGGGCTCTTGGTTGGGACTGTTAAACCCTGCTGCAAGAGAGCCTCCACCATGGGTGCAATTCCTTCCTCTGCCTCTGGATTTAGTGGGTATTGCCTCTTACAGCTATCACTTAGTTGGGTTCACTTGAATCTTAACAGCACTCAGGATCCTCCCTACTTCATTCTCATGTTGTGCCCACAACTGGGGTGGAACTGCATTTAGGAGTTCGGTGTGCCTCATCTTTGCAGCTTCCAGGTAGTCCGGTTCAAGGTCCATCTCATGAAGGATCGCCAAACTTCAGGCTCCTTGGGTGTGGGGACTTCTAGATAGATACCAACCAGGGTGCAATAGATGATACAGCCAAGCTTGCAGAGAAGATTGCATCATAATAAATTCACTGGACTGCTGGTGCTAAGTAGGAAGGCATGCTGTTCTTCCAGGGGACCAATCTGAATTTTAGCAGGCTCTGAGATCAGGTATTGCTCCACGTGGTTGCTTACTTCTACAACTTTTACAGTGACTGCAGTGGGTTGTAGTAATAGAAAGTCCTGTACCCTGAGAGTGGATCAAGTAGCCCCAGTGTCAATAAGGAGAGAGGCACTAGTAGCGGATTTGCAATGGAATTGATGAAACATGAGTTGCCTCCGGACTTTGTCAGTAAGTGTCATTGTAGAACACTTGAACTTCTGCAGGCTGCGGTGCTGGTTGATTGGTTGTGGTAATAGTGGCTGCTGGTGGAGGGGGCCATGCCAACTGCTGTTCTGGGCCCAGGGGACTAAAAGGTCTGTTGGGGCAATGTGCTTTGCATTGCCCAGGTTGCTTGCAGTAATGACACAGATCATTTCTGGTCACCCCTTCATTTGGCTGTCCTCCTCACAAGGGTCCTCTGTTCCATCCCCTTCCTCTTTCATAGATTCCAGATCTGGGGTCATCTTCTGCTTGTTTCAGTTGAGCCATCATCAAGCGAGTTTCAAGAGCTTTTTTCTTCTTCTTTTCATTTTCCTGGCAGTGGGTGGCTACTTTGATCAGCTTCTCCAGGTTTTCCTTTTGCCATCCCACACAAATACTTTTTAACAGGTCTTGAACCTGAGGCAACAGGTCTTGCACAAAGGCAGAGGCTACAGCCCCTGCAGCACTTGCAGTGGCATCAGGAATGCCAGAGTATCTCAAGAAAGTATTTTTCATGCATTCCATGTAATCGGCTGGATCTTCCCCTTCCTTTTCTTTACACGCACTGATCTTAGCCCAATCTAACTTTTTCTGGCATACCTCCAAGATGGAATCCACTAGGGCCTGCCGGCGCATTCTCATATCTGCAACTACTGCAGGGGCAGTTGCCGGCCACTGAGCCCTGGTAACTAGTCGCTGACGAAGCTCAGAGGGCATAATCAGCCTGAGCAGCTGAATGCAGCAGTACAGGTGTAGCTCACCAAAGGGGATGAGGATGAAGTTTCTGGTTTGAGTGTTGTAGTTTTGGGTATGCTCCTATATGTTTCTATAGAAGCGGTCCCCAAACTGCCTGGCATGGCTCCCTAAGGGGGATGAGGAGAAAAGCTTGGAGGAAATGCAGGAGGGTCTGAGCAGCCCCCACAGATGCAGGGAGGCAGCACGACCCAGCCCTGCTCAAGCTTCATCCCACACCCAACCCTAGCCACATCTTGGGCTTTGTTGGCAATTCCATTCCTGGCTGTGGCCCCAGTCCCACTCTCAACTCTGCTCCTAGCTCTGACCATGGTTCCACTCCCAGCCCTGGTTGCTGATTGTGGTTCCTAGTGGTGGGAGTGGACAAGTTCCATTAAAGGTAAGTGGGAGCACAATGGAAAAAACTGGGGATCACTGTCCTGTAGGTTCCTTGTTGCTCGGGTCAGACTCCATGAAGGCAAGCAATCTGGGCAACTGATTTGAGTTGGGAAAAGCGAGTCCAGGAGCAGAAAACAGACTGTTTTCCCTAGCTCTGAAGCATTTTGAAACAGATTAATGATATTGTTACCCCCATCCAAGAGGAAAGTATGAACAATGTTAATTATAAAATGGGGAAATTAGTAGGGAAAATAAATTAATTAATTAATTAATTATCTTCACAATTTCACTTTAACATAAATGGGAAAAAAAATTGAACAGATCATTCCTCACAGAAACACAGTGAGAAGACACTCAGAGTTCCCAAAATCTTAGACTGAGTTCACCTCTGTCTCAGTTAGTGTTGGATCATGATTCTACTTAAGAAGCAACATCTTCCCTTTATTTCCTTGTAGGAATCTTCAGCTGGAATCCACACAGACTTTTCATCTGCCTCTACTGAAATCAGCTACCCACTTAGCTGGCTAGGTTAACTACTTAGTTAAGTATATAGGTTTTTCTTAAAAATCTTTCATAAGAAAATATAAGAACTCAATATAGTAAAATATAAATGACTTTTTCCCCATGATCACATTTAAAGAAAAGTTGGTGAATCATATTAGTTAAGACAATTTAATTAGAACAGTTTAGCTAAAAAACAAACAAGATTCAAAGTACACATTTAAAATAAAATTAATTAATTAATTGTGAAGAGAATTAATTAATTAATTTTATTTTAAATGTGTACTTTGAATCTTGTTTGTTTTTTAGCTAAACTGTTCTAATTAAATTGTCTTAACTAATATGATTCACCAACTTTTCTTTAAATGTGATCATGGGGAAAAAGTCATTTATATTTTACTATATTGAGTTCTTATATTTTCTTATGAAAGATTTTTAAGAAAAACCTATATACTTAACTAAGTAGTTAACCAGCTAGCTAAGTGGGTAGCTGATTTCAGTAGAGGCAGATGAAAAGTCTGTGTGGATTCCAGCTGAAGATTCCTACAAGGAAATAAAGGGAAGATGTTGCTTCTTAAGTAGAATCATGATCCAACACTAACTGAGACAGAGGTGAACTCAGTCTAAGATTTTGGGAACTCTGAGTGTCTTCTCACTGTGTTTCTGTGAGGAATGATCTGTTCAATTTTTTTTCCCATTTATGTTAAAGTGAAATTGTGAAGATAATGTATGTGGATTATAACATAGCCGTGTTATGTTGTAAAAATAAGTTGTTGCTATGTATCTATTTATTAGTTGTGTTTCTTTATCATAATATTTATGAAGTTGGTACTTAATTAAGTTCATTCCTTTTGTTTCAGTGGGTGGGGAGGACTTGAATGTGGTGGGTTTGAGCCTGTGCACTCCGTACTGAAAATTCGTAGAGAGTGAATTCCGGGTCTCCAACTCCATTTTGTGTGTGTATGTGTGTGTGTGTGTGTGTGTGTATCTTTTATATATTACTCTGTTGACAATTCCCTAACAAGGTTTCACTGAAACCTCTAAGACAAATCAACATTGAGAAAGTAATTCTTATTACAACAAAATTACATTATAACCTTATTTTCCTAAATGCATGTCATTATGACAGTATCAGTTCAGTCAGTTCCTTAATTAAATTCATAGTAAGTCTCAATTACTACCAAAGAATTGTCAATTCCATGTGTGATAATGACTTAGATGGTATTGTCATTGTGAACAAACCTGTTGATATTCATGTCATTCAGCTATAAAAAATATTAGTGTCCATGTTTGACAGAAGTGACTAACAAATCACCTTTTTTTTTCTTGCTATAATAAAAATAAAATAAGGATATATTTTCTTAATGAAGGGCTTAAGTAGTCACATTTGAGCAGGATGTGAATGGTGATGTAGGAAGAAAAAGGCACTCTAAAAAGAAAGAGGTATATTTTTAACATCAGTGAATAGGGAGTAGAGCTGGGTATCTTTTTCAGTTTTTTTTTAATTTAAAAGAATACTCTTTGGGGTTGACCCAAATATTCTGAGAATTTCTGTCAAACTTATCAAATTGTTGTGGTTGAAAAAAAAAAACTATTAAAAAAATCTGAAACATGAAAATATTTTTCCTTAAAATTATATATATTAGAAGGGGGAATATATTAAATATACTTATACATCTATAGAGTATATAGAAATATACATTTTTACAGGCCTCATACTTTTCTGAAGTGTGACTGTTTACTTGGCAGAAGTTTATTGAAAGGACGTTGACTGATTCATTCAAAGACTAAGAAGGTTTTGGAGAAGTAGTAGCAAAACCCAGTTGTGGGCTTCCAAGTCCAAGTCCCAATGGTTGTTTATGTGCCATATTTCTCTAAAATGGGTACTGGAAGAAAATATTCTATTTGCTCACAATCTGCAGAGTAGGAAAAACCAAGGAAAGTGATTTCATCTCTGATATTTTACTCAATCACTATTGACTGGGTACATAAGACCATAATAGCATTTAACTAAAGATCCCTTGATAAAAGAGAGCCCCATAAATTCTAAAGCAGTGATATTTCAGCAGCGGAACACTTGCTACTGACTTTTTCTGATGGATAACTGTAAAAGACTCACTTCTGGTAGATAATATCCCACAGATAATAAGTGCTCCAAAATAGACTTTTAATTTGGTAACTTTATAAAACAATATATGATGCAGTGTGATGTGTACACTACGTTGTATCCCTAATTTAAAGACATGTTCTGAGGTCTTTTTGTTTTTATGTAAGCAAAGATGTATTTCTCATATTTACAAAACCTTTGCCTAGCTTCTTGAATTTTAAACAAACTCTTTAGCAAATCAGTGGATAACTGATTGTGGCTTTAAACACTATATAATATTTTATAGATTCCCCACCTGAACAACACAATGAATTAGTAGTGATTGTGCACACATGAAAGTAAGTCTCTGCATTACATTATGGAATTATTTTAGTTCTCAGTTATCACAATATATTTCCTGATTTATTGAGTTGCATGATATATATAAGAGGTTTCTTCAGCAAAGGTGACTTATGATGCAGATCTGCATTTTTCTGTTTCAAAGAAACTATTTTATAATGCAGCTCAACAGTGTATCTAGTGTATGAAAGACATTCTCTGCAATATAAAAGATATACATTCATTGAGTCAGCATATTTAGTGTGGCTTTTCAATTTTTCCCTTGCAAAGTGTTGTGTGTTTAAGATATGCCTGTTCCTACTTAACCTCTCCATATCAATCATTTCCAATATATTTTTATGGATATAAACCTGCACACTCTTCTTAAAGAAAAATTAGGAAAGGACTGATGAACATAAAGGCCAAAGCAATGTGTCAGAGAAGGTATTTAATGAGCAGTCCTAGTAACCTAAACTATGAGAGTAAAACCAGATTTCTTTATGCATTTCCTGGAATCCCAAATAGGAATTAGGTCTCATAATATAATATTTTCCTGTTTATTATATACCATTTCTCTGTCTAACTATTGGATCCATGACCAGCAAAGTCTAAGCTTTCACTCAGATCCCACTTTTAACACCACACCCGTTACTTCTCTTTTCTTCCCAGATTTCCCTCAGACTCTCATCTTCTATTCACTTTTAGTCCTGCTGCTCTTCCTCTCTCCTAAACCGGCTCTTTCTGATCCTTTCCTCTCTGCAATTATTTTTTCAGCATTTCTCTCTCTTCCCTGTCTCTGCTGGAGCTTCCTTTTCCTCTTTGATCACTTTTTCTCGCTGTCTCTCATGTTGCCCTCTTCTCTTTTCTACACAAAAGTGGCTTTCATTTATCCGCTTGGCAGTTCTTCCAGATGTGGTAGAACAGACTTTTCTCCTCACCCATGAAACGGGGCACTTAGCAGCTTTTTGCCAGCAATTGAGCAACAACCATAAGAAAGTGATAAACAGACATGACCTATGGCATGATTTTTTGGGACCTGGAAAGTAATCTTTAATATTTGAAAAAATGACTTTTAGCACACAGAGAAATGACCTTTTGACGTGTTTAAAAATATAGTAAAATTATCTAAGAAGAATTCAAAATGTTCTAGACACTTGAATAATAACTTAACCACAAAAAAGTGTGAGTATGGTAGGTGTCATGATAACAGATTGTAGGTGGCTTCTAAGAACAATGAAGGCAACAGGTGCATAGGGTGTGGTCAGAGTGTGCTGTTTTTCCAATGACTCACTTGCAAAAAGGAAAATGTACAGCTATTGCTATTGCCAAAGATATTATATAAACACAAACCAGTTCAATTGTGAAGTGCCTACTGAAGTCGGAAGACCAACCTCATCCTTCACTGAAGAAGGTGCAGAGCAGAAGACCCCTCCAGAGCTGAACCTTGACTGGCAAGACTGGCTCTGCCAAGATCGAGAAGCCGCTCGCAGCTTGTCCCAGCGAGAGCCAGCTGGCACACAGCTGGCTCTGTCGGGACCAAGAAGTCACAGGACACTCTTCCAGCTCCCTTCTCCCCAGGACCGCTCAGGTCCCGGGGAGAGGGGAGCGTGGGCTCCCTTCTGCCTGGGACAATGGGTTCCTGGGGAGAAGGGTGCCCCGCTGACAGAGGAAACCCCAGGGTTTCCGGTCAGTTGGAGCATGGGGTCGGCAATTGCCAGCCCCACACTCCAGCTGACAGAGGAAACCCCAAGGTTTCCTCTGTCAGCTGGAGCACGCTGCCTTCTGCCCGGATCCCGTGGGTCCCAGGGAGAAGGAAGCACGGGGCTCCTTTCTGGATGGGACTGATCGGGTCTCAGACAGAAGGGAGCCGCAGCCTGAACTCTCTTCTGGCTGGGACCCGATCCATTGTCCCACACAGAAGGGAGCCCGCGCTCCTTTCTCCCTGGGACCTGAGCGGCCCCAGCGAGAAAAGAACCGAGAGAGCCGTCCTCAGCTTCTTGGTCCTGGGAGAGCCACCTTGTAGGGCTGGCTCTCCCAGGATGAGCCGCCTTCAGCTTCTTGTCCCAGGGAGAGCCAGCTGGCTCTCTCCGGGACAAGCCGCCAGCGGCTTCCTGGTCTGGGGAGAGCCAGCCCTGCAAGTCTGGCTCTCCCTCCACCTATCCAGTCGACTTAGAGAGTCTAGTGTAGACTCTCTAAGTTGACTTAATAGGAGCACCTTTAAGTCAACTTAAGAGTCTTGTGTAGACTCTCTAAGTCGACGTAATAAGGTCGATTTAACATCAACTTTAGAAAGTCAACTTAAGAGAGTCGACCTAACTTTCTGAGTGTAGACATAGCCTAAGGGAGAAGCCACAGGTACTGTGGTGCTCCCCAATATGCCAACATCTTCATGGGCCTATTGGTAAAAGCATTTCACAAAGCAATCACTTTATATTTAATCTTCCTGTCCTCAACCACAAAGGAAACCTGTACAGCACTTTTCAAACATGAGCCTGGGAGCTTAAATGCAGAACTCTAAAAATCATGGACTGAATAGAAGCACTGTGTTTATGGCTTATTGAAACAACCTATGACAGCTCCCCGCCCCCAAGCTACCTTCCTGCCCCTTGTTTCCTTTCTTCCATCTGACTGGAGTGGGGTTAATGGACCACTTCATTTTGAATTGTCCCTTGAAATATATATTAACTACTTATTCTAAACAATCTGTTTTGCCTTGTTTTTAGCTGTAGCAGTTTGAGTCAATTTGTCAGACCTGAGAGCTCTGTGTAAACACAAAAGTTGGTCTCTTTTACCAACAGAAGTTTGCCCAATTAAAGATATAACATCCCCCACTTGTCTTTCTAAATGTAAATAATGTCTGTCACAGGTGTTATGGCAGTCTGGAACTTTTATTTTCTTTTTTGGACTGAAATTCCGCTTCAATTCATGGAATATTTATTGATTTTCACCGATTAAAAATATCATCCTTTAGGTAGCATTTCTGTTCTGCTCACTATGGCATCCCTCTGCATAAGAAGAGCTAGAAAATAGTTATTGAGAAGGTAGGCTGGTGGGCACACATCATTGTTCACATCCCACTCTGTATCAGTACCTGACCCAAACTGGGGAATCTGATGATCCAACCAGCAGACTTAATTTGGTGGTGAATCCTGTTCACATGCCACTTAAGGCATAATGTGTATATACAAAGAAGAAGCTGTGCTAAAGAAGCATTACACTGTTGATCTTTTTTAATTTTATTTTACATATGTGATTTTGAAAAATCCATTAAATATTTAAGCTGCATAAATACCACTGAAAATGAATGGGGCTTCTGGTACCAGGTCACTTATTTACTTTTGAAAATCCCACCTTATAAAGACATCTAAATTCTATAATGGGTGTATTAGAAATAAATTAGTGAATTAGATCCGTGAACAATAAAGTGTAAAAAAAATTGGGAAGGGAGTATTGAGAAAGCATTTATTCTAACTGAGCAACTAGCCTCTTATCTCGCTGAACCCACTTTTATGGGATATAGTCTACCATTATTGCTGTGCCTTAATTGCTGTCGATAGTAGTATTGATATGAAGTATCCAAAGATTTTGATCCTTTAGCCTTTTTCCTGGGAGAAATATTAATTAAAATCTGAGCCTGTCCTCCCACTCAAGGACAAATACTGACAGATTTTTAAGGGCATATTGAGTGATAGAAATAAGATATTAAAGTATGTTTTATTGGTTTCATAAATACTAGGGGTTACTGATGACTTGATATATTTAGAGTCAGAGGGGGAGTATTGCAAGTGTGACCCGATTAAATTTCCAGAATTTGATGTTCAGAGTGGCAAGACCTAACGGGCAAAGTATCTTGAAGAAAACTAATAACATCTCCTTTTTGTCTTTTCAGGTGTCAGAGGATCAGAAGAAATGTTAGAAGATTTGGGAAATGATTGTTAGTGTCATAATAAAGATTAGCATAATACAATTTAATTAGTGTAAGTTTAAAGAACACCACTGAAAATCATTATATGAGAAAGAAAGAAAGAAAGAAAGAAAGAAAGAAAGAAAGAAAGAGTTATGTCATATCACAATTGTGTCTGAACATTTAATAATCAGTACAAAAATATTAAATGCCAATTTCATTTTGTTGATTGATTCTAATGTCTTAGTTATGTAAACTTTATGTGATGACTTAATTATGTTACCGGATATGTGTTTTGGTTTTTAACATGAATATTTATGTGTGGGAATGTGGCATTATGCCCAGGCTATAACGTGCTTCCCAGTTACATCCTAGTGTTGCTGTAATTTATCCTGCACCTTGTCCAAAGCTTCCTCCTGCTGCTGGATTGACTTTGGAGAAAATGTGAATTAAATTGGTTGTACAATTGAACCAATGGGAGGATGCATCCTACTGGAGGTCCAGGAGTTCAAAACTGGGATAATTTCCACAGAAATATCCATACAACAATCTCTTTCCATATGGTTCATTTCAATCACGTCCATTTATTGAATCCTGCCAACTTAGCTACTTCCAGGAACCTCGCATATGCTATCTGTTTGGCTATTCTTTCTGGTGCCCCTTTGCTGAGCAGTTGTTATGCACATAGTAATCGTCCCCAATAGCTCTACTTTTCCCTTATGGCAAGAATTATACTTTCCTATTCTTTACTTGCAAGGATCCAGATTCTAAGATATTCTTCTGGTCTGTTGAGTAGCAACAAAGGCAATTAATATAATTAAACATTTCAACAAGGCAGATTTACCTTTGAAATGTTCTTGCAGATCATGTATTTTAATATTTACAGAACAGAGCAAAATACCTCTTCCTATATCTTGTTCATATTACAAAAGGCAGAGGGTGTAAATTACTCTGGTATAAGGCATGCATTACTCAGTTCAGAGGGAAAAGATTACTTAAAAGGCAGAAATGGAAATTAGATTCTCCATTCACATTGAATTAAAAAGGCAGTAGGGTGATGAACTCCCCTTTGTGCCTTTGAAATTCTCCTCCTAGAGCCCTGTAAAGAGTCATAGGTACACAACATGTTTAAGAATTGAGTACTGCAAGCATTTTCTCTCTACATTGAATTTATGTGCATATTTTGCAAACTAAATCTAAAGTAAAACACTCAGACATAGAAACAAAAACAGCAGTTTATTTCTGTAAAATAATCAAGTGAATAGTTCTGATAGGTTCATGAAAGTTAGACAAAGAATAGCAGTTCACAGGACAAGATCAAATGAATTATACAGATTTAATGACAAACACCTCCAACTTCAGCAGAATCAAAGGATAACTTTTGGGGGGCTTTGGTGGGGAGGTGGAGGGGTGCTGGGCTACAATTTTCAATGTTGTATGAGGCAGGGGTTGTGAATGTAATTAACAAATGAGAGTGCCTCATGTAAATGCAGTTAAGCACATGGAATTAGATAGGGCTGGCATATTTAAGTAGAGTTCAACTTTTGGCACATATGAAATATTGCGGAACTGCATAAAAATAGATAGTGAGCAACAAGAAATACTTGCTTGTTACCATTTTCCACAAAAAAATTCTGTGGACAAGTTAATAATTTGCTGGAAAATTAAAATAATTTATGTAATTAATTCAAATGATAACACCAAGGATAGGATACAATTTATTTCATGGTACCATTCTAGCCACTTTTGAACAAGAGAGTTCAAAATCATTAATTTGAATTGCAAATAGAGTTCAATAATGGCCACTAAACATGAGTCCCTGAAGAGGGAATAACAGAAATGTCAGAATATACCGCCCAAACACGGATGCCTTGAGGCATTATAACTTTATAAGAATAATATCTCTAGACACATTATGAGAATAAGCTGGACAGTTGTTATTGCTGAAAAGGGGTAGTTAATGCTTTTTTCAGGGTAGCTCTGCCAGTGAACAGGGTGAGATGGGTCATACCTGTCCCTTCCTCAGTTAGCGCCCCTCTGGGGCTGACTAGTACTGGTGGCTGTATTAGTCACTTGCTCCAGCAATGAGTTCGCCAACTTAGACTCTATAATTATGTTTGTCGCTTGTATGATGTGCTATGAGTTGGATGGCTTATCTATGCATGCATATCCCTCTAAGTTCACCTATGCAAAACCAGCAATAACCAAACACAAACCATGGAAGATAATATTTGTAGATGTATATCAGAAAATCATCTCACTCGATGATTCACTGTAAATGAAAGAGACATTTGGAGTGAGTAATTATTGCCAGAACTATGGCTTAAAGTTCTAAAGGATAAGGAGCTCTCTGTTACTGTCTGTTGGTGAATAGCAAAAAGTACAGCTCCAGAGAGCATAAGCTTTCTATACAGAATTCCTTGAATGCCACTTTGGGAGACATCACTATTGTACAGAAACTCAGAACTAGTCCGATAGTGCAACTGAACTGTGAAGAAGGAAAGGGATGGAGCAATAACTCTGCTCGGGGATCTCATATGCTACTGGTCTCCTCCATGGGAACAGTTGAGAGATTTTTCACAGTAAAAAATGACACAGAGTGAGGTCTTTGCCATGGCAGATGATATATACATGGTACTTTGCTGAAGCTGCAGTAGAGCTGAGTGGACTTTGGTGAAGCCCTCCTCTCCAGCCACTAAATAAAGTTGAAATCATTTTAGTAGGGTTAGATGGAGGAACCTGCCTAAATGTATCTCAGGACTCTGGGGCTATCGTACCCACTGACACCAAATGATAAGTGGGTTTAAATGGATGGGGAAAGGGAGAGAGATGTGGCAAAGGGACATTTGCTTCTTGGATGATCCAGAACTGCACACAATATTTGAGGTGTGGGCACATCATGCATTGAAATAGAGGCATTATGTTATTTTTCCTTATTATTAGCTATCCCTTTCCTAATGACTCCTAACATTCGGTGAGCTTTTTTGATGGCCATTCAATATTGAGAAGATGTTTTCAGAGAAATGCCCAGAATTGCTCCCCTTTGTTTCATATCTTCTAACCAGTTCTTAATCCATGAGAGGCCCTTCCTTCTCAGTCCATGGCTGCTGTCTTTTCTTAAGGAACTTTGGTGTGGGACCTTGTGAAAGTTTTCTGAAAGTCCAAGTACCTTATACCCACTAGCTCAAAACTGTTGATGTATTTGTTGATGCCCTTAGAGAATTCTAATAGATTGGCGATTGATGATTTCCCTTTATATTTATTTAGATATAATGTAGAGAGAGAGAGAGAGAGCTGGTCTTCTTTTTGTGACTGAAATACACCCTTATTCACTTCTGTATAGTTTCCACTGAAATTTCCACTGCTCATTGCAACACAATTGGCTAATTTATTTGAAACTCAGTTATTTCTAAGAATTTCTTTCCTAAGTACAAGGAACTATAAAAGAGACTGCAAAAAGAATGAAATACCTATTTTTTTGTCATGTAAAGCACAGGAAAAAGAGAAATGATAGTTTAGGTGAATGGTTTGGAATAGATTTAAATAATGCTAAATATTAGCAGTGCTGTATAGGAGTAAGAAATATAAAGCTTTTGGCCGAAATGTATTGTAATATAATGACATTGTGCTCTGTTTTCAGAGGCTGATGTTTGGGGAGACCTGTGTGGTGTTTGAATGAAATTAGGGAAGACTAATTTATGCATACTAATACTTGGGGGGGGAGGGGGATATTTTGTTTTTCTTAACTCTGAAATAGCGGTGATGATGCCCAGATCCTTTGTACTATTGTCAGCGGTCATGCATTTTCCCTCATCCAAAGAAGAATTCCCAATCTTCTAAATACTGTGTATTTCAAAGCAGCTCTGTTCTCACTAATATTGATTGTTTGGCACTATCATTGAGCCAAAAGCATGATTTAAGATGCAATATGCATGGAAGCTATTCCATATCATGCTAGCTCCCTTAAGGGATAAAAATTCAAAATCAGCGCTGCAGGACACAGGCAATGACACTGTGTTCTCTCTCTGCAGTCACAAAATCTCTATCTTTACAAGGGCAGTTATATTAAGACAATTCTCACAATGGTTTTCCATATGTCTCTTTCTTTCAATGACAACAAAAAAGTATTCAGTTATATTTTGGTATTAAGTTAAAGACCCAAAGACATTGAATCCCAAGTCATATACTTTCTGGCAGGATTCCTCTTTAAAATTACTTTTCCCAACAGAAGGTCATAGTACTGTACAACCTTCTGTAAAAATAACTTGTTCTCCTGAGCAGTGAAAGGAAAATTAGGTTTCTTCTTTTCATTTCATTGACTTCTGAATCACAGGCGAGGAATTAATCCTGCTATTTCAGGAATTTATATCTGAAATCCAAGCAAGAATATTTAGTTGCTGTATAGACAGAAACTACTGCACAGACTCAATAAAAAACTTCAGCAATGGATTGTTATTCCTCCCAGGAATCATGTGAAAGCCATGTCACTATGAAATACCCACAATATGGTATCCTAATTATTTACCCGGACACCCTGTTAGTCGTCACACATTGGTCAGTACTAAACTTCACTATTTACTGAGAGATAGATGCATTAATACAATAAATGACCTTAAGATCTTAATGCAAGGTCCTTCACTTCTAAACACCATTTGTTAATGGTTTCAAAATACAGATGCATCAACCTCCTTGAACACAATTATCAAAAAATGCTATGAAATAGCTATTTCAAAGTCTACTGAACTAAATATCAATAGTCATTGCTAAAATGATAGCTACAAAGAAAATATGCATAAGTTATACTCAAAACTATTTTATCAGGTGCTCTTTTCAGGGAACAGCATTCTAAATGGGAATAAAGCCAAATTTTAAAATATTGATATCACTGACGAAACAGAATAATCTTTCTCTATTCAGTTCTAGTGACTAATGACTGAAGCAAGCTAGCAAGTGAAGTGATGGATTTTCCATTTCTTGATGTCTTCAAATCAAGACTGAATGCCCTCCTGGAAGATAAAATGTAGCTGAACAAATTATACTTTAGTCAAAAACAAATGGTGTGGCTGAATATAAGTGTAAGAAGGTGAAATGTAATGGGCTATATATGAAGTCAGACTTAATTTAGTATTACCACTTCTGTCATTAAACTCTATGAATAAATCTATGAAACTTATTTACGCAATTTCTACCCCTAATAATTGTAAGGCTAATCATTAAATGTGGTTACAATGGAAGTCTATATAGTGCTTCATTTGAGTTGAAAGGCAGTCTGAAATAATGAACCAAATTCTCTGCTGATGTAAGTAGGTAAAGCTCCACTGATGCCAATAGAGTCTTGTCATTTACATGAATACAGAATCTGTCTCAACTGCTCTAAGAAAAGTGTGAGTTGGAACTATTCATCCCAATGGGTTGCTAACTGGACATTACCTCCTGACAAGTTCTTTAAGTTCTATAAGTTCTTAGATCTTATAAATACTTCTTAGATCTTCTATAGATCTTCTATATAAGATCTAAGAACTTCTATAAGTTCTTAGATCTTATAAATACTTAGGTTCTATAAGTATATCAGCAACAAGAAAAGGATCAGAGGTGGTGTAGGTCCCTTACTGAATGGGGCAGGCATCCTCGTGGAGGATGATGCGGAAAAGGCTGAAGTACTCAATGCTTTTTTTACTTCAGTCTTCACAGGGTGGGCCAGCTCCCAGGCTACTACACGGGGTAACGCGGACTGGAGAGAAGAGTGGCCCTCGGTGATGGAAAGTCAGGTTAGGGAACACTTAATGAAATTGGATGTGCACAAGTCCAGGGGGCCGGATGAACTGCATCCGAGGGTGCTGAGGGAGTTGGGGGAAGTGATTGCAGAGCCGCAGGCCATTATCTTTGAGAACTCGTGGCGAACGGGGGTGGTCCCGGAGGATTGGAAAAAGGCAAATATAGTACCTATCTTTAAGAAAGGGAAAAAGGAGGATCCGGGGAACTACAGACCGGTCAGCCTCACCTCAATCCCTGGGAAAATCATGGAGCAGGTCCTCAAGGAATCCATCCTGAAACACTTGGAGGAAAATAGAGTGATCAGGAACAGTCAACATGGATTCACCAAGGGCGAATCGTGCCTGACCAACCTGATTTCCTTCTATGATGAGATGACTGGATTTGTGGATGCGGGAAGAGCCGTTGACGTGATATACCTTGACTTTAGCAAGGCTTTTGATAGGGTTTCCCACAGCATTCTCGTTGGCAAGTTAAGGAAGTATGGGTTGGACGAGTGGACCGTAAGGTGGATCGAAAACTGGTTAGATCAACGGGCTCAGCGGGTAGGAATCAATGGCTCGATGTCTGGTTGGCAACCGGTAACGAGTGGAGTGCCCCAGGGGTCGGTCCTGGGGCCGGTTCTATTCAACATCTTCATTAATGATCTTGATGATGGAATAGACTGCGTGCTTAGTAAGTTTGCGGATGACACCAAGTTGGGCGGAATGGTAGATACTCTGGAGGGCAGGGACAGGATCCAGAGAGACTTGGACAAATTGGAACACTGGGCCGAAAGAAACCTCATGAGATTCAACAAAGACAAGTGCAAAGTACTGCACTTAGGACGGAAAAATCCCATGCACTGCTACAGGCTGGGGACCGATCAGCTAAGTAGCAGCGCTGTAGAAAAGGACCTGGGAGTTATGGTGGACGGGAAGATGAATATGAGCCAACAGTGTGCCCTTGTTGCCAAAAAGGCCAATGGCATATTAGGCTGCATCAGTAGGAGTATTGCCAGCAGATCGAGGGATGTGATAATTCCCCTCTATTCGACACTGGTCAGGCCGCATCTGGAGTACTGTGTCCAGTTTTGGGCTCCCCACTACAGAAAGGATGTGGACAAATTAGAAAGAGTCCAGCGGAGGGCAACAAAAATGATTAGGGGGCTGGGGCACATGACTTATGAGGAGAGACTGAAGGAACTAGGCTTATTTAGTCTACAGAAGAGAAGACTGAGGGGAGATTTGATAGCAACCTTCAACTACTTGAAGGGTTGCTCCAAAGAGGAGGGAGCTAGGCTGTTCTCGAGGGTAACAGAGGACAGAACAAGGAGCAATGGTTTCAAATTACAGCTGGGGAGGTCAAGGTTGGATATTAGGAAAAACTTTCTCACTAGGAGGGTGGTGAAGTATTGGAATGGGCTATCTAGGGAGGTGGTAGAATCTTCATCTTTGGAGATTTTTAAGGCTCGGTTAGACAAAACCCTGGCTGGGATAATTTAGGGGGAGTGGTCCTGCTTTTTAGCAGGGGGTTGGACTAGATGACCTCGTGAGGTCCCTTCCAACCCTATTATTCTATGATTCTATGATTCTATGAAGTATATTTAGTAGTCAGGCTGGAATGAAATCCATAGATGATTTAGTCTTCATGCCTATGCCAAGAAGTTACAGTAGGAAGAAGAGAGGCTGGGATAGCATTGGCCAAATATGAAGTTGAAAGAGGAGAGAGAGAGAGAGAGAGAGAGAGAGAGAGAAGAAGAAGAAGAAGAAGAAGAAGAAAGTTAATAATATATGTATGTGATTTAACCTCATAGGTTTTCCCCTTAAAGGTTTACATTGTTTTTCTAGTGTTGTGTTGTATTAGAGAGGCAAATTCTCAGCAATTTGAGCCAGGGATCATATCTTTCCAGATGTTTAGATAATGCCAACAATAGAATCTAGGTCTGGAGGGAGTATCTGGAAACTATCATAGTACAAATAAATAATTTTTACAAAGGAAAAAGTGGCAGGATTTAGTTAGTCTCAATATGGGAAGAAAAGTGAGAGGAAATAAATACCTTGTTATGAATTTGGGTCAAAAAGTCACTTTTCATTTATCAATAGGGATGGAAAAGCCAGGATTTAAGAAGGAAAAGATAAGGGACCAAGTTACGTGGTGTCTATCTAATGCCCGTGCTACAGGAGAAGGCGAACCCCCCCCCCGCCCCCTAATCTGCCATGGGGGAAAATTCTTCCCGACCCCAAATATGGTGATCAGGTGAACCCGGAGCATGTGGGAAAGTCTCAACAGCCAGTCACCCAAGAAACAATTCTCTGTAATAACTCAGAACCCACCCCATCTACCCTCCCTTAGGCCACTTGCATATCCACCACCAGTAGTCAAAGATCAAAGTTCAGTCAATTTCCAAAATAGGCTATCCCATCATACTATCCCCTCTATAAACTTATCAAGCTCAGGTTTGAAATCAGTTATGTTTTCTGCCCCCACAGGTCCCCCTGGAAGGCTATTCCAGAACTTTACTCTTCTAATGGTTAGAAACCTGCATCTAATTTCAAGCCTAAATTTCCTGATGGACAGTTTATATCCATTTGTTCTACTGGCCACATTGATGCTGTACTCAAATAATTCCTCTCTCTCCCTGATATTTATCCAACTGATGTATTTATAGAGAGCAATCATATCACCCCTCAACCTTCTTTTGGTTAGACTAAACAAGCCAAGCTCCTTGGCTATGTCTACACTTGCAAATTAAGTCAATTTAAGGAGGTTTAAATCAATTTAAACAAAGACGTGCCCACACCTAGAATCATAGAATCTTAGGCTGGAAGGACGTCATGAGGTCATCTAGTCCAGTCCCCTGCCAAAAGCAGAACCACACCCACTAAATCATCCCAGCCAGGGTTTTGTCTAACCGGACCTTAAATATCTCCAAAGATAGAGATTCCACCACCTCCCTCGGCAACCCATTCCAATACTTCACCACCCTCCTAGTGAGAAAGCTTTTCCTAATATCCAACCTCAACCTCCCCAGCTGTAATTTGAAACCATTGCTCCTTGTTCTGTCCTCTGTTACTACCAAGAACAGCCTAGCTCCCTCTTCTTTTGAGCACCCCTTCAAGTAGTTGAAGGTCGCTATCAAATCCCCCCTTAGTCTTCTCTTCTCTAGACTAAATGACTTTGTCTACACTGGTGAATTAAGGTCGACTTAAAAGAGTCAACATTAATAAGTCGACTTTAAGTCGACCTTATTAAGTTGACTTAGAGAGTCCACACTGGATTCCTAAGTCGACTTAAAGGGGGCCTTACTAAATCGACTTAGAAAGTCCACACTGGAGCAAGCCCCTGAGCGTTTCGGAGGAGCTCCCTTCTGCCACGGACCACTCAGGTCCCTTCTGCTTGGGACTTCCTACGTCCAGGCAGAAGGGAACCCTCCTAGCCTGGACCAATCAGGTCCCAGGGACAACTTTCCCGGACCCGAGTAGTCGGGGCCAGGAGGAAGAGCAGGAGTCCCACGCTCCAGCTGCCAGATGCTGAGCAGCTGGAGCACGGGCTTGGACCCGCGCTCCAGCTACTCAGCAGCAGGCAGGTGGAGTGGGGATCGCGGCAAGAAGGGACCTCGGGGCTCCTTTCTCACCGGGACCACTCAGGTCCCGTCCTGGCGAGAAGAAAGCCCCGCGGTCCCTTCTTCCTAGGACCTGAGAGGTCCTGGCGAGAATGAAGCCCCACGGTCTCTTCTCCCCGGGACCCGTGCTCCAGCTGCCGCAGCTGGAGCACAGGTCTCAGGGAGAAGGGAGCCCCATGCTCCCTCCTAGCCAGGACCCTGCGGTCCCGACCAGGAGGAAGTGCAGCAAACAGCGCTCCGTCCTGGCTGCGACAGTTTGTTCCGGCTAGGAGGGAGCCTGGGGCTCCCTTAGGCAGGACCACTCAGTTCTGGCTAGCCGGCGCCGTGCTCCAGCTGTTTAGGGAGCTGGAGAGTGGCACTGGCTCGGGATCCCTCCTACCGGGACCAAGTGGTCCTGGCCAAAGGATCCCCGGACCAAGCGGTCGCGGCCAGGAGGGAGCACAGGTCTCCCTACTCCCCTGAGCAGCTGGAGCGCAGGTCCTGGGGAGAAGGAAGCGAGCCCCGCGGTCCCTTCTCGCCGGGACCTGAGTGGTCCTGGCGAGAAGGGACCCATGCCCTAAGTCGACTAAGTTGACTTAAGGCTACCCCATGTCTACACTGGCTTAAGTCAACTTAAATAGTCGACTTAAGCCTCAAAGTCGAGTTTATGCCAGGTGTTATAAAGTCAAATTTGAATTTCCTTAAGTTGACTTAAGCAGCTGCTTAAGTCAACTTCAGGAAACCGTAGTGTAGACGTGGGGTAATTAAGTCGACATAAGCAAGTTTAAGTCGACTTAATTTTCAAGTGTAGATGCACCCAATAAGCCTAGATCCTTCAGTCTCTCCTTGTAAGTCATGTGCTCTAGCCCCCTAATTATTTTCATTCCCCTCCACTGGACTTTTTCTAATTTGTCCACATCCTTTCTGTAGTGGGGAACCCAAAACTGGACACAGTATTCCACATGCGGCCTCACCAGTGCTGAATAGAGGGGAATAATCACATCCCTTGATCTGCTGGCAACAGTCCTACTGATGCAGCCCAATATGCCGTTGGCCTTTTTGGCAACAAGAGCACACTGTTGGCTCATATCCACTTTCTGTCCACCATAACCTCCAGGTCCTTTTCTACAGCGCTGCTAATTAGTCGATCGGTCCCCAGATTGTAGTAGTACATGGGATTTTTCCATCCTAAGTGTAGGACTTTGCACTTGTCCTTGTTGAACCTCATGAGATTTCTTTTGGCCCAATGTTCTAATTTGTCTAAGTCTCACTGAATCCTGTCCCTGCCCTCCCGCATGTCTACCATTCCCCTCAGCTTGGTGTCATCCGCAAACTTACTAAGTACACAATCTATCCCATCATCAAGATCATTAATGAAGATGTTGTACAGAACTAGCCCCAGCATGAACCCCTGGGGCACTCCACTCGTTATTGGCTGCCAACTAGATATTGAGCCCTACCCACTGAGCCCATTGATCTAGCAAGTTTTCTATCCACCTTACGGTCCACTCATCCAACCCATACTTCCTTAACTTGCCAATGAGAATGCTGTGGAAAACCGTATCAAAAGCCGTGCTAATGTCGAGGTATCTCATGTCAACAGCTCTTCCTACATCCACAAACCCAGTCATCTCATCATAGAAGGCAATCAGGTTGGTCAGGCACAATTTGCCCTTGGTGAATCCATGCTGACTGTTCCTGATTACTCTATTTTTCCTCCAAGTCTTTCAGGATGGATTCTTTGAGGACCTGCTGCATGATTTTTCCAGGGATTAAGCTGAGGCTGACTGGTCTATAGTTCCCTGGATCCTTTTTCTTCCCTTTCTTGAAGATAGGTACTATATTTGCCTTTTTCCAATCCTCTGGGACCTCCCCCATTCACCACAAGTTTTCAAAGATAATGACCAGCGGCTCTGCAATCACATCGGCCAACTCCCTCAGCACCCTCGGATGCAGTTCATCTGGCCCCATAGACTTGTGCACATCCAACTTCTTTAAGTAGTCCCTAACCTGACTTCCATCACCGATGGCCGCTCTTCTTCTCTCCATCCTGCGTTATCCAGTGTAGTAGCCTGGGAGCTGGCCCTCCCTGTGAAGACTGAAATAATAAAAGCACTGAGTACTTTAGCCTTTTCCACATCATCCACCACGAGGATACCTGCCCCATTCAGTAATGGACCTACACCATCCCTGATCCTCTTCTTGTTACTGACACATTTGTAGAACCCCTTCCTGTTATCCATCACTCCCCTTGCTAGCTGCCACTCCAATTGTCCTTTGGCCTTTCTGACTTCATCCCTAGCTTTTATTAAATTGACTTAAGAAGTTCCTTAAGTTGACTTAATAACTACTGGACTTTAGGTAGACTTAACACTTAAGTTGATTTGTTAAGTTGACCTAAATTCGATGTGGACGCCCTAAGTTGACTTAATTAGCTAAGTCTACCTCAGTGGCCTCCAGACCTTCCTCCCAAAGTTCCTGGCACCAGGAAGGAAGAGGTTGTCCTGGGCACCCCACTTCGCAGAGCTGTCCAGGCCTGCCAGAGCAGGCATGGCAGAGGGGAGCCAGTGTCGTAGGAGGGTCCCCTCCTGGAGACACTAGGGGATCCTGGACCTCCTGCAGATCTAGTGGGATGAGGCAGTGCACTCCACCTGGGCTACCAGAAGGCCCAGGAGGACAGGCTCTGGGTGGGGGCAGGGCCCATCTCCAGGTGCTGGTACTACTGGCAGCTGGATGTCTTCTTGGGGCAGGAGGGCAGCAGCCTGCAAGCCCATACCATCGACTCCACCAAGCCTCCCTCCCTCGATGATTACCAGAAGGAGGTCTTGGTGGATGAAAATGTGTTGTTAGAGGAGTGGGAGATCAGCCCCCAGCAGCAGATCATCCCACTACCCCCAGACCCAGCCAACAGTCTGAAGCTGATCCCTGCCCTGACAGCGGATCCCACCCCCCGCCGAAGATGGCCCAGGCAAGGGGACAGAGTGCCAGACACCTGCTGCACCTGCCAGTGAGTGCTCGCTCCCTCTCTCCCTCCCTCCCTCGCTGCGGGCAGTGCTGTGCATGCCTGTGGGATAGGGGCTGTAGGGGGGACATGGCCCAGGGGCAGGTAAGGTTGGGGGCCATAGAGGACCTCCCAGAGGAGCAGAGGGGCAGAGGGCCATGTTGGCACCACACCCGACCTGGGCAGCAGAGCATGGCGGCGTGTGCCAAGGGGTCTCTGTCCCAAAGGACCGGGATTGGGAAGCAGGGGGACGGGAAGGGGACAGCAGCTGCTGTCAGGCTGCACACAGCACTAGCTAATTGGAGGAACTCTGTTCTTTGTTCTGTCCAGCAGCCCCTGCGCCCTTGAGACACGGCACACCCAGAACCCTGCCAGCCCCAACCAAGTAGAGGAGAAGGGCACATCACTCTTGGGATGAGAACCTCGGAGAGCTTGTGTGCAAAACTGAAGAGTCCGAGGCATGCCTGATGGCATAGCGGGAGCAGATGGATGTTCACCAGAAGGTTGGGCAGGGGATGCTCCAGCACCTGGTCAACCATGCTGAATGCCAGACTGTAGCTCTCAAGCACCAGACTGCAGCCTTGGAGCGCCAGACAGAATCCCTGGAGCACCAGACTATAGCTCTCGAGCAGCAGACAGCATGCCTGCAGCAGCTGACAGAGCTCTGGTACCCTCGTGGGGGTCCAGGGCATGGCGTGGACACGTGCAGGCCCAGGACCCAGCTGCCTCAGGCCACTAGCACTGGCCCCCCACTCCGACCCTCTAAACCCCCACATTTCCCCCAAAGCCCTCAAACCCCGCAGCTCCCATCCCTCCTCCATCAGTACCCACCCCCCCTCCAGTTCCCCCTTTCAATAAAAACCCCGTAGACTGTTATATTATGTCTTTTGCTTTTTATTGATTTTGGTACGGGGGACAGATGAGTGTGTGGGGGTGGGGGGACAGGCATCGGCAGGTGGGGGAGGTGATGGTGCCTGTTAGGAGGACCACCCCTCAGTGCTCCTGGCAGATGAAGTGGGCCTTCAGCACATTGTGGATGATGACCGCTCACCGCTGGACCCGCTGTGTCTGGGGCATGGCGTCAGGCTGTTTGTACGTGGCAGTAAGGCATTCACCTTCGGCCTCCCAGAAGGAGGTGACCTTTCCCCCCGCAGCTTACATTAATTATGAAAGACACAGCAGGTGCTGACGACCTCCAGGATGTTCCTCTCAGCGAGGTTCAGGCAGGTGCTGACGACCTCCAGGATGTTCCTCTCAGCGAGGTTCAGACAGGTCAGGAGGGCCTTCCAATGGCGTGAAATGGCTGATGGCATGCTCGGTGACCTGTTGAGCCGACGGTTGAACAGCTCCCTGCTGGCATTCATGTTGGCATCCATGTTGGCTGTGTATGGCTTCATAAGCCATGGAAGCAAGGTGTAGGCAGTATCCCCCAGGTTCAGGACAGGCACCTGCATGTCCCCAAGGTTGATGTTATGGTTGGGGAAGAAGGTGCCTGCCTGCATGTGCCAGTACAGGTCAGAGTTCCTGAGGACATGGGCTACTATTGTATAGAAAATATTTTACATTCTTCAAAGAGAGTCTCATGGCTCCTTTCTTTACTTTGGCTTTCTGTAGCTGTTACTTCAGTTCTAACAGAGTTATAAATATTGGTAAGCAGAACTTCTCTCAACTCCTGAAGAAAACAAACATTGAAAGGCAAAATTAAGTTTCATAGGTTAGTCTAGAAAATCTGTTTTTTTCTAAAATATAGTAATTTTTATCTCCATTCTATATTTGTATCTGAGATAAGATTATGCCTCGCCTAAGAATGGAACCCTATGAAATTATAATTTAATGCAGAGTGATCCAGCTCACAAAAAAAGATCAAATTGTACTTCAACACAATATCTAATCTAAATGTTATTTTTAGACTAGTTTGCATAGATTTTTTTAATGTTGCATTCTTTTAATGATTTCATTATTGTTACGTCTATTTAGATTTAGCATTTAGATTTAAGCTCTTCATGGCAAGGGACAGATACTACTTTGTGTTTGTATAGTGTCTAGCACAATGAGGACCCATTCTCAGTTGGTCCCTAAAGACTACTGTAAGAAACATGATTAATAAATAATTTAGGTAATGCTGACCTTTATACCAGAGATTCAAAAATTAGATTGAGGCACATATTTCAATTTTATGTTTATAGATCTTACACTTCATCAGGTAGCCATATTAGCTCTAAAGACTTTGATGTTGTACTAATGGGAACACCTGCAAAGTGATACAGAACTTGTATGGGGCTCAGCTTGTTTAGGAGAGATACTAGTGTTTCTAGATCAGCTGTTAAGAAGGGAGGCAAAGTTTACATTCAGTGGTAAGAGGCCATGCAATTCTTTTGATCTCCAGGAGACCAACATGTGAGCTATTAAAAAAGGACTGAATCAGAAAGATAGCTGTAAATTGCTAGGGCTGATTGTATAATCCCACACACCAGGGCTTTGAGAGTTCCTGGTTATGAAGAGTGGTGCAGAGGAAAGCTGAAAGAACTGGAGACACAGCTTCCAGAATAGGTGTTAGCTTGTATCCAACTCCTCTCTGTATCTTTGGGTATTTCACTAAGTGTCAAATTTTCAACAATTTACATATAGAATTACACATATTTTTGTATATCTAATATACACATGCAACTGCTATAAATGTACACAAAACTGTGGCAATTGCATACTCAAGTGAGTAGTTATATGACCTCTACATGCATAGTTACTTCAGTTAAACAAGTTAGCTCACTACAAAAAGTAATTTTCCCTCTTTAAATGTTCTCACCTTCTCATCAATTGTTAATGAGCCACATCCACATTGTCTGAATTAAAATAACTTGTTTGTTTTGCTGAAATAGACTAACAAAGCTACCTGTCTGGAACTGTTTGAATTGACCATGTTAACCCTCCAGATAATAATGTGACTCACCCTTCTTTCCTTGTGTATACATACCTCACATACTTTCGTTTTTACTTCATGTATCTGAGGAAGTGGGTTATAACCCATGAAAGCTTATGCCTTAATAAATTTGTTAGTCTTTAAAGTGCCACAGGACTCCTTGTTTGTTTTGTTAAATCAGTAAGTGCATGTAAAAGCCACCCTATAAAACTGTCCTATTGATTTTCAAAAAAAAGGAAACCATCCTCTAGAATTCTATACCAGGACTATACATTTCTACAGAATTCTATAGGGTAATAAAAACAAACAAATAACCCCCCAAATATACAACTGTGAAACAGTAATTATTTTCTGATTTCACAGGACTTTTCTACAATTTTAGGCATTCTAGTCTGCACACAGTGTTTTAACAGTTTTGCCCTTATTCATTTTTCCTCTGTTTCTTACAAACCTAAATTGTAAGTTGTCGAGGTTCAATTAATGAATGAATGAGCTGAAATGTATTAAGGGTTAGGAAAATGTAAAACTTTATATAACTACTAAATATTATTATTACTTAAATAATTGTCTCAGACCTTACATAGCACTCTGACCATTTCTAGAAGACTTTATGGCTTTATGTGGCTGAGCATTTTTTTTTTAAATTGCAAAATTAATCCAGCTCAGAAATGGATTAGCAACAGCACATTACTTTGGCAATGGCACCAAAGCTGATGAAGGGCAGCCATGTCAACATCCCTAGCTGGGATTATGGGTTAAAAAAAAATATTACATCCTCATAAATGTTGTTTTGGCTGCCTGCATCAAGGACCATCTGTTTGGATGGCTGGATGCCCACTCACAAGTTGATAGGACCCTTGCCACTAGGCAGAGGTGCCAGATAACAATGGGTTTAAGATGGGCAGACCTATAAAACACTACATAAGGCATCGGTTCTGTAGGAACCGAGGAGGGAAGTCCATTTTCTATGACAGCTCCACCACATAGACACCACACACCTCCTTGCACTTAGTGACACCTGTTCAATGCTGTATGCAAAAAACAAACAAACAGAAGAAAGTGTTCAAAAAAGAATAATTCTTGAATGATGGGAAAAGTATTACTGTTTATAGGAATTTTGGCTGCCGGGGGAAAAAAAGTTGCAATACAGTAGTCATTTGGGAAACCCATCCAGACCATATGGGATGTCAAAATGAAAATGCTGCTTATCGGTATTTTATAGAGTAGCAATCCCATGGACAGCAGTGTGCCCTGGCAACTAACAGAACTACAAAAAAATAAATCACACCCAGCTGTAGAGTCAACCTCTGCATTTGATATTCAAACTAGTCAACAAATTCCTGATACCCTGGAATTCTAGAGTTGCAGCCATTTCCTAAACATGAAGATTATGGGTCATAAAGTAGAAAATAAGATAAAACTATGTGAACCTTCTCTTATATTGGCATAATGCTATGTTGATAGAATATTAATCTAGCTGAAGGCATGACCAAACTAATCTAGGGTTTCTGAATGCTTAAAATTGAAATAGCAGTGTAAAATCTATATAAGTAACATATAAGCATTTACATTGTTTCATAGCCCTGAAAATATTAAATGAAGTAGGAAATTTGCATATGCATGTGCAAAATTGAGTTTTAAATCTCCTATAACTTAAAATATTTTTACAACTTGATTTGTAGTTGTCATCATTTGGGAAATGTTAGCCTATAAAGTCCAACTAATTTTAAGTCATGAATAACACATATATATCTTTGAAAAGTTTATTTTTTCCCTAAGCAAAAAAAAGTATGTTATTTCTCCATCAAGAACAATTCAAAGACTTTACCAAGGCTGAGACCCTACCTGAAAAATAATGGTTAAGAATTGGATGTTTATAAAATAAAATAAAATAAAATAAAATAAAAGGCATGACATTGATTAAACTCTTTATTATATATGATACTCACTTGGACAGTCATTGTGGGTCAGATTCTGACACTTACTCTGAATACTGCATTACTATGCAATTAGGGTGTGATCCAAAGTTCAATCAAATCAATAAATGATGTTACTATTGATATTAATGGGTGCAGGATCAGCTTCTTAGTCCAATTCGTCTCAGCTGAACTACTATTTGATAAAGGTATGGGCCAATGTGAGTAAGCATCAGAACTAGGAGGTTCTTGCAAACCAATTACTATTTCATATGAAAGCATTTGTTATTTGCCGAATAGTTTGGACAACTTTTTTTTTTTTCATAAGGTTGATGGGAGATATGACTGTTCTCTACAAAAACATCAGAGGGATAAATACCAGGGAGGGAGAGGAATCATTTCAGTACACTGCCAATGTGAACACGAGAACAAGTAGATCTAAACTGTGCACCAGGAAATTTAGAGGTGAAATTAGACACAGGTTTCTAACCATCAGAGTAGTAAACTTCTGAAACAGCCTTGCAAGGGGAGCTATGTGGGCAAAAAACCTAGCTGGTTTCAAAACTGAGCTTGATAAATTTATGCAGGGGATAATATGATGGGACAGCCTAGTTTGGCAATTGAATGATTTTTGACTACAGGTTATGGCTATGCCAATGACCTAAGATGGGATGTTAGATGGGGTGGGTTCTGTGTTATTACAGAAAATTCTTTTTTGAGTGTTTAGCTGGTGAATCTTGCCCACATGCTCGGTGTTTAACTGATCGCCATATTTAGGGTTGGGAAGGAATTTCCCCCCATGGCAGATTGTCAAAGGCTCTTGGGGTTTTTCACCTTTTGTAGCATGGGACATGACTCTCTTGCTAGTTTATGCACTGTACTTTAAAGTCTTTAAACCATCATTTGAGGACTTTATTAACTCAGTCATAGGTTAGAGATTTATTACAGGAGTAGGTGGTTATGTTTCATGGCCTTCATTGTGCAGGAGGTCAGACAAGATGATTATATAGGTACTTTCTGACCTTAGAGATTAAGAGACCATGAATAATTTATTTTCCAGAGTATAGTGTTGATTACAAACTATTCTTTTCGGTTACTTTCTGATCATATTCTGGCTGTGGGGCTGGTCTTTTAAGTCACATAATATTTTTCCTGTTCTCTGATGTGATGAGTAACCTTTTTTAAAGAAAAAAAACTAATGAAAAGTGAATAATGACTTTCCAGCATAAATAATCATATGAACAATAACTTGTGCAAAACATTTGGAAAATGTTGCGTATTTAGAACAATGTCTTTAATTTCTAGTAATATTTCACATACCCATGAATAACAAATAATACACTACCACAGAACACAGCAAATAATTTTTTACATGAAAAACATTTGAGAATATTTAGTAATGTATAATTAATATTATAATTAAGTATTGTAATGTTGAAATATAGTAATATATATATCATCATTAGACCAATTCTCATGTTAAGCATGTGCAATATAAATGAGTATATAATGGAAGTCTAAAGCATGGGCGGATTTTGAAGTTTCCCTTGGGGAAGGCAAGATCCCTGCCCTCCTCCCATCATCCCCTAGGCCATTATCCCAGGCCCACCCAAATTCCCAACCCCAGACCTCTTCCCCTACCCCTCACCACAGGTGCTGTATGGGTCTCTGGCTGACTTCCTCTTCTCTGTTCCTTCCTGCACCCCTATCTATCCTCCCCACTCCCTTCCCAGTATGAGAGGCAGCTGCCTATGTGCCCCTGCAAAGGCAGGAACTGGGTCAGCATGGGATTGGGGCTGCTGTAGGATGACTTACTCACTAGCTTGTTCCTCCCTCCCTAGCTGTCCAGGGCAGTGACAGACCCAAATGTTGGGGGGGCAGAAGCGGGGACTGACATTAAACAGAGTCCCCATCAGGATGCTTGTGAGAGACACAGAAAATTTGGGCAGGAGGCGGGAGTGGTGAAGACAATATCAAAGAGAGAAGTCCCATAAAATTTCAGTCTCCTGTGATCCAGGAAGTGTGCATATGAATGAAAGGTTAATTGTGGAAACAGTTAGCACTTACTTCCCTTATGATGATGACCTCAAGGCACATAAGCAAAAATATTGAACTAAGCTACACAACACTCTGAGACAGGCAAGTATTATCCCTGTTTTTAAATGAAGAAACTGAGAACAGGCCGATTTCCTTTTAAAATCAATAGAAAGACTCCCCTTGAGATCAAGCCTTAAATGACTGGTGGTCCAATTTTACAATTACAGGCTATTATAAACTCTCAAATATTCACATTCCTCACTCCTCTTCTTCCTTTACATTATACTTATCATTTCCCTTATCTGGAAAACAAATTAGTGTCTTTGAAGGGACTCTTAATTGATTACTGAACAGCCTGACAGGCAAGAACAACCAGTCTCAGGAATCTAATCACTTAGACTAGGAGTGAGCACTAGTCTCGGAGAAGTTTCATTGTAACATTGCCCAAGCCCAGCAAGACAGTGATAAGTAGAGAGTGAAGTCCACCACACCCAATCATGGAAAGCCTAGCAGAGAGTGAAGTCCACCACAGCCAATCAGGGAAAGCTTTGCCTTTCCATGCTGTTACCAACTTTGCCCACCAACTCGGGATGTGCTCATTGATTGGGGCTACTTCCTTGGAGGGAGAGAAAGGATGCAGTTCTATTAGTGTACTGCTTGTGTCACTTGTGTTTCTTTATAGAGCTCTCTTCTCCCTTCTGCAAGTTTCCTCCCAATGGAGCCACCCTTGAAGTATCTCAATTTCCCAGGCGTGGGTTCTTCCAGCCCCAGACTTAAATAACCACCCACATATACCCATTCACCGACTAACAAGGTTCATCTGAGTGGACCGGGTCTATCAGCACTCTCAGCTGACCTTTTATATGTCCCTGAACTCAGCAGGCTGGGTCACACAGCACTTTTCAGTTGCTACCTTTATATGCCCCTGGCACGCACTGGACTAGACTTGAGCATGCATTTGAGCAGGCTGGGTCACACAGCACTTTTCAGCTGCTACCCTTATATGCCCCTGGAGTCAATCAGGCTTGTATTCCCACTCTTACTCTACAATTATTCTAACAGTAACCCCATCAATAAGCAAACCTTACAGGATTTTGTGCTTCACAGGGATCTTTGGCTAGGTAAAAGAAGTATTGCTGCAGGACAATATAGGGAAACCAAGAACACAAAGAAGAGGGAATTAAGTTTTTAAAAGAGTTTGGCAACTGGCTTGATTACTTATTGTTAAGTACCTAAAACTTACAGTAATAGTAATAATTATGAAAGGAGAGAAAAATACTCAAACAGTTACAGCATTAATAACCATACAAGGAAAGAAAAACACTCAGTTACAATATTACCTAAAATCTATTATATCAGGGCTAGAGAGAGAGTTACAAAAAATGAGAAAAAGTGTGTATGTATGGGTGTGTGTGTTGAGGGAGAGGGGGTGTCTCACCACTCGGTGTAGCAGAAAGGTTCCCAGGAAACAGGCCGTGCAGCTCAGGGTCAGACTGCTGGATGAAGACTGCAGAGCTCCCACCACAATCAGCAAGAAAAGGTGAAATCCCAGTGGAGGTGGTACAGCTTTTGGATCTAAACATCAGGACTCTCTCCTTGGATTGAAGTAGGGTTTTTTGTAGGAAACACTAGGGTTGTTTTTGAGGTAAATAATGACTTGTTTAAGTGGTCAATAGACATTCCTGGCTGGGATGATAATAGTTCAGGTAAGCTCACAATACAATCATGCAGATTCAGTATTTGGAGTATCAATTAGCATGTCTATCACTAGAACAGTCTGATAACTGCTGAGCTTGTTAGCCTTGGTGCAAGATCTCCCATCATGCACTGCTTCCCTGATTCTTCCATCCCAGAGTTCAGTGCGGTTCCTGCTTTGGTTCTTGGTTCTCCGTACTCAATGCACATGAAGTTCCATTCAGTGTGCTGGTGGCTTTTAGATGTGATGTCTCCCAGAGCTGACAAGCAACAAGATAAGGAAGTCTCTCATAGTCTCTTCATTGTCTTGGTTTCTGTTTCAAGCAGAGGTGTGTGTGTGTGGGTGAGTCACAGAGGCTGTATCGTATGCTCCGATTCCCCAGGAATATAGAGCTAGAGGCTGTATAGTGTGCTCCGATTCCCAAAGAATACAGAGCTAACAAGTAACAGTGCCTTCAATAAGATCCATGCACAGTCTGAAGGTTACTTTAACTGAAACATTCATTACATACTCTATAATTTGTAGAAAGTGGGTTTAGATAAGGGTATATTAAGGGTATTTGCAATAGCTTTAGGCATAGAGTAAGTTTAGCTTAGATCAAGTGTAGGTCCAAGCAAGAACCAATCTTCAAAGGTCTCTGCCCTCTTTGCCCAGCAACAACTCACTTGAACCCATGCCAAGAACTCAGACGTCACATAGTCTGCAAAAGACCTGCAAGAGCTCTGCAAACTAAGTTGCAAGGAGCTCGTCTGCAAAAGGTGTGAAAACAAAGGAGGGGGCATGAGGGACTAAATCCCTATAAAAATCAGCCCCGGACCCGTTATCGGGGTTCAGAGGCGGGACAGTCTCAAGACGCCCCAAGACCTGGGCTTGCCCTGGTTTCGAAAGCAAGTGGGGACTGTCCAAAGCCAGGCTCGGTAGTCTCAAGACGCCCTGCGGCTCCAGCTGCGATAGCCAGTGGGGACTACCGTAGCTAGGGAAGAAGAGTCAGCTCCCCCAATCCGGACAGGTGATGGGACTGGCAAGAAGAACGGACGAGAACAGTCGTACCCCGATCCTAGGTGTGACGGAACTGACACACGGGCTGGGAGCCTGGTGAGTAACTAGTTACAAGCACAAGGAAACCTTGAAGAAGGTTAATCAGACCTCAGTGAAGGCTGGTTCATAGTAGCTACATTGGAACAGTAACGGGAAGATTTTAGCACCCCCGAGTCCTGGGGCAAGGACTGAACTAGTTTAGAACCCCTGAACCTGGGAGGACAGGTTGGCTAGGGATAAGGTTAGGGAACTGACAGTTAGAACCCCTGAACCTGGGAGGACAGGTTGGTTAGACTGTGTCTCCTTGTAAGTAAGAGGAGAGCTAAACACAGTATAATAAGAATAGCTTTAGCATTTAACCTTGGACATTGAGTCCTAAACATAATCTTTGCCTTTAAGACCTGCTGCAGCATAAGAATAAAGAAGCATAGGCATATATTATCTGCAACTGCATAACTATTGTCTGTAACACTTTGAAAGGTTTTTTAACAGGAAACGAAAGCCTCAAACTTGTAATCATGGAAATCGAAAATAAATCTCTTTTATTCATAACTCTCTTGATTCCTCTGATATTTTTCCTCTCCCTATTGACTTCCTTTGCTCCCCTCTCACTCTCATTTCTTCCCTCATGGGAGCAATACTCAGTTCCCATAATATTTGTTTGGGTTATCGGCTGGCTCGGTTCAACCCTCTATTGTGCATATCTCCTGACCTCCTGTGTAATATCAAGGGCCTCCAATCAGTCACCGGACAAAGGTAGGGCTATTATCCCTACGCCCAAAAGAATCCCCGTCCGCTCGCACCCCTCGATGAATAACACCCCGGGGGTGGACGTTAAACAGTGTAGCAGCGAGCATAATTATGAAGTTGTCAAGCAGAATTTGAGTCTTCCCTGTATGTGCTTGTCATGCTCTAGTGAGTTTTTCTGACTTTATCAGTCTAGACACATTTACACATTTGAGGGAAATTTGGATTTGTGTCTATGGCAGTCCTTGGGGTAGCATCATCTTCCTTGCCTGAGTACTAGTCCTTTTCATGTAACATGTTCCAAATTGGTAGAGGTGCTTTCATGAGTTGTAGATCAGCTTTTTAAGGACTCAAACATAACATGTCCATGGTTTCCTCCATGGTGAGTTCCTTTATATGAACATCACACAACAGCCAGCCTTAATTTCAGTTTCTTCTCCCAAAATTTCATAATGTTTCTTCGTCTTCTGTCAGGGAAGAGAGAGATGGAACTGGCTAAAAATGTAGAGATGTATTCCAGTTGCTTTTTCAAATGAAACAAAACTTCCAGCTAAAAAGCCTTTTTTGGGATATAATGCTTTTTAAGCCGCTGTTAAGTTCCTATATACCATATCGGCCAGTTCATGTGAAAAACAAGTTTTTAAATACAGCAGATGTCATTTTTCCAATCAGAGTTGATTTCTTACCATCATTTTTATTAGCATTTGTAGTAAAGATTCTAAACAAGTCTGTCTATTTCATATTTTACATCTTTTTTATTGTATGGTAAATTATAT
>ML685769.1:33849212-33960173 GCA_007922175.1 Pelusios castaneus | reverse complement strand
TTTTTTTTTCCTCAAAGGAGAACTATTTATTTTCACTTTTTGAGCCAACTGTTGATGAGTTGTTATATTTTTCCATTCATAAGAACAATATGTATACTTAAGTCTAACAGTTATTTTAGAAAAATAAGAACATACAAGAAAAAATAAACATAAATATAAAGTCTGTATGGAAATATATAGTATCTGTCCTAAAATGAACACAAAATGGCTATCTATCTTTTTTGAACTATGTGACTTAGGTGACCATTTGTACACGACAAAAAATGAACAATGAATAATCAAAGTAATCCATTTGTCTTAAACAGGCTGTCGTTCCGTCCTCCTGCCAAAGACGCCTCCCACTATATAGCAAATACTCTTCATACAAATAATGAGCACAGCAGCTAAACATAAGATTGTCTCATGGGCTATGTCTACACTTAAAAAATTAAGTCGACTTTATAAAGTCGACTTAATAAGGTTGACTTTAAGTAGACTTAAAGTGGATCTTTTTAAGTCGACTTAACAGAAATGAACTTAACCTTTCAAGTGTAGATGTGGCCCCTTTTCAACCTTATTAAGTCGACTTAATGTTTTAAGTCGACTTAAAGTGGTCCATCTAGGCACTACTCCACATCTCCAGTGGCTTAAGTCGACTTAATAAAGTCAACTTAAGCTCTAGTTTGAATTAAGACTAGGTGTTATTAATTCAAATTAACTTTTCCTTAATTCAATTTAAGGAGCAGCTTAAGTCGAATTAAGGAAAGCCCAGTGTAGAGGCGGAGTAAATTAAGTCGACTTAAGCCTCCTTAAGTCGACTTAGTTTGTAAGTATAGACGCACTCATTGAAATTCTGCAGACATAGAGTTAAAAAAATAGATCTAAATTCACATGAACTTATTTGCACAAGATAATTCGGTATCTTTTGCTTCTAGCTTTCTCACTGACCCTACTTGCAGAGGCATCCCAGAAAAAGACTGACACTTTAGGGAACACTCTCCATTGGTAACATTTCTGTTTTTATAGTGAAGCAGGTAGGGAAATAAAATTCTGTAATGTGACCTTTGCAGTTGGTTTCTCATTTACTTCTTCTTGTGATTCCACATTACAGGGAAAGAAGGCAGGAAGCTATAATATCCTTCTGGGTTTACACCCTTCAGTGTCTCTCTCCTACTTGGACTTTAAATATAGATATTTTTCTCCACACATGAAATCCATATCCACACATACACATACCTAGGTTGTTAATTCTTTGAATGCACATATCACTTTTTCATTAATTATGTTTCACTTAGTTTATAGACTCATAGACTTTAAGGTCAGAAGGGACCAGTATGATCATCTAGTCTGACCTCCTGCAAAATGCAGGCCTCAAGACCTCACCCACCCACTCCCGCGATAGGCCACCAACCTATGACTGAGTTATTTACCGTCTTAAATCATTATTTAAGGATTTTAAGATATAGAGAATTCACCGGTAGGTGAATCATACCCTGTGCTACAGAGGAAGGCGAAAAACCACCAGAGCCCAGGCCAATCAGCCCTGGGGGAAATTCCTTCCCGACCCCAAATATGGCGATCAGTTAAACACTGAGCACGTGGGCAAGTCTCAACAGCCAGTTATCCAAGAAACAATTCTCTGTAATAACTCAGAACCCACCCCACGTACTCTCCCCTCTTAGGCCACTTGTAAATCCACCACACGTAGCCAAATATCAGTGAATTTCCAAAACAGGCTAATCATACCATCCCCTCCATAAATTTATCAAGCTCAGATTTGAAAGCAGTTATGGTTTTTGCTCCCACAACTCCCCCTTGGAAGATTATTCCAGAACTTTACGCCTCTAATGGTTAGAAACCTGCGTCTAATTTCAAGCCTAAATTTCTTGATGGACAGTTTATAACCATTTGTTCTGGTGTCCACATTGGTGCTATACTCAAATAATTCCTCTCCCTCCCTGATGTTAATCTCTCTGATGTATTTATAGAAAGCAATCATATCCCCTCTCAGCCTTCTTTTGGTTAAGCTAAACAAGCCAAGCTTCTTGAGTCTCCACTCATAAGGCAAGTTTTCCACTCCACAGACCATCCTTGTAGCCCTTCTCTGCACCTGTTCCTGTTGAATTCATCCTTTTTAAACATGGGGGACCAGAACTGCACACAATATTCCAGATGGGGTCTCACCAGTGCCTTGTACAGCAGCACTAACACCTCCCTGTCTCTACTTGAAATACCTCTCCTGATACATCCTAGAACCGCATTAGCTTTTTTCACAGCCACATCACATTGGCGGAACATAGTCATTCTATGATCAACCATTACTCCCAGATCCTTCTCCTCCTCAGTCCTTTCCAACTGATGCATCTCCAACTTAAAGAAAAATGCTTGTTTGTTCCTAAATGCATGACTTTGCAGTTCCCATTATTAAATTTCATCCTGTTCCTGATATTCCAGTTTACAAGGTCATCCAGATCTTTCTGTATGGTATCCTGATCCTTCTCCGTATCGGCAATACCTCCCAACTTGGTGTCATCCACAAACTTTATTAGCACATTCCCGCTTTTTGTGCCAAGGTCAGTAACAAAAAGGTTGAACAAGATCGGTCCCAAGACAGATCCCTGAGGGACTCTACTGGTAACCTCCCTCCAGCTTGACAGTTCACCCTTCAGTATGACCCGCTGTAGTCTCCCATTTAACCAGTTCCTTATCCACCTTACTATATTCATATTAATCCCCATCTTCTGTAACTTAACTAATAACTCCCTATGTGGAACTGTACCAAATGCCTTGCTGAAATCTAAATAAATTAGATCCACCACATTCCCTTTATCTAAAAAATCTGTTATCCTTTCAAAAAAGGAGATCAAGTTGGTCTGGCATGATCTCCCTTTTGTAAAGCCATGTTGTATTTTATCACAGTTACCGTTATCCTCTATAGCCTTAAGTACTTTCTCCTTCAAAATTTTCTCCAAGACCTTGCATACTACCGAGGTCAAACTAACAGGCCGGTAGTTACCCGGATCATTTTTATTCCCTTTCTTAAAAAAAGGAACTACATTAGCGATTCTCCAGTCATACAGTACAACCCCCGAGTTTACAGATTCATTAAAAATCCTCGTTAAAAGGCTGGCAATTTCATGAGCCAGTTCCTTTAGTATCCTCGGATGGAGATTGTCCAGGCCCCCTGATTTAGTCACATCCAGTAGCTCAAGTTTGGCTTCTACCTCAGGTATGGTAATTTCCACATTCATGATCTCATTCTCATTAGCTTCCCTACCTCTATCCCCCAGCTCAACTTCACTCTAATTGAAAACAGATGCAAAGTATTTATTTAGACATTGAGACATGCCTAGATTATCCTTGACCTCCACCCCATCCTCAGTTTTTAGCGGTCCCACTTCTTCTTTCTTTGTTTTTTCCTATTTATATTTATATTATATTTATATATAATTACATCGTGCTTCTTAGATATGACACACCCATTAAAACACCTTAAAATAACACTAGCTGTTGTAACAACTATATCACAATGTTGGCTTAGGTTCCATTTGTGATCCTCTACAAACCCCGGATCTGTTCCCACAGTACAACAGACAGTCCGTTATTCCTCGTAGTCTATTAGCTCATTTGGGTTTTCCTTCTCAAATGTAAGATTTTACCGTTGTCTTTACTAAACTTAATCTTATTGATTTTAGACCAATTTTACAATTTATTAAGGTTGTTTTGAAGTCTGATTCTGGCTCCAAAGTGTTAATAACTGTCCTTGTTTGGTGTCATTTCAAATTTTATAAGCATACTCTTTGGTCTATTATACAAGTCATTAAATAAAGTATTCAACAGTACCAGACTCAAGAGAGAGCCCCACAGGACCCCACTGGATATGTCTTCCAATTTGACAGGAATCCATTGATAATTCCACACAAAGTAGTGAAGCTACACTCTTCTTTTTCTTTGTTTTGCTCCTATTGTACATATAGAACCTCTTTTCGACTTCCATGTCACTTGCTATGTGTAACACATTTTGTGCCTTGCCTTTCTGACTTTGTTCTTACATGTTTACATAACTTTTTTTGAATTTACCTTATGAATTTATCCATATTTTCACTTTTTGTTGGATATCCTTTTGATTTTCAAGTCATTAAAGAACTCTTGATGGAACCATATTGGTCTCTTTCTAGTCTTCCTTTGCATTAGAATAGTTTGCTGTTGTAATTTAATATTGTCTTTTTAAGAAACTGCCAGCAGTTTTATAACAATAGTTTTATCACTTAGGAATGATTAATGACTACCTCCTTTACCCATACATTTCTTAAAAAGCTACAGCAGGTTTTTTTGTGGATAAAATCTGCTGTATTCCTTTAAAAATAAGCTGATCAACTATCAGATCTCCTGATAGCAGATAAGCACTTATCACTACTGTAAATAATTGAGAAGGGAGGATGGTAAAGAACACAGGACAGTCTCTTTCAATGAGGTAGAGAAGGATAAAGCTGAAAATCAAAGCCTTTCCAGATATATTACTTAAAACCTATATTTTGAGAAAATCATTAGCATTCTGAATAAAAACAGTAGTGCCAATTAATAGAATAAATGTTTTCCTCATTATATTTCCAAACATTGTGAGAAAATGCTAGATTGAGCCTTGGGGAACAAAATTTATTATGAGCATGAAAAATGTTTCAGTTCTGATGCTGTTTTTAAATGACAGCATAATATGTTCTGGATCATTTGATTTTTTTTGTATGAAAATGCTATTCAGTGCCCAAAAAGGCATATGCTGCTAACGGCATGTGTTGCAGTCCTTTCTTTATGACATCTGGCAACTAGCAAATGCCAGTCAAAACACAAAATGTCAAGCAGAAATTTTTCCAATAAAAGTATTAGTTCAGATAATAGCACATAAATAAGCTTTAGTAAATTTCTTTCATTAATTCCAGAATGCAGTGTTTATAAATGATCTATAATATTCACTCCAAATATCACATAAGAAAAGATCCATAACTTATGAGTGGAATGATTATTTTCACCTTACACTTGAATTTATTATTAATTTAGAGTAGTCCAGCCACAGGCTGTACTGTCCTTTTGCCAAGAGCCAAATTTGTCAGGTCACCCTTATTTTGCATAATTTAGAGTAGACTATAGTTTCCCTTATTACACAGAAATTATGGCCTGGGGAGATATTGGGCCCAATATGCATTTCCCTACCTGGATGCACTGCATGCTGGTTTGTGTTAGCTATGTATCCAAATTGACTGTGAGGGCATCATCTTCCCCATGAGCCACACTGCCATTTCTCCATTAATAAAATAATTCAAATCAATTTATTTCTTAATAGGTAACTTGTCACTGGAATGTTCATTGCTCAGGAAGTTCCCCTGGAGAGATGTTTTTCTCCCATTGAGTTGTAGCATTTGAATGCCATTCTTTTGTGCCTCATTAAATAGTTCCTATTCATTGATTACAATTCATGGCAGTTTTCCAATGTTATACATTATTAGCAGTGTTTTTTTTTCTAAAAAACATGCACTGGTATTCGGCCAGCAGGAACGCTAGGGTGGAGGGGGGTGTCAGTAGGGGAAAGGAGAACTCCCAGCTCTACCACTGCCACCCCCCTGGGCCTCTCCAACCCCCCCACTCCACCACTGCTGGCCCCCAGAAGCCTTCCCAGGCCCCACCTTTCCTGCCCATCAGCTTCCCAGCATCCCCTTGGCCCCTTCCCCACTGGGTTCCCACTCAGAGCCCGCTGGCTCCCTGACCTCACCCCAGCCCCTTCCCTGCGCCCCACTGGCTCCCTGCCCCGACCTGCCCTGCCCCTTCTCTTCTGACTCCCTAACCCTCCTGGCCCCTTCCCGCCTTACCTGGCCGGAGCTGCAAGGGTGGCCAGAGTTGTTCCCTGGCTAGGCTGCTCCCACCCTGAGCCATGCATCTGAGCATGCTCAGGGCAGGAGATTTAAAAAGGCTCCAGCATGGCCGCAGCTCCCAGGCGTCCGGGGGCCAAATTCTGGCCTGCCAGCTACAGGTTATACAAGTCTGGGAGCAGGCTGCTCCTGTCACCTTCTGGCTCCGCTGCAGCTGGCCAAGAAAAATAGGTGCCAGTATGCCATATCGGTATGTACCAGCACAAAAAAAGCTCTCGTTATTAGTGGCAGGAAGAAACAAAAACCTGCCTCACCAAAAATATTTTTTTAATATATATTTTGATAAAAGGCTCAGTTACTATTTTTTGCCTACTCATTCACTTAAAAGGTAGGGTAAATTTCAAAGAAAAAAAGGGTGAAAAGTAGAGGCACCAGAAAATTAAGAACTAAAATTTCAAATGATGTAATTAAATAACAATAATAAATATAGTTGGACAACAGGAAATGGACCAGGAGGAGCCAGAGCTTCTTCACAACAATCTTTTGTTTTTGAAGGATAAAATATGTTCAGCATAAGAAATTTCATTTCCATAAAGAAAAAAAGCAAAATTGGATTGTTATGTGACATTATCATTTTAGACTGGAAGCAGATTAGATTCTAGTAAAAGGAATAATGATTCCAGAGGGTCAGGAAGGAAGTATCCTGGGGTGCATCTGTAACTTTCAGGCAGGCTAGAGTTTACCTCAATTTGCCTTTCCCCAGTACCACAGGAAAAAAAAAAAATCCTAAGGAGAAGCAGCTAGAGACTCAAGATTCAGTCTCCAAGGACTTAAAACAAAGGTTGCTCAGAGTCAATGAAAACAGAAAGTAATGAGTTTTATTAAGCATTAACTTTAGCATTATAAATCCTATGATAAAAGAAACAAAATAATGCTTACTTTATAAATCTATTAAATGATGTGGCTAATTCTGTGAACTCACATTTACTATTTCACAACACATATAAACAAGAAAAAAATGAATTTAAACAGAACAGCCCCATAGAAACACTATCAACTCAAGTGTCCCAAAGTTTTGGTGGAGTTCATCTGGATCTCAGTGATAGTCTCTGTATACCAATTCCAAGGCTTGAGTAGGAAGAAGCAGCTCCTTGATCTTTGGCTGCAGGAATCTTCCATGAAAACCCATGCAGAGCCTGCTTTTCCTCTGTTGTAACCACTGTTATCCAGTCAGCTTACTGCTTAGTCACCACCCAGTTATATTTACATATAGATATATAGAAAGAAAGAAAGCCTGTTACAAAAGAAAGTATACAAGTCTGAAAATAAGAAAATATAATTAACTTTTTCCCCTTATTACATTAAAGAACTGTTCTTTTATCACAGTACTTAAAATAATTCAAAGTATCCAGTTACCTCTTTCAATGGTCCCTTCTCTGCAACCAATGCCCCAGACTTCCCTGCTGGAGGGTTAACAATGTCATTGACCTGAAGCAAAATGCCTCAGAGTTGGGGAAAACAGCCTGCTGTCTACTCCTGGCTCAGCTTCTCCCCATGGACAGAGCATATAGGCTCTTCTCAATCCAACTGCCCTGGCTCCTGGCTGTCAGGCATCTGACCACAGCAGCAAGCAGCAGGGGACCGTGTAGAGCATGCCCAAAGCTGCCACACCACATATACGAAATTTCTGGCTCTAAGCAGCTAAGTCTGCCTAGCAACACTGACCCAACAGGTCTCTTAAAGAGAAACTCTCCATTTAGACTCATGGGTTACATGTCTACACTGGCAACTTAGGTCAACTTAAAGACACTTAAGTCAACCTACACAAAGCAGCGTCCACATTAGGCTTTTATTAAATCCACTTAAGTGCTTCCTTAAGTTGACTTAATAACACCACCTCTGAAGATCAACTTAAGCCTTAAGCCTCATATCGGTCCCTTCTGATCTTAGAGTCTATGGCTGCATCTATACCGGTAAATTAAGTCGACTTAAGCTTGCTTAAGTCGACTTAAGGAAAATAAAGTCGACTTAATTAAAATTAAGTCAACTTTATTAAACCTAGATTTCATTAGATTTAAAGCTTAATTCAACTTTTTAAAGTTGAATTAAGCCAGTGTAGACATGGGGTAGCCCTAAGTCGATTCAGGGCTACCTCAGGACTACACCAATGCCCTCCCTGCCGGGGGGGGGGGCACAGAGGGAGCCTGGCATGCCCCCCCAAAGGGCAGGGCAGAGCCCTGTGTGATGCTGTCCAGATTTAGGGAAGCATTTATGTTATTATTTCCTATTAATATCTCATATATGCTGTAATCCATAGGAACTATGTCATGTTTGGTATCAATAGAAAGGTAGTAATTTTCTGGGAATGGTTATATGGTTTATGTCTAGGAATTGTCTTTGGATTAGAAGTTAGGAATTTGGTTGTTAATCTATACTTTAACTTGTGAGAGTCTGAGTAAACACCTGAGACATGCTGTCTACAACCATTGTCTCCTTAATGTTAAGGAATCTGCCAGCTACAATGGGCCCAGGGAGTAACCTGCTGAGCCATTAAGGACATAAGGAATACAACCATTGTGCCCTTAATGGCTCAGCAGGTTACTCCCTGGGCCCATTGTATCTGGCAGATTCCTTAACATTAAGGAGACAATGGTTGTAGACACCATGCCTCAGGTGTTTACACAGACTATTACAAGTTAAAGTATAGATTAACAACCAAATTCCTAACTTTTAATCCAAAAACAATTCCTAGACATAAACTATATAATCATTCCCAGCAAATTACTACCTTTCTATTGATACCAAACATGACATAGTTCCTATGGATTATAGCATTTATGAGATATGAATAGAAAATAATATCATAAATGCTTCCCTAAATCCAGACAGCGTCACACCCTGCCCACATGCCCTGCCAGGGTCCCTGTCCCCCTTTGCCCCATTGCACACAAGGGGTGCCCCCCTGCCACTGTGGACCTGCCCAAGGTCCCCTTAGCCCCTAGAAGTCGACCTAGGCGTCCAGTGTGGACGCTCTAGGTCAACTTTGTAAGTTCCCCTTTAAATTGACTTTAATTTTAAGTGTAGACACCCTAAGTCGACTTAAAATTACAAGTGTAGACATGGCCTATGAGTCTAGACATTTTGATAACCAGAGAGGAGGAAAAAATTGGCATCTCTGTGGTTGCATGCCAATCAACAGAGAAAATCAACGAACAGCCAAGTGGTGCTGTGCCCTGTGAAAGCTGGTACCCACGGTGGCAATTGCTTTACTTACCCACCCCCTCCTTATGTGTAGAATAGGATGAAATAATTTATTTATTAACACATTTTAAAATCTGACAGTGGTTCACACAAGTTTTCTTTTAATGCATTAGCTAGTCAAGATAAACCCTTGTATCTTACATTTTTAAGCATTAGAATGCAATGGCTGTTAATTAACTGGTCTAGACATACCCTAAAATGGTGTATTCAAATGATTAATGATTTGCACTATGTGGTGTATGTAGCATGGTACAGTGTAGGTAAGTGTGCTGCTTCAGGAGTAATTGATCAGTCAGTGACAATCTTTATCTGCTGATGTCATTCTTGTGATCATAGGCCTGATACTGCAAAGACTTACATGTGCGTTTAATTTTTTTGCTCTTTTGAAGTCAATTGGACTGCATACAGTGCAGAAAAAAGTTAGGCATGTGTATAAACCAGGATGAAGCCTAAAAGATGAATACTCATTAGAATTTAGAGTTAGAATGTAAGAGTCTGGAATAACAGACCTTTCAAGCTCCCTTCCAGTTATACAATTTTATGGTTATTTTGTTCTTGGCTCTGCTGCAGTTTTCCAGTGGAATCTTGGACAAGTCACTCAGAATCAGACAATGGTCACCCTTAGAAATTCAAAGTTCACCTAGAGTTATCACAACTCTATATCTGAGACACCCTAAATGTTTTTCTACATTTAGATGAGAAAAAATGTGTGATCTAGTAGTCGAGGAACTGAGGAACTTCAGACTTCTAATTCTCACACTAAGTTCTTATATAACAATCATAATGAAGTCTTTACTAAACCATAATTTCCATTGATTTCATTTTGAATTTGCCTCTGTAAGGACTGAAAGAAGACTTCAAGAGTGGATATATTGTATTATTTCAGAACATACCCTCTTTCCTGTTTCTTCCTTAAGGCCACAATTCAAGAAAACCTTAAATACATACTTATCTTTATCCACAGGTTTAAGCCTTATTGACTTCAATGGGATTGAAGCACATAGTTAAAGTTAAGAATGTGCTTATGTGCTTTCCTGAACACGGATACTTTCTTGAATCAGAGCTTTAGGATATGTCTACACTGTGATAAAAAAAATGCAGCACCAAATCTCAGAATCCAGGTCAGCTGACTCAGGCTTGTGGTACTTGGGCTGCAAAGATATAAAACTGGAGTGTAGACATTCAGGCTCAGGCTGAAGCCAGAGCTCTGAGACCCTCCTACCTCATGAGTCTATATAAGCTGCACTGGGCCAGATGCAGCTGTACCACAGGTCTTTTATTGCTGTGTAGAAAGATGTACCCCTTTTCGGTGTGATGGGTTTTCTCAAATTCTGATCATTTAGACTGGAACCCTCAGTAGCATGGGGCTGAGAGATGCAGTCTCAACCCACTGGCTGAATTCTTCTGGGGTTTGGCTGCATCTGGAATTCTCAGAGAAGGTAGATCGACTCACAGTAGCTCTATAAGAGCTAGCCTGCTAAACAGCACTGTGCATGCTGAGAGATGAGCAGCAATTTGCACTAGCCACCCAAGCTTGGACCCAGAGGGTGCATCTACATTGTAAATTAAGTCAACTTAAGCTTGCTTAAGTCGACTTAATTTACCCTGTGTCTACACTACAGTCCCTTAAGTCGACTTAAGCAAGTTACTTAAGTCGACTTAAGGAAAATAAAGTCGACTTAATGAAAATTAAGTCTACTTTATTAAACCTCATTTTAATTCGACTTAAATTCCCCCTAGTCCCTAGAAGTCAACCTAGGCATCCAGTGTGGATGGTCTAGGTCGACTTTGTAAGTTCCCCCAAAGTTGACTTAAAATTTAGGTGTAGACATGCTAAGTTGACTTAACTAAGTTGACCTAAATTTACAATTAGTTAAGTCGACTTAGCTAAAGTCGACCTAAATTTACAAGTGTAGACATAGCCAGAGGGTCTGCCAGTCTTGAACTTGGGTGGCTTAACCTACCCACCATTCATGCCACAAGATCCATATTGCTAGCTTTTTGCACTCTAGCTTAACCAGAGCTACCAGGAGTCTATCTACCTGCACTGGGAATCCCACCTCGAAGCTTCATTGTGGACATATCCCTGGAGTTTACCTTCCCCCCGCAACCCATTTCGCAAGTCAAAGGGAACAAAAGAGAGAACAAAACCAGCAACATAAAAGAAGGAAAGGGGGAAAAAACAGATTGACAGTCTTAGATGAGTGTTGGGCCTCTCTTCTTCTAAAAGGACCTTGAACAAGCCTGACTTCAGCATGATGTGTGCTAGTTAGCCACCAAAAAAGTATAGTCTGGCCCACATTTACTTCGGGGAGTTTGGACCTTCCATAGTCAAGGGAGGAAGCTCAGTTCTCTGTCATGCACCTCCTTTAGAACTGGAGAAAGTAGAAATCTGTCCTCCACACCTGCCTTCCATTGAGCTGTGTTTCTTTCCTTTGGAACTCTACCTCCTGAAATAACTTGTTGGTACATTATGGCAGACCCATTCAAACCCAGAATAACAACTTAACCCTTCCTACCTGATGTGGCATTTGTACATACCATAATAGGCTGATTGTGAATTATTCACTTGAATGAGGGGAGCAGGTTTTAACTACCAGTTTGGGCAATTTTTGAAAAATGCTGTTAATAGTATTCATATTCACATAATCCCAGAGTTATGATTAGAAACCCAGGAGCTCGTTAAAATGTTCACAATTGATCAATGTTTTCAGAACATGGCAGCAATTTGTGTGGTGTCTTGATCTAATTTGAATTGAAATTGATTAATATTTTTTTAAATTGTGTAGAAAATTGCCATGTAAATCAAGATAACAAACTATACTATGGAAAAAATATACAAGAATAGACAAAAGGAGTGGGTGGTCCTAATCAAGCATATAAATTATGTAGATAAAAGGAGCTATAGTTTGGTATTAAAAATATTACTTTAGGACCTATATAACAGTGGAAAATATATGACTGCAGAATCATCATCATGTAGCAGGGTAGGGACAAGCACCCCTTCCCTCCTCCCCACTCCTCTGGCCCCAGGGCTGTGAGTGCAGGGGAGAGAGAGCTACTCCCAGTCATAGGGGTGGGGGAGGGAAGAAAAAGCACCTGACAGGCCAGGCAGAGCAACATCCTGCTGGGGAGCAAGGAAGGAAGAGTGAGTTCCTTGCAGGGTCGAGGAGAGCAAGCTCCTGGCAGAGCCAAGTTGGTGGCCACAGAACATGCTGCTCCAAAAAGGGTCAAATTTGAACTTCCGCACACACCGCATCATGTAGCAAACTAGCACTGAACACTGATTATGAACAAGTCTCATACATGATTCAGCAGTTAAAAACAGTTGTTTCTTAGTTGGTCATAGGGTCTCTAGACAATATATATTTATTTTAGATGGCATTAATGAAGATTAGGATCATATGGCCAGAGTTGCAGCTACTGTGACTTGTCATAGCCCCACCGTTTTCATCAGTTTTAAATTAAATGGCACAAAAGCAGTTAATGCAGCACTAAGTCTTCCAAATGCAAGCATGTGTCCTTCTAGAATGTTCATTTCAGCAAATCTCAGACTTCAGAAAACCAGGGAATACAGTGTCAAGGTATATGAGCACAAATCTTTATCTTTGTTGTCCTGCAGCTGGCAATAGATGTTGATAATTATATGCAGACACTGTCACTGCATTCAATGTGTGAGCTGTAGCTGTACTGAATACTTTGAACAGTAGATACAGTTGGTGAGGCAGGATGATAGAGATGTGTTTGTGAATTGAAAAGGTAGAGATTAGTTTGAGGAACATAACATGATTTTGATAAGAGGAGGTTAGGGTTTGCACTCACACCATATGTGCAAGTAGAGGAAAGGGGAGCTTACATACCTGGAAGAGATAGTTGGCATCACTTTATTGCTAAATTGAGTAGATTGTGTCAGTAACAAGGCAGTGGGTGTTGGGTGAAGGGGGGAAGTCTTGCCATGGGAAATGTCAGTATGAGGTGGAATAGGACAGGAGGCTGTAAGTTACTGAAAAGTGAAGGAAAGTATATGTTTAGATGGAATCCTGTGAGTGTGATGGGTTGTGAAATTTCACAAATGTGGTATTCTGTTAGGAAAGTAGGCTCAGTGTTTGGATCTAGGGTAGTGAAAAGGCAGCATACAGGCATGAGTGTTACAGGTGTTTCTGTGCATTGCTCAAAGAGGGAAGAATTAAAGTTATGTGGACATGTACCTTAACACTATATTTCTTGGTTTTCTGAAGTTTGAGTTTTGTTGAACTTGATTTTCCTGAAGGACACAAGCTGTCACTGGGAAGGCTCAATTTGACATAAACAAACTTTTTGCCATTTAAATTCCTAGGTGTTTTTTTTTTTTAAACAGGAAAATTTAACAAACAAACAAACAAACAAACAAACAAACAAACCTTATTGGTAGGAGTTAGCAGCCATTGTGCCTGTTTAGGTAGCATGCAGGCCAAGTGAACTATGGATCTTGGCCCTATACTCTTCTCCTGTCTGCAGCTCAGCCCATCATGAAGCCTTATTCCATACAGTCCAGCCACCCACGGCATTATTTTACCTAAGTTTCCCCCATTCCAAGTAGTGTTAGTGGTGGAGGGAGGGTGATGTGTCTCAATGGCAATGTGCCTAGGCTTCCAACTGGACTCTGCCTTGGAATCCATTTTTCCCCCTGTGGATAACAAGAGTCCTCAACATTTTATAAAAAGATGCTGTATTCTGTGCCCTGTTTGGCCAGTCCAGGCTTCCCTTCACATCTCCCTATCCTGAGTATTCTTAGCAGGTGCAACACACGGCTCTACACATGAATCTGAAGCATAGGATGGTCGGAAAGGTGTGAATAGAATATTCATCTTAGCATGATGAGAACACTTTAAGGAGATACACACACTGTGAAGTGTGCTATTCATGTCAGTGGATATTCCCATCCCCTTTACATGGCTGGAAAATTTCTGATATTTATCAAATATGCCCATACTCAGCTCATCACTCCAGCTTGAGCAGTGTATTCCTTGCACATGTTCTGACCATGTCTTTTCTAAATTCCCCATCCAGAGGTCCAGGGCTTCCCTGATTCTGGCTCACATGCGGGGGGGGAGGGGGGGAGGTGTCACACCTTTCCATACCCCGTCCCATATCCTGGCAAAAAGACACATGGCTTAGATATCCCAGAGAAAGGGAACCCTCCCACCCCCCTGATCCCAAGTGACATGAACGGAGCTAGGGAGAGAGAATCAGACCATCCCAGTACGGCAAGCTCCAGTTTTGTGGTTTTCTCCTACTAATGTAGCAATACCAAAATAAATACCAATAATAATAATAAAATATTTCCCAAATTGCAAATCAATATAACTCCCCAAATAAAACCCTTCTTTGGTTTTTTCTACATACATTTTATATTATGGAAAGCCAAGCAGACAATGACAAATTAATAGTGAATTATAGGTCTTGTATGGTATTCTCCTGTATTTTCTTACATGTAGTTAGTGACACTATGGATTAGATGCGCACAATATACAGAATAGGAATAGCTGAAAATTGGGTGTGGGGAAGAGGTGTAAAGTTTGTGGGGTGCCCTGTGGATTTTACACAGTTTTGTGGAAATTTAGCAAAGATTTTCCTCATTTCTAAGCAGAGATTTTCCAGGGTTTTTACCCAGTTTTAAGGGAATCTTTTAAAATGCTGTTAACAAACATTACAATGGTCATACTGCTGTTTAGTAAACAATTTTAGGTAGGACTAGCAGAAAATGCCATACAAATATGGCAGTGAATTTCCTCTGCTTATTGTACCATTTTGCAGTCCACTTAAATACTTACATCCAGTAAGGTGCAAGCTATTGACTCTTTAAAATAGCCTCAAAGGATCTTACTTACAGTAGCTTCAATAAAGAGCAATTGGGACCCACTCTTATATCTGAGCTTAATCTTCCACCCTAGTATCAGTCTTTAAGGCTCTGTACCAATTTCTATTTTAAAACCTCTAAAGGGGAAGTACAATGGCCTGCATTATACCATATTGCTTGTGTTTGTTTGTTGGTGGTGCGTTTTTTTTGTTTTTTGTTTTAAACATCAGTATTTGAGTTCTGAAACAGGATGATCTTAAACATGATTCTGGTCTACCGAAAAATGATCACAGCAGCCCATTTGATGACTGGAATTTCAGTTTCTCTTTGAAACAGTGCCTGGGAGAAGTGCTAATAACAGTACTTGAAAGACAAAACACTGAACAAAGGTAGCCAAGCTGTTTCTAACTAAACTAGTACTTGAAAGGTTGAAACAGTAGTTAGTTTAAGGCTGAGATTTCAGTCTTTATGTGCAGTATAACTGTAAAGACGCTTACATTTGGGGAAAAAATGGGACAAATGAGGAGCTGCACTGAATCAGATCTGCTTCTGAGGAGGCAAAGAGACCAAAGGAAATGTGCTAGTATGAAGTTCCCCAATACCGCCATGAACCTTAAATGCAGTGCATCCATTTTTTTTCTAATGGATTTTCAAAGTGAAATGCAAAATTATGCAAGATTATTTGAATAGCAATAAACCATGCCAGGGAATAATAATGCATGTATAGATTAAGTGTCTACAATGTATTTGACATTGTACAAGACACAGATATCAAGAGAACTTACAATTTATGGTCCTAGTCCTTAACAGTGAAGTCAATGGGGCTAAGTGAAATCAATGAGGATCCATGCAGACACCAAGCATACTAGGCATGCTATATTCCTGGAGCCAGGAGAGAAGGCGATAGGCATACAGGTGTCTGCTGTGATGTCTTTATTGTTCTGGCTGCAAATGAAACTAACAGGAAAGTGAGGCTGTGACTTGGAGAAGGAAAGCGTACTGAGCCCTCTGAACATTGAAAGGGACAGGACATCAGAAGTGCATTCATAGAGATTGCTGTAAAATAAAAGATATAGGTTTAGTCTAATAACTTTTTCATTTTTGGGTTAACAGAGAAAAGTATGTCCTCAGGAAGAATTTGAATGAAGACAACATCAGAGTCAGGCTTGCTGAGAAGATATAATTTAAGCTAGTAGGTTATTGGACACTTGCTCAGGTGATTGAAGGCACTCCACTTTGATCTTCACAATGCAACATTGACATATGCATCAAAGGCCTTACCCAAAGCCAACCAATCAGTGGAAATAACCTTATGGCACTTGACTCTGGATCAGACCCAATAGCCTACTAAATCTGAGCACATACAGTTGGGTCTTTTGCAGCATCATTGTCATACTATTATTTTTATTATTAATTATTCATTTTATATTGTTATAATACTTGGAGACCTGGGTCTCATTGTGATAGGAGCTGTAGAGATGTGAAGCATTTAATAGCAGGTTGGTATAAAGTAATGACCACTCTATCCACCCAGTTCTTATCCCCCTTCCTAATTCCAAAACATTCCCACAAAAATTTCATCTCACCATAAAAAATAAAAGCTGACACTAAATTATCTGCTACTTGTCAGGCAGAGGCATGTGCACGAATTTAAATGCCAATACTTTTGGAAGGGCATATTCTGTGTCCCTGTGGAAGAGCGCATGCCCTCCCCGCTGGGGCCCTGGAGAAGTGGAGGAGAATGTGCCCTTCCTACTGGGGCCACAGAGGAATTCTGCACATACCCTCCTCATTGAGATCCTAGAGGAGTTATGTATCCATCCTCCCATTAATTATTGTTGGGAGAAATGCCCCTGCTTCCCCCACTTCTTCATGCTCCTCCTAGGAGGTGTATCACAGTTTTCAACTGTGCAGGAGACAATCCAAAAGATTTTAACAAAAGACCTGCCAGCAGCAAAATTCCTAGTGGAACATCTATCCGTGTTCCCTTTGTAGTTCACTTAAATAACATATCTCTGTAATGGTACCCTAGGGAAGGAGTTCTCAACCTTTTTAGGGTCATGGTACTATTGAGAAAGTTCCCAGCCATGTGTGACACATCAAGGCTGCCCGGCCACACATCTCCCACCCCCACCTCCCTGCAGTCCAGGGCCCAGCCACTGGCAGGTGGCTTCAGGATCAGGATGGCACCATTCACTGGTGGGAGGACCCAGGGCCCAACTGGGGCCCAGGGGCCTAGCCACTGCTCACCGTGGGAAAGATCCAGCCTCAGGACCCCAGCCAAGGACCAGAAGGCAGAAAGAGCCTGATCCAGCCCTGAACCTATTCTTGGGGCAGCAACACACCTGCTGCACAGCACAAAGTAGGACGGGGGGAAGCCAACAAGGGTCACAAGGCTGCAGGGGACCACTTCTGTGTCCCCCTGCCTCGCTCTGTACTGAGCAGGGCGGGGAGAAGCCAGCACTAGGGTTGCAAGTGCTCCCAAGGCTGCATATACACTGGCAGCCTCCAGAGCACCGTCACTCCTGGCTTCCCACGCATTAGCAAGCTGCTGGAGGGGAAGAGGCTGGGGACTGCTGGGGGGAAGGGGCTGCCAAGGAGAAGGGGCTCAGGGTGGCAGCCCTAGTGCTGGCTTCCCCTGCCCTGCTCTGGGGCTGAGCACCACGGCAGGGGAGGGAAAGGAGCTGGCAGCAGCGCTCCATCCAGCTGGGAGCAGGGTGGTTTGATGCCACTTTTTGGCAACACACCTCCCTGCTCTTCACAACACACAAAAGTGTCGAGACACAGCAGTTGAACAGTTCTCAGCCAACTAGTGTGACACAATAGTGCGTTGAGGAACAGTGACTGAGCCCGTCCAATGAAATCAGCCTGCCACTAAAAGCCCAAGGGGGCCACTGTAGCTTGATCCACCACCAAAAGTGCTTGTGCCAGGGAGGAACTTCAGCAGTGGGGGGGGAGCAGTGGTGATGGTGTGTAGTGCACAACTGGGAGCCCTCCCAGCTGTGTCACAAGGGTGAAGGGGTTGAGAACCTCTGCCGTAGGATAACACTTCCATTGTGAAGAGTCCTGCCCAAAAACATGGTCCTGATTGGTTGTGACTGCTGCATAGGATTTCTCCCTTGATAACACTGCAGGAGTCCCTGGCTAGAAACAGAGACCCTCAGGTCCTTCCTTATTGTCACTATTGATGAACTGTTCACTCATGACTCATGCTCCCTTGTTAGCACTGGCATTTCTCTTTCTGTTGCTGGGAATCTCAGAGTAAAAAAAAAACAAATCTGTAAGATCTCACTTCAGATTCTAAGGCCTCGTCTATACTGAAAATACTGCATCGATCCCCATGGATTGATGCAGGTAGATCAATTGAACGTCCAGTGTAGACCTGCTCAGTCGATCCTGGAAGTGCTCTCCCGTTAACACAGTAACTCCCCCACCCCCACTCCTACCACCACAAGTGGAATAACGCTGCATCACCAGGAGAGCCCTTCAAGTTGATGCAGCCGAGTAAAGACACTGAGGTAAATAAGAGTAATTAAAGTTGACGGGAGATATGTATTCTGCGGCACGCAGATTACGTATTTCCCATCAATTTAGCCCCACAGTGTAGACTAGGCCTAAAAATGCCTCTTTTCTGCCACTTTTCTCTCTGGTTACCTCCTATTCTTAATAATTACATGATTGGAATACTTTCATGATTGGAGGCTCTGAACTGAGGAGACCCAAGTACCAATCCCCTCTCCACTTACTGGGGAAGGGTGGGGGACACATGTATGGCTGCTAAACTGCCCTTTACTCCTGCATTACTGATACAGGTTGACTATGACTATTGCCCTTCTCAAGACCTCATGCAGTGTTTGAAATGGAAGACAATCCCTATTAACCATTTCCCACAGTCAGGGATCTTACTCCCACCACTTCCATCCCCAGAGCTCCCTTGGACAGCTGCTGTCCACCACAGAAAACCGCAGCCGTCTCTTTTTCCTTTTGAACACAAGCTCATATTGTTTATCCCTTCATCCAGAATCCTTCTCCACCCATCAGTGAAGTTTCCAAATCAGCTTCCTCATAAGTATGCTCAGGACTGAGGGCACAATCCCCAGGAACAAAGCACATAATGTTGGATGATATCTCAATTAGGAGGATACACCAGTCTACTCACAAAAACTTCTTCATTAGTCTACAAACAAGCCAACTCCTCTACAGGCATGTCCGCAGAACTTACAAGAGGAAAAAGACCTCCTGAAGCCCCACTAGCTGAGGCCAAGTGGGAGGAAGAGGAAGTAAGAGTTATAATTTCTTCTCTTGCTAGACAGGACATCCAGCTATAATAAAATTCAGACAAATATTACATAACATATAGATACTCAATCCTTGGTTCCACTCTTATTTAAGACAATGGGAGTTTGCCATTTACTTCAATAGGAGAAAGATTGTACCCTGAGATGTTGTTACTTTTAAAACCTACAATATGCATTTTACAAACAGTGGACATGCTAACAATTTTTCAATAACCACCAGTGTTCATTTAAGGTACCAAAGAGGCAAAGTTAAGGTTGAGTGGATGTAAGAAATTAGAGGGGTAACATGATCCACATGATCAGAATTAGGCCCCATTGTGCTAGGTGATGTATACATTCACTTGTACATATGCACAGTTCCTACCCCAAAGGGATGATAATCTAAGACAGGGGTGTCAAACTCATTCAGTGTCGGGGTCCACACTGGAAGTCAGGACCATCCGGGGGCCGAGGTATGTCCAGGTAGACTTGCTGACCCCTTACCATCACAGTACCACCTGGGGTCCCTGACCTCTTCCCCTGCTGCGCTTGGGGCAGCGTGGGCTCCTCTTTCCCTTCTCCAAACCTGCAGGTTCTCTGACACCTTCCCTTTCCCCTGCCCTGCGGGCTCCCCTTTGCTGCACGGGCTCCCCAACCTTTTCCCCTTTGCTGCACTGCCCGTTCCCTTCCCTGTTCCTGTGCCAGTTCCCTGACCCCTTCCCCAGCCCCCCCCCGCCCCATGGAACCGGCTCCCCAGCCCCCTCTCTCCCACTTACCTGGCTCAAAGGGGCTCAATCCAACCTCTGGATTAGTTCTCTGGCCAGGCCATTCCCCGCCCTGGGCCACTGCCTGGGTGTGCAGGGTGGCAGATTTTAAAAGGCCCTGACCAGGTATCAACAAAATTTTTGCCCTGCTAGGTACCCAGCCTCAAAGTAAGGTGCCCAGCGAGGGAACCCCCCACGCCCCACCCCGCTGAAGAAAACCACTGCTCACAGCCCCCGGAATCTGCAAGCTGCCGGTAAAGGCGCCTGAGGTTTTTACTTTTCGCCACCAGAGGGTGCACCTCCAATGTATTTCTATAGTGAAGGAGTACCCTTTGCTGACAAAAAGAAAAATTGCAGGCACTTTACTGGTGCCTGACACTTTTGGCGTGGGAGAGCTGTGCAGGGCTCTGCGGGCCAGATAAGAGCCCTTGGCGGGCCGGATCCTGCCCGCAGGCCTTAAGTTTGACACCTGTGATCTAAGATAAGACGCACAAAAATGAGTTTAACAGGCAAACAGAAGGCATGAAGCAGGGAGGGAGAAAATGGGTAAAAGTTTTATACACCAAGGGTGGCCAAACTCATAGGCTATGTCTACACTGGCAAATTAGTTCAAATTAAGGACGCTTAATTAGAACTAACTAAAGCCATGGCACACTAGGCTTTAGTTAGATCAAATTAAGGGCTTCCTTAATTCGAACTAATAAATTTGAATAGGATATTCGAACTAAGGGGTTAATTTGAACTAACTAGTTTGTATTAACCAATGTGGCCATGTTAATTCAAACTAATTGCTTAGTTCGAATTAACCGGCCATTGAAATGAATGGGGATCACTAATTAGAACTAAGCAAGTGCTTGCTTAGTTCAAACTGACATTCCAGTGTGGCCATGCTACTTTGAATTAAGCTAATTCGAACTAACTAACATTAATTTGAATTAGTTAGTTCAAACTAACTAATTCGAACTAATTTTAGCAAGTGTAGACATAGCCATAGACTGATAGGCTATGTCTACACTTGAAAAGTTAAGTTGACTCTGTTAAGTCGACTTATCTAGATCGAATTAAAGTTCACCTTGTTAAGTCGACTTAACAAGTCGACTTAACTTTTCAAGTGGAGATGCGGCAGAGAGCTGTGGCTCCTTGCTGAGAAGGGACCCACAGGTCCCTATAGCCAGGAAGCTGCGGGTCTGTCTGAGAAGGGAGTGAGCTTCCTTCTTGCTGGGACCCCTGTGGGTCCCGGTGAGAAGGGACCTGTGACTCCTTTCTCCCTGGGATCCGTGCGGGTCCTGGCAAAAAGGGAGCTCAGGTTCCTTTCTCCCCGGGACCCATGCGAGTCCCAGCAAAAAGGAAGCCACAGCTTTCCCCCTGGGACTGCGCGGGTCCTGGCAAAAAATGAACTGCAGCTCCTTTCTCCCCAAGACTGCACAGGTCCTGGCAAAAAGGGAGCCATGGGTCCCTTCTCACTGGGAGGTCTCAGGGAGAAAGGAGCCACAGGTCCCTTATCGCTGGGACCCGCGGGTTCCGAGGGAGAAAGAAGTGCGGCTTCCTTCTTGCCAGGACCCGTGCCGTAGGTCAACTTAAAAAAATAAGTCGACTTAGGGTGGCCACACCATCTTTAGGTTGACTTAACAAATCAACTTAATTGTTAAGTCGAGCTAAAGAGTAATAATTATTAAGTCGACTTAAGGAACTGCTTAAGTTGACATAATGAAAACCAGGTGTGGACGAGGCTTTGTTTAAGTTGACTTAAGCTTCTTTAAGTTGACTTAATTTGCTAGTGTAGACATAGCCATAGACTCTAAGGTCAGAAGGGACAAGTATGATCATCTAATCTGACCTCCTGCTCAATGCAGGCCACAAAACCTCATCCACCCACTCCTGCAATAAGCCTCTAACCAAACTGTGGCTCGTGTGCTGTAGACGACTCTTTTACAACTAAGGTGCAGATTACCTGTGATGAGCTACCTATGCCCCCACCATTCCCTGCCTAATGTCTAAAATTAGATAAATAGATTATATGAGTTTTAAAAATCTTTCCATAATCAAACATTGACCAGTTAATTGGATTATTTTAATTTAGATTTTCTGTTTCAATTTACTTTGCTTTCTTATTCACAATGCTAAAGTAGAGCTGCTTGTCAGTACATCTTCTGCTCAACATATTGGACCTGCTTGTAGAAATTTTATCTTTGATACATAAAGGACTAATCATCTGAGCCAAGAGTATACATGTGAATATTCTTATTGAATCAAACCTGTGGTACATTCACAGATATCATGAAAGTTTCTCTACACATAATAATACACGTTCCCCTTCTGACCTAAACATCTGCCTCCATGCACGCTGCCTTTCTTCATGGAAGAGTAATGATGGATCCAAATTCGCTGAAGAAAACCACTTAATACACTTCATTATAAGTGACACCCTAATTTTAGATCTAAATGTTAAATGACTTCATAAATATTTTTTTTTCAATTGAGGTTATTAATATAACAGATATGCCAATGTTTTTAGATAAAACACTTCACAGAAGTGGATAAAAGCTTGTTCAGTGTTGTTCTAATTGTCTAAATTGCATCTGCATGCTACTGACCATGTTGGATCATGTACTGTGTTGCAGGTTCCTCTCCTATATCTGGCCATTCCAGAAGACTGGAAAGTTTTTTATATTATTTTCCAGTTCTTTTCTGCATTCTGTTTGGTTATATTATCCATTACCTAATTGTTTTTCAGCTCCCCAAGCAACAAGGCCATTTGTTAAACAAGGTAAAATGCCTGAATCATGTGCAATTTGCCCCTTCTTGCCAGTATATTCTGAAGACTTTAAGGGAGAGAAGTCAGTTGTAACCAATACTTAAGTCCTCATGTTAGTCAGAGTAGCAATTTGTTTTTATTGTGATGCTGATATTGTATGACTGCTTGCCTTTAAAGATATTAAAATAAATAAACTATTTAGATAAATTAAGTGATGCAGTGTAATTGGTCTGCAAGCTATTTAAAGTGCTGGAAGCTTCATCTTTAAAGCAATGTTATTTAAAGAGACAGAAGTCTATTTTTAAATTACTGTGTTAATTTGGAAACAAGAACAGTTTAGTTCTTTCTGCCTACCCCAAGAGTTCTTATTTTTTTAAAAGTGACAGGTATTTAATTTTATTACCTCATTACAAATTATTTTTAAGCATCCTCATGTCTAAAACATGAAAGAAAAATACATAATCTTATGCCATGTTCAGGCATTCTGTGAAATTACATGATGTCAATTTTTTTCATTGGGTTTCTCCCATTTTTAGCTTCTATAATGTTGGCCTTTTTGCTGGTGTACATAACAGTTCTTAAAACTATGTGCCAAACTCCTAGCTGAATATGCAGATGAGCTGTATTGCTGCCATTACAGTTTCCTCTAGGGTACCTCTGAATAGAAACAAATTGAATGAAATTGAAGAATTAAGGTATATATTTCCTCTCGCTATGTACAGGTACATAGGAGCAGCCTGATATTTTGATTTGGTGACTTCTATTTTTTAAATATGTACTTAAAACTGTGAGAAGGGCCTAATTTAATTGCTGTAGCAATGCATGGTTGTTATTTTAATATTTTGCATGTGAAGCCTACATTGACATATAGTGTTCTTTCTGTAATGAAGTTAAATTTATTTGGAAGCTATTGTCAGTCTTCAATAAGTTATGACGGTTCTTTCCAATACATTTTCTTTAGGGTTCTTTAGGTGTACTGCTGAGAAACCTTATCCAACTGTTGGCAAAACAATCGATTTCAAATATGACATTTGTTCCTCTGATGTATCAAATTCCCAATTGTATTAAACCTATATAATAAATACAATCATTTAATATTATTATTGAGTTTACTGATATTATGGAGGCTTTCCTGCCCTACAGTAGTTCCTGTTGTATATTTTCCATATTTAATCATCTTCAGTACTAAATTGGACCTTTGGTACATCGGTCCATTTGTCCAGGATTGCCTGCAGTCTCCCGCATAAACAGTAGTTGCAGGAATAGCAATAGGAAACTGGTGAGCAGCTGGGAAGGCAAGGGAAAAGAAAAGGAAAAAAATCATTTAGAATTCTTGAAGACACTGCTTTTTAGGAGACAAAAGAGTAGCCAACCTACATAGCAGCATGAGAGTGAAGCCATTTGCTCACAGGAGAGTGTTGTATTTGTGACACAGTTGGTATAATAAAGTTCAATACAAAAGTAAATCACTTGGATATGTTGCACAAGTGTCCTTCCCTTATCAACCAGGCAAGCAATTTGTATGACAGACAGCACCCAGGGGAACTCTAAATCTTTCATGCTGATGGAGAAATAGAAGACTCCAGTGCATTTCCCCCACACAAAACCCTCATCCTTGTGAAACTTTATTTGCATGAAGTGAAGAGGTGTGTGGGGGGGGAGATGGCTGTTCTCTAAGGAAACTTGGATTTGGCTAGCAAGGAAGACCATGTAGTTGGTTTTGGAAACCAATTAAATATTTTGAAGGCTTATTATTCAACAGGAAAATATAGTCTTTACACAGATGTACCAAAAGCTGACAAAGGACTGCTGCTGAGTTAGAAAAAATAGTTGCAATAGAACAATAAGATATAGTTAACTTGTCACTGTCACAAAGACTGTTTGCATGTCAAATTCCAAAGGGGTTTGCATGGTTTGTGCTGAAAAAGAAAGCAGTATTTGATAAGGAGAGGATTTATACAACATATTCAAGTGATTTACTTTTGTACCACAAACCATGTAGTGTTGAGTGAACTCAAAAAGTTTTGATAAAGCTGTTATGTTTCTGACTGACATTTATACATTTTTAAAACATTGTAAACTACATGACCTAACCAGATTGGCTATTATGGTGCTTTACTACTAGACCACCCTACAGGGCAAGATTTAGAATTGCCTGGGGTGCCAGGATTGGTGGACGCTGGGCTCAGGGTCCTGTTTTTGTTGTTAGCGACAAAAGGGAAAATAGAATGTTTGAAGAAAAATGTTTTAAATATTTCATCTGTGATTCACTCTTCACTAACTGTCTAGTACATTTCAGTTATTCTTACCAATAAAGGTTTCTATGGCTATGTCTACACTTGCTAAAATTAGTTCAAATTAGTTAGTTTGAACTAACTAATTCGAACTAGTTTTAGCTAGTTCGAATTAGCTTAATTCAAACTAGCATGGCCACACTGGAATGTTAGTTCGAACTAAGCAAGCACTTGCTTAGTTCAAATTAGCGATCCCCATTCATTTCAATGGCCGGCTAATTCGAACTAAGAAATTAGTTCGAATTAACATAGCCACATTGGTTAATTCGAACAAGTTAGTTCGAATTAACCCCTTAGTTCGAATACCCTATTCAAATTTATTAGTTTGAATTAAGGAAGCCCTTAATTCAAACTAACTAAAGCCTAGAGTAGCCATGGCTTTAGTTAGTTCAAATTAAGCCTCCTTAATTTGAACTAATTTGAACTTAATTTGAATTTATAGACATAGCCTATAAGCTTAAAGAAAACAATTTTGCATTTGCTTATACTTTGCATGAATATATACAGATTTACAGATTCTAGTGTGTAAATGTATCATATGAGACAGGGATGAATCATGCATGCAGATTGGGTATCAAAGTCATGAAATGGGCTACACGTGCAACAAAAAAAAGTTAACAAATAAAGCATGGGGCCCCCAAAGATGCTCTTTGTCTGGGACAACATTTGGTCTAGGGTTGGCTTTGCCACCCTCTAATAGACCACAAAGCCTATTAATCTGCCAAGTGAAACATAAAGGGCCAAGCTCTACCCTCATATGTGAAGAGCCCATTCACTTTGGTGGGAGTTGGATGAGTGCATCACTTCACAGAGTATTACTGGAAGGGTTTTACTTGCTTTAAGGAATTCCTTATGCAGCCTCATTATTAGTTGCTGCAAAATTCATTTGACGTTCATTAGGCACAGGTTTCTTTCTTTATTTTGAAGTAGGGTATCTTATGGTATCCACTTACCTATCACTGAGTATCATGGTATTAAACCAAGATTTCAAAGTTGAGCATCCAAAATGATAACTCCCAATGACAAATCCATTAGTTTGATCTCTCTCTTTCCCTGTTGTTGCTGGTTAATGAAGATGTTAAACAGAAACGGCCCCAGGACAGACCCCTGGGGCACTCCACTCGTTTACGAGTGGAGTGGAGTGATGCCAACCAGACATCGAGCCATTGATTCCTACCCGCTGGGCCCATTGATCTAGCCAGTTTTCTATCCACCTTATGGTCCACTCGTCAAACCCATACTTCCTTAACTTGCTGACAAGAATTCTGTGGGAAACAATATCAAAAGCCTTGCTAAAATCAAGGTATATCACGTCAATGGCTCTTCCTGAATCCACAAATCCAGTCATCTCATCATAGAAGGAAATCAGGTTGCTCAGGCATGATTTGCCCTCGGTGAATCCATGTTGACTGTTCCTGATCACTCTACTTTCCTCCAAGTGGTTCAGGATTGATTCTTTGAGGACCTGCTCCATGATTTTCCAAGGGATTGAGGTGAGGCTGACCAGTCTGTAGTTCCCCAGATCCTCCTTTTCCCCTTTCTTGAAGATAGGTACCATATTTGCCTTTTTCCAATCCTCCGGGACCTCCCCCATTCACCCCGAGTTCTCAAAAATAATGGTTAGCGGCTCTGCAGTCACTTCAGCCAACTCCCTCAGTACCCTTGGATGCGGTTTATCCGGCCCCATAGACTTGTGCACATCCAATCTCTTTAAGTAGATCCTAACCTGACTTTCCATCACCGAGAGCCGCTATTCTCTCCATTCTGCATTCCTCTGTGTAGTAGCCTGGGAGCTAGCCCTCCCTGTGAAGACCGAAGTAAAAAAAAAACATTGAGTACTTCAGCCTTTTCTGCATCATCCACCATGAGGATGCCTGCCCCGTTCAGTAAGGGACCTACACCACCCCTGATCCTTTTCTTGTTGCTAACATACTTGTAGAAACCCTTTCTGTTATCCTTCACATCCCTTGCTAGCTGCAACTCCAATTGCCCTTTGGCCTTTCTGATTTTATCCCTGCAGTCCCGAGCAATATCTTTATACACCTCCCTTGTCATCTGTCCAAGCTTCCACTTCTTGTAAGCTTCCCTTTTATATTTCAGCTCACCGCAGAGTTCTCTGCTAAGCCATGCTGGGCGCTATCCACATTTGCTGTTCCTTCTGCACACTGGAATGTTATCTTCCTGTGCCTCTAACAGGATTTCTTTAAAATACAGCCAGTTGTCTTGGACACCTTTCTCTGTCAGATCAGCCTCCCAAGGGATCCTGCCCATCAGCTCCTTAAGGGAGCTAAAATCTGCTTTTCTGAAGTCCAGTGTGTGTGTTCTGCTTCTTTCCTTCCTTCCATTGATCAGGATACTGAACTCTACCATGTCAATGGCTGGGTCTACACTTGTAAATTAAGTCGACTTAAGCTTGCTTAAGTCGACTTAGTTTACCCTGCATCTACACTACAGTTTTCTTAAGTCGACTTAAGCAGCTTGCTTAAGTCGACTTTATTAAACCTAGATTTAATTCAATTTAAGGCTTAATTCAACTTTTTAAAGTAGAATTAAGCCTGTGTAGACGTGGGGTAGCCCTAAGTTGACTTAGGGCTACCCCAGGACTACACCAATGTCCTCCCTGCCAGGAAGGGACACAGGGGGAGCCTGGCATGCCTCCCCAAAGGGCAGGACAGAGCCCTGTGTGAAACTGTCCGGATTTAGGGAGCCATTTATGATATTATTTTCTATTAATATCTCATAAATGCTATAATCCATAGGAACTATGTCATGTTTAGTATCAATAGAAAGGTAGTAATTTGCTGGGAATTATTATATAGTTCATGTATAGGAATTGTATTTGTATTAGAAGTTAGGAATACAGTTGTTATATCTATACTTTAACTTGTGTGATTCTGGGGAAACACCCCAGACAGGCTGTCTACAACCATTGTGTCCTTAATGTTAAGGAAGCTCCCAGGTACAATGGGCCCAGGGAGAAAACTGATGAGCCATTAGACATTAATAGAAAATACTATCATAAATGGTTCCCTAAATCCGGACAGCGGCACACCCTGCCACATGCCCTGCCAGGGTCCCTGTCCCCCTTTGCCTGATTGTACACAAGGGGTGCCCCCCCCTCCACCATGGACCTGCCCAAGGTCCCCATAGCCCCTAGAAGTCATCCTCGGCGTCCAGTGTGGACTCTCTAGGTCGACTTTGTAAGTTCCCCTTTAAGTCGACTTAGTTAAGTCGACTTAGTTAAGTCGACTTAAAATTATAAGTGTAGTCATAGCCAATATGAGGAGCTCTAGAGTGGTAGGAAATGACCCAGGAGGTAACAGAATTTGGGGTATCTCAGTAACTAGCCTGGACTCTGCAAAATGCTGTAAGGTTCTGGCTTGGAAGCTGGTGAAGCAGATGAGCTTGGATCCTCCTACTTTGCCCCTTTCTCTTCTCTTTTATAATGATGAGCTCTGGGGATACAATGAGAACATAATGGGAATGATTGATGCTGCAGACCAGACTCCATCTGGGATAACTAAATAGGCATAACCTATAGTCCGATGAGCTGACCATTAGACCTGCTGCTCACCAGACCTTCCTGCTACAGCTCAGATGAAGGTTGAGAAATATAATTACTACAGAGGAACTGGGGCCATGGCCTTCGTCCTTCCACACACCTTTGTGGAATTCTATTTCCCACAATTAATCCTCGTTAGGTTTCTTGCATTCTCTCCTTGTCTCTCAGTGGACAACTGAGCTGGCTTCCTCCAACTTACTCCAACTTTTCCTCTGTAAATAATGAGCTTGGCCTCCTGTGAAGCAGACACAAATGGTACTCCATGGATTAATGAAGAGAGATGCTGTGAGTGGGTTGTGGCTGGCACGTGTCCCCTAAACTGCTTTCTGTGCTCAATCTCCACTGGCCTGAGGACTGCTCTTTACATACACAGATCACCTTCTGCACAGTAAACTGCATTATCATGCAGTAGCTGCGCCAAGAGGCTGGCCCTTCTCCTTTATTAATTTAAACATTTTAATATTCTCTATATGCAAAACATAATTAGAATTAATGGACTTTAGTGCTAATGTGGTGCTTGAAGCTAGCTAGTGCATTAATCTTCTGCATATGATAAACATGAATTTTGAATCCCTTTACCACCAGCAAGGCTAGAAGGTTGGCTCAGTCTCCTGACGTAGTGTGTGTCCAGATAATGATCATATCAACTGACAGAGAGAGGGAATCATCCTCCTTTTGATGAGATAAACAACTAGTCCTCCAGGGAGGAAATAAAACATGACTGAGTTGGAATGATTGTTAAACTAGATCTTATTATTAATCTATGAAGACAGAACATTGCCACTAGTGGGGCTGCAGTATCAGACAGAGTGGATGCGGATTTCTACATGCCCCCATCCCCCAATGCACTGTACCCAAATGGTCTCTGACATTTTCAGGATGAATAATTACAGTTTGCAAGAGCAGTAGAGCTTGCACATGGCTTGCTCTTTCAAATTCTCCTTGAAAAAGAGGAAAAGGAAAGAAGTGAATTTCTGGAATATATTAAAAATTCAGATTTAAAGTGAGTCTGGAGAACAAAACTAAAGGGATTATTTAAAAGTCAAAGTTTACAAAGTTATCACATTATATATATTGCAATATTTCCCCATTCTTAGAACAGGAAATAACATCAGTATCTAAGGACTTTAAGACCAAAAATGGCACACTGCTGCATCTCCGTAATGCTTCAGTGTAGACATTACCTACACAGATAATTCTCCCATCAGCGCAGATAATCCACCTCTCTGAGGGTATGTCGACACTTGCACCTTACGTTGACTTAACAACGTTTAAGTCGACCTACAGAATGCCGTGTCCACACTGGGTGATTATTAAATCGACTTAAGTGCTTCCTTAAGTCTACTTAGTAACACCACCTCTTAATGTCGACTTAAGGCTTAAGTCAACCTTATTAAGTCAACTTAAAGCTAGTGTGGAGGGGTATGTCTACACTACAGGCTCTGTTAAGTCGACTTAAGAAGGTCGACTTAAGTCGACTTTAAGTGTAGATGCTCCTTTAAGTCAACTTCACAAGGTTGACTTTAAGTCAACTTAAATTCTACCTTGTTCAATCGACTTAACAGAGTGTGGACATAGTCCACATAGTGTGGACATAGACTGAGAGACAGTGCGACAGTGCTATCTATATGGAGACTTAGGTCCTTAGGTCAGCTGAACTATGCCACAGAGGGATATGGATTTTTTACACCCTTGAGAGATGTAGTTACGCTGACCTATTTTTCTAGTATTGATCAGGCCTAAATTGTAATGCTGTGTCTATTAAGCCAGCTGGAGATTGTCAGAGAGCAGGGACTCTCCATCTTTGCATAACCCTTTCCTTCAAAATATGCCTTTTATGCTGGGATCTGTGAGGCTGACAAAGAGTTGGTACAAAGGGTTCTAACTAGAGGACAAGATCTATTCCAAAACATATAAGCTTACCTTCACCCTCTTTTTGCTTTCCATGACATTCTCTCCCAAGACAGGTCTGGCTCCTCTGACCTGCTATTTTGTCTTATGAGAAGATTCACCTGCAGTTATTTCTCATACCAGATATTAGTCTTCAAAGGGTGATTGTGCAGCCTGCTCTCCTACCCAGGGTTTGGTTCTATTTTTCATGGATGGTTTGTTTGCCTTATTCTGGTAATATCTCATCTTGTGTGATGGCTTATATAGCCTGGTCCCCACCTCTAATACTGCAGGAGCCAACAACACCCTCCATGGTGCCCACTGATTTACTCTTTTCCCACTGCATGACACTCAGATGTGTTGTTATTGCTATGGAATGTTGTGGCTGGTGCTGCAGTGTTGTTACTGCTGTTCTTGGAGCTCTGATGTCAGCTGCACTATCACAGCAGTTCTCAACCACTGTGGTGTGACACAAGAGTGTGCTACACTCAGCTACTGTGCTGCATCGCCATGAAGCAGCATGCTGCAGAAAAATCCAGCCCAGCACCAAAAGATACCCTCAGTGGTCAGCGGCAGGCTGCTGTCCTTTAAGAAACTACCACTGACATCTCCAGCAGCAGCAGCTTTCTGCAGCAGAGGGGGCGCCTCATTAGAATAAGTCAGCAAAAGTGGTCTGGGATGGCTGGATTCTGTAGTAGCAGTGGCGCCTCTGAAGCCTCTTGCCACCAAATTTGGCCATGAAAAAGGTTTTCTTCGGCAGCGCGGAGCACTTTAAATTTAGGCACCAGCAAAAGTGCTGCTGCCAGGGGAAACCTTGACAATGGGGGAGCCCTGGAGGCAGCAGATTCAGAGGAGGGGGTGTCACCTGTGTCACATGCGGTTGGGGGGGTCCCCACTGTGTTGCACTACTCCGGGGGTTGAGAACCCCTGCACTAGCAGACAGTGCAGCATATTAATTCAGCAGCCATCAGTGTTAGTCAGAAGAAAGACCATAGGATCAATTTGGTGTACAAGTTGCTCCGCCAGGTTTATTGTTGACAAAGCACAATGGCTATGTCTACACTCGCTAAAATTTGTTCAAATTAGTTAGTTCGAACTAACTAATTCGAACTAATTTTAGGTAGTTCGAATTAACTTAATTAGAACTAGAAAAAGTTAGTTTGAACTAAGCAAGTGCCATTCATGGCACTTGCTTAGTTCGAATTAGCAATCCCCATTCATTTCAATGGCCGGTTAGTTTGAACTAAGAAATTAGTTCAAATTAACATAGCCACATTGGTTAATTCGAACTAGTTAGTTCGAATTAAAGCCTTACTTCTGAAGCCCTATTCGAACTTATTAGTTCGAATTAAGGAAGCCCTTAATTCAAACTAACTAAAGCGTAGTGTATCCATGGCTTTAGTTAGTTTGAATTAAGTCTCTTTGCCAGTGTAGACATAGCCAATAGTATCATGCTATTGGAGCTACATGTGTGCCTGTGACAAAGGTATCTACTCAATCAGCACGTTAAGATGTGAACACCTCAGCAAGTACAAAGATGCATCTCCTATGATACAAATAAGTTACATTTCAGACATTATTAGTTACTACCCGTATCCTTATACCTACTAGTTTGAAAGAAACCATCCTCATCCATTATCTTGGCATCCCATCCTTACCTTATTCTGTTCTGATGTGCTCCTGTACAATTTCTTTAGAACTTGCTTATGCTTCTACTTGAGAACCCTGGGTGTTCTTGTACAATCCTCTCTCAGGAATGGTCTTACTTGGTTAGCCAACACCTGGTGTGTTATTATTCTGCCAAGGCCGGGCCCACTCTGGTTCACAGCCTTTGGTTCACACTGCTAGGTATGCCTAGGGCTCCAGCAAGGCCTGTAATGAGAACTTGTGTTCCCAAGTGCATATCAGTACTTCAAGGTCTCTCTCTCTTCTACACCTTTGTGAAAATTTAAAATTAGAAATATGCCTACGCTTAAAGTTGAATATAACTAGATTTCTAACCACTCTCAGTTTGCAGTGGTATAGTTATGAAGTTCTGGATTGGTTCCATCTCTAGTTCTAAACTCAGACAAATATCCCTGACATAATGACATAAAAAGATACAATACTAGAAACTTTAATGTCATAATTAAATAGCAAGAGGAGCAGGAGGCACAAGGCCCCTAGAGAGACCCCTTTACTCTCTTACATCATGCTCATTGATATTGGCTTGTGTCACAGTTGCATTTAAGAATGGAAGGCCTGATTCTCAATATACACGTTTTGTAGTCATTGTGTGAAGTGGGTAGCAAAATGCCACCACTACGTTGGGATCACGTGCCTGAGTAAAGTAAGTAGGCTCTGTCCCACATGTTAAAATCCATTAATGTGATGATTTCTTACACATAACTGATTACAAATGCTTGCAAAATCATTTGGTCTGTTTAATCATTTCCCTGTTATAGCCATATTGCACAGATTCCTATTGCCCTACAAGTTCACCCTTGGGATCTTCAGCAAAATAGTAGATATGATTTGTCTTTATACAAGTTACAATTTCCACCAAAAAAAAAGGTCATGAATGCTTTAAAGAATAAAGGTGATGGACGTGCTCATCTTGTATTTGACCATCCCACCTCTCAAGTAAACATGCAACGTGTGCATGTTTGAGGAGCTGTTCAGTTTCCTTCTCTTCCACATAATCCTCCATTATTGATATGCTGATTATTTCATGGTGAAAGAGGATTTCAGGAAAAAATTAGAGTACAATTTAACATGCACATTTTAGTTTTTAGCAAACTGGGGCTATGTGCATCTAAGTTAACCAACAGGCCATGGAATAATTGAAAATGCAGAAACAGAACAATTATATATATATATATATATATATATATGTAAGTTCCCTAAAGTGAATCTATTATTCCATCTGGAGCAGTTATCGTCTTATAAATTCTATAAAAAATAACAATAAAATCATAACTACAAGTTACTTACGGGGATTTTATCTCTTAAACTTCATCTACAAAATATTAACTATATGCATCTGATTTTCTAGCAATTTGGAGATTGTGCTTTGCAAAATAAATTATGATTCTAAGCAAAATTTCACATGCACAGATGTGACAGTCCTATTTGTACATTTCAGAAGGCTCTCTTCCCCTCAAACAAGACATAAAAGAGATTAATTTTAATGATGACAAAGAAGATAGTATGAAAAAAAAAATAAGAAAAACATGGAATGAATAACAAATTCCAGACAAGCAAACACAAAGTACAAGCTTTCTGGCCTATACATGGTAAGAATTGTGAATGTTATCATACATACTCTTTTTTACTACACAATCGCAGTTATTCCCCTCTTGTCTTCATAGATGTGTGTGTATAGAGTTAAACAATGATGAAACATACACAAAAAAACAGTAGAATTGCAATATGTCCCATAACAGAGATTCACACCTTGGAGCTTGTACACAGATATATCAAAATACATATCTGAAGTCTTGATCCTGTTACCCTATAAATTCTCACTGTTCTTTTTGAAATAGATAATCCAGCCTTTTCTTTGACCTGTGTTTACACTAAACCTGACTTTCTTTTAATTAAAAATTTAAAACAATAGTGAAAGTCAAGCTGAAATAGATGGTATAGTACCAACCTAGGCCTCAATCCTTCCATCTCATATTCATGGGCAGACCTCTACACCTTTCTCTACCACCACGTGAAGTAGCTTGTAATATGGGAGTCCTATGAACTCTTGTGCATAATTGTTATTCATGTGAGTGAGCCCAATAAATATCACTGAGAACACCTCACATGAGTAAATTATACCAACTAGAATCAATCCAGTTACTCACCCATTTCTTGATAGGCAACTTTTATTGTAATAAATACATTATGAATCACTGTTCAAGGATTAGTTTACATCATTTACATTACATAATTAATCCCTATTGTGAATACATAGTGAGTGGCATTTGAAGTTTCATACACAGAAAACAAAGCTAGTTGAAATGCTGGTTCAATTTTAAGGGTGTAAAGAGTATGATTAATATTGGAGGCTACACTGACTTGAAAAACTTCTATTAGTAGCAGTATTTTGTTAAAGTAACAGGAATACAAAGAAATATTTGAGCACTAATATAAACAATCTGTTTTGACCTAATTATTACTTAGTCATTTAAAAAAAAATCATATTTATAATAATAAAAAATGATCTAACTAATATCTGTTAAATGTCTGTGGTTATTTAAGAGGACTAATTGTTACAAGGTTATGCATAATATTTAAGAACCAGATACTTATAATGATGAGCTGTTAAAAAAATAATGCAACCTTGTGTATGTAACTTCTTTTCTCTTGACTTTTGAGTTTTGGTTCATCATGATTCTGCATTGTCATGATGCTTATTTAGCACTATATGAAACAAATATTCCTGTATTATTATTATTATTATTATTATTATTATTATTATTATCTCAAAGATTTCAATATAATAAAATTTGTAAATAAAAATAATCACCTCCTGGCCAATAATATGCATAACAAGTTTTAGTTTTATGTGAGCCACAATGGCCAAATTATATACCTTTCAGAAATGGGAGGTTTTAATGAAAATGGTGACAGATCTATAACCATCTCTGTGTACTCCTCCATGGTTTACTACCAAGAAGTGTTGAGCTCCACTGACTCTTTGATTGTACCTACTCCCACATAAAAGATTGACCTTAGGTAGTATAATCAATTCACCTGCCTCATACCACTGAGCAGGGTTTCACACATTCAATTCACATGTTTTCTTTCTGCACTGAGCACCTATAATAATAAAACATAACTAAAAATAAAAAATAATTAAAATTTACTTTTCCTGTCAGAGACCAATATTAACTCTATGGTTGTATATAGTTAATTGCAACTTCCTAAAGTTCTGACCAATATATAATCTTAATATATTTTGGGAGCGGGGGATGGGGGAAGAGAGAAAAAAAACAGTCTGAGTCAGAAGTGACAAAATGAAGCACAGGACTAAGCAGTGTCTTTGTTAATTTCTTAAAGAATCCTTTTAAAAATCTCATTTCAAACATTACTTTTTGGCTTGCTCACATATCAAATCACAGAAACAGCATTCCACATCTCTAGAATCCTTTTCCAGTACTAAGAAGGACAAACTTGTGTATACTCACAGCTTTATAACAGAGGGAAATGGCAGAGCCATGGAATATGCATAAAGGAGTATTTGGCTTTCAAAAAAACTACCTTAATCTTGACCACCGTAATAAATAATCAGTGCCAGATACTCAGCTAGTTATCCTGGCATTGCTTCATTCAAGTCAATGCAGCTATGCCAATTTACTGACAATCTCTTGCCCATTGTTTTCAAGAATCAAAATGACTCTTAAAACCTCTTTAGGATTTCAAAATAAGCTCAGGGCAACGGAACAAAGACTAATATTTCCCACAGGTGAGTGATACAGATCTCTCTGTGCCAATTCTGCTTTATAGCCCAAGATGTAGAGTTTAGCTCTAGATGTCCCTTATTAAATCTCTGGTTTGTTGGCCAAGATAGCATCACAGTACCATTGTATGTATTGACTCAGAACATTTCAAGATGCAGAAAAACAAAATCACTTACACAAAGGGCAAAGCATAAAATATTGAAAAGAGATGTTACAAATTGAATATCTGACTCTTGCAATTTCCTAAAGAAAGAGAATACCAAAGCATGAAGAGATTTTTTTTTCCTGTGAGGATTTAAAAATCTACTGGATCTATAGATAAAATGAAAAAATAAGAAGTAAGAGTTCATCAAATAGTAGGCATATGAGACTGACCTTACAACCAACCTCTGATTATCTACCTATGTAAATTTAAAGAGAAGGGGTGAAATCTGGAAAACACCTCCCCTCCCCCCAATTAAATCAAATTTTAAGGTAAAAGAGCTTAAATGTTTAAAACCCTTGAAAGAGCTTTGAAATTTGCAGACTCAAGAGCAAAAATACTCAGTGTCAAAAGAAAAAAAAATGTCTTTAAATTAATGCTAGTAAGTAATTAAAATATCAATATAATTCATTAAATGAACAACAGTTAAAACACTCATTAGTTCAGTGGTATGTGCTCAACTTCAAAAATTATACATGAATTACTAGGAAGCTTCTCCTGCAATAATTTTATTAAAGACTAACCTTTGATAATTCTGGTAGAAAGCAGTCTGTAATTTTGCTTATACTGATCGTTTTACCTGATTGGCTCCCAATTCTGCAAACACTTGCTTATGAGTTACTCACAAGCATAGCTAACATGGCTACCCCTTTGAAACTTGATCACATGCATGATTGTATGTTTGGTGAGAAGCACAGATTGTTAAAGACCTTCCATCCAGATTAATTCACAAATTAAAATACTAAGAGAACATTTGTTCAACCAGTCAATGATCATGGAAGGTTATACAGCAGAACCTCAAAGATACGACTACTTTGGAAATGGAGATTGTTTACAACTCCAAAATGTTGGTAAATGTGCCAAAGGATTATCGTACAGTACTCTACAGTCAGTGTCTTCCAGCTGAGGTTGGGAGAGATCTCTGCAAAGGCATCACCTGACAGCATTGCCTGGTTTGAAAGCACCTCCTTGTCCTATTCCTTTTTTCTTGCCTTTTGGATGAACTGCAGGGCCTGCCCTGCATGCACCCTTGGCACTAAAAGCCCCAGCCCTCAGCTACTTCTTCCCAGGGCTTGCTCTACTCTGTGTGCTGTTTGCTGAGCTCTAGAGGCAGCATATGGCAGCGGATTGGTGCCAGGTGGCTGCCAGAACCCCTGCCTCTGCAGCTGCTTGCATTTCTAAAGGGGCTGGCAGACCTCAGGGCTATGTCTACTCTTGGAAATTTAAGTCAACTTAGTGAGCCTACACTTACAATTAAAGTCGACTTAAAGGGGAACTTACAAAGTCAACCTAGAGCGTCCACATTGGATGCCTAGGTCAACTTCTAGGGGCTAGGGGAACCTAGGGCAGGTCCACGGGGGTAAGGGGGGCACCCCTTGCCCAGTTCCAGAGGGCTCTGCCTTTGCCCCATTGTACATAGGTATAATGGAGCAAAGGGGGTCAGAGACCCTGGCAGGGCATAGGGTCAGGGTGGGGAGGACTCTGCCCTGCCCTGTGGGGGGCATGCCAGGCTCCCCCTGTACCCCCCCCCCAGCAGGGAGGGCATTGGTGTAGTCCTGGGGTAGCCCTAAGTTGACTTAGGGCCACCCCACATCTACACTGGCTTAATTCAACTTTAAAAAGTCAAATTAAGCCTAAAATAGAATTAATTTGAGGTTTAATAAAGTTGACTTTATTTTCTTTAAGACTTTATTTTCCTTAAGTCGACTTAAGCAAGCTGCTTAAGTCGACTTAATTAAACTGTAGTGTAGATGCAGGGGTAAATTAAGTTGACTTAAGAAAGCTTTAAGTTGTCTTAATTTACAAGTGTAGATGCAGCCCAGGCGTGGAGCCACAGGCAAAGCTTGGGTCACATTGATTCAGGGGCTGTGGCCCTTTAAAATTCATCCAGAACATAGCGTGCATGAAGCAGCTCGAACTCTGGCTCCAACTCCAGCTCCCAGTCAAGCTTCGCTTGCAACAACAGAACCAGCTTCCTTTCGACTTAGCAGTTCTCTGAAGCAGCTGCTTTCCCAGGTTTGGGCTCAGACTGAACTTGCAAGCTTGTCCCACTCCTGATATGGGGTGTCAGTGAAAACAGCTTCCCCCTCACAATGGGAGGGGTACGTGATGATGAAACAGTGCTCTTGGCTGACAGGAAACAGCAAAGACTGTGGCCTGTTTCTGCTTCGCTTACTGACCTTTAAGATGCAATACAGGCACAGTATAGCATTTGCTTTCTTTTCTCCCCCCATTCCTCCCCGCCCATGCTTGATTGCTTACTTACAGTTCCGCATGGTGTTCAGTTGACCAGCCAGTTCATAACTCTGGTGTTCATATCTTAGAGGTTCTACTATATTGTCAAATAAACAAATGACAATGGGATCAGTCTCCTTATAGCTTTCATACATACTTTAGGAATAATTATTGTACATATATCAGCAAAAGAGCCCTTGGGAAAGAAATTAAAATATCTTCAACAACTATCATTGGTACTTCTCAAGAAACAAAAGATCAAGCTGAAGAATTTCAATAGCAACATAACATCATTGTCATGCAAGGACACAGACAGCTCTCTCATATGTCTGTTGATGTTTGTTTTGCAATTTGAAATTAAATACACTTATATGACTGCAAGAAAGAACAATTCATGAAAAAGTAGTAAGACATTTTAAAAGTTCTACCTCTTTCACATTCAACACATACACATTGTTTTGGTTTTTTTGATACCTTAGCAATCCCTCAGACCACTGAAGAAGAAAAGATAGGTTTTTTAAAGCAATAAATATTAACAGATAAAATTCAAAATGCTGACATGGACATTCCAAATGACTGATGGTCATGGCTGGTAGGCTGAAGGTTCCAAAACCTTATCAGATGTTTCTAGTGTCTTGGAGGCTTCAGATATTCTGTCCTTCTTTTGAACTAGGAAAACTGAAGCTATTATAACCACATTGCTTTAAGAAGATAAAAATCCAGAAAATGACTAACGTTAAATCATTCTAAACAATAAAATACTGGCAAAAAAATCATAGCAAACAGGTTATGCCTAGACTTATCACTACTAACTCACACAGATCAATCTGGCTTTACTCCTTGGACAGCTACAAATTTTTGTAGTCATAAATTATTAAACACCATTCATCATATTAAACAAATGAATATTAGTGTCTTTTTAGCATGAGATGCAGAAAATATGTTCAATAGGATTCAATAGGCCATTTTTTAAAGAAATGGAGAAATTTAATCTCAGACATCTATTTATAACCTCCACCAACATGTTCTTCAATTTTCCATGTGTACTCTTTTATTTGAACAGCTCCCAATCAGACTTTCTTCTTAAAGAGCAACACAGACCAAACGGGGTTTTCACCTCTTCTGTTTGCTCTATCCATTGAACTACTTGCAATAACTACTTGAGATCCTCCAGAGATTCAGGGCTTAACAACCCTTGATAAAGAATGTAAAATTGCTCTTTTCGCAGATGACATTCTGCTTTATCTCAGTGAAACAGGAGAATTCTTAGAGACTAAAAGAACTATATCTAGTTTTCATATAAATATGATCAAGTCAGAGGCAATATCTTAGCTCAGTCATTCAGCTAGACTCTCTAACTTAATTTTACATGTTGATGGTATTCTAATATCCAGAAGGACAAATATCACCGGGCTTAACAAAACATAATAATGCTAACTCTGAAGCTCTTTTATATCTCATTTGTCATAAACCTTCAAAGGTATCATAACTAGCCATTATGTCATAACTAGCCATTAACTAGATAATACTTGGTCTTGCCATAAATGTGGGGACTGGACTAGTGATGACCTTGCAAGATCCCTTCCAGTGCTACATTCCTATGACTATGTTATAACTAGCTATTCTTCAGGAAAGACAGGCAGGGAAATGAGGGAGTAGATGTTGCCTTATACATTAAAAATGTATACACTTGGTTAGAGGTTAAGATGGAAATAGGAGACAGACTTCTTGGGTGCATCTACACTTACAAATTAAGTCGATTTAAGGGGGCTTAAGTTGACTTAAACTACTCTGTGGCAACACTGGGCTTTCTTTAAGTCGACTTAAATATTTCCTTAAGTCTACCTAAGGAAAAGTTAAGTTGACTTAATAACACCTTATTTTAGGTTGACTTGATGCTTAAGTCAACCTTATTAGGTCAACTTAAGCAAGTGTGGAAGGGGATTAGCACCTAAATTGACCTTAATAAGTCAACTTAAAGTGTTAAGTCAACTTAATAAGGTCGAAAAGGGGCTATGTCTACACTAGAAAAGTTAAGCTGTTTTTTGTTAAGTGGACTTAATAAGGTCGACTTTAATTTGACTTAAAGTTGACCTTATTAAGTTGACTTAATAAAGTCGACTTAACTTTCCCAGTGTAAACATAGCCCTTGAGAGTCTTTTGATAAAGCTAAAAAAGGTAAAAAAAACCAACAGTGATTTCATAGTAGGTGTAACCTTGGGTGGCGTAGAATTCATTCAATTGCCCTTCTCCAATTCCTCAAAAGAGACAAACTCCAACTCCTATGGAGAAGCAGCTACAGACTCAGGATTCAGTCTTTAAAGGACTCACAGCAAAGACTTCAGAGTTACGCTCCTCACATTTTAGTGCTACTAAGAACAAAAGTAACAATGAGCTTTATTAACTACTAACTTTATAAATCTTATGCTGAAAACAAACAACAACAACATGATGTATCTATGTTGTAAACCTACATTCACCATCTCACAGCTTTCTTTTCCACAACACATATAAACAAGAAAACAAAATGAATTTAAACCGAACATTCCCCACAGGAATACTGTGAGATGCAACTTAAGAGTTCTCAAAGTATAGGTGGAATTCACCTGAATCTCACTTATAGTTTCTCTTCACCAAGTTCAATTGTATTGTGGCCTGATACTGTGTCAGCAGTTTTAGTTGGGACCCTGCTGACCCAATGGTGAACCCTCCACCAGAGTTAGGGCCTCAGGCTGGGACCTAGTGGAGCAGGATGGACCTAGGTCCCTCTACACCCTTCCTTGCTGCTGACTCCACCCTTGGGGTGGTAGCTACTTCACTATAGGCTAGGAGGCTTGACTGCTAGCTTTGCCTTGCCACATGGTCCAAACCCTCAACTGATTGCTGGCTCTGTCCTGCCACAAGACCAGAGCCCACAGACTGCTTGATTGCTCTGCCCTAGTCTGACAGGCCAGAGCTCAGAGACTGCTTACCAGCCCTGTTCCACCTGCAGGCCACAGCCAATAAATGCTAATTCCCAACCTTTTCACTATTTTCCCTACAGAAGTATCATAGCAAGGTGGCATTGCTTCCTTCCCAGATGGACAGGGGGGAGCGATCCATTCCCTTACACACACACACACACACACACACACACACACACACACACACACATATATTTTCTCATTTACCTCATTATTATTCAAAAACAGCTCTGATATGCAAATGTATGGAAAATGGAAAACAGGAATTCTGCATGGTAACCCACTGTTCTATCTTTCTGTTCCTTCAGTTCAAGTATTGTTGTGATGCCAAAGTAAGTTTAGAAATAACAAAGAGCTGGAATACAGTCTTACTCATGGATGTGCAAAGTACAATACATTCAAGACCTAACTAAATTCTAGACGAAAACAGTGTCCTATTCTAATGGTGACAGATGACCAAGAATGCTGTAAATAGGGTAGAAAGTGTGCTCATACATATGCACACAGCCTATGAAGGAATCCATCCTACCCACCACCAAATTGAAACAAGAGCATATGTAGGATAACTTCTGTGCCATATATGGTATATAGTAGGGGTGTGAAACATGCGTTCCTGCAGGCTGAATGCGGCCCACGAACCTCTTCCATCCGGCCCGTGACTGCACTCCATGGCTATGTCTACACTTATTAATTTAAGTCAACTTAGCATGTCCACACTTAAATTTTAAGTCGACTTTGAGGAGACTCTACAACGTCGACCTAGAGTGTCCACATTGGACGCCTAGGTCGACTTGTAGAGGCGAGGTGGACCTGACACAGGTCTACAATGGTGGGGGGGCACCCCTTACCAAGTGCCCCATTGTACCTTGGCCTCTCCCCCTGCCCTTGGGGGGGAGGGGCATGCCAGGCTCTCTCTGTGCCAGCCACCCTGGCAGGGAGGGCAGTGGGGAAGGCCTGGAGTCCCTTAAGTTGACTTAGAGTTGACTTAGGGGTTCTCCACATCTACACTGACTTAAGTCAACTTTAGAAAGTCAACTTAAGCAGAAAGTCGACTTAAAAGGAGGTTTAGTAAAGTCGACTTAATTTTTCCTTAAGTCGACTTAAGCAGCTGCTTAAGTCAACTTAAGGAAAGTGGAGTGTAGACGCAGAGTAAATTAAGTCTGAAGCAAGCTTAAGTCAACTTAATTTACAAGTATAGATGCACCCCATGAGACCACATTCTCTCCTTAACAGGGAGAGAGAGAGGTATCACGGAGTGCAGTTTTGTGTACACAAGACTCCACAAAGCCATGAGAGTGCCATAGTATTTCGATGTATGTTATGTACAGCCCACTTGAAGTACATTTAAGTTAAATCTGGTCCACCACAGCAAATGAGTTTGACACCCCGATGTAGAGTATGTCACTAATAATTCTTTGATAGTACATGCCCAAACCTCTTGCTTTAGTGAAGTTTACCAGAGGTGTGCAGGGCAATGGAATGGAGGGGAAGGAAATGGAAATGATATAATTACTTAGTGAGATGGGATAACAATGTTGTGATTAAGGACTAGTTGCATTACTGTTCCTTATCTTGTATCTCAGGTTTCAGACTTTGAGCATTTAATCTTATTACTTAAAAAAAATACTTTTAGGGGTAGTTTATATACATGTCTATCTTACCTACAGGCTTACCGTATCCTAATGATAATCTAGGCAGGCCTAGCTTCTTTGGACACCCTAGCAGGTGCCTATATTGAATTGAACAGCTCCCCATCAATTGCGTCCTGCTTTGGAAAGAGAGTGTCTTTTTTTATCCTGCCATAGTTCCTTTGTCCTTTTCAGATATCAGACTTGTGTTTTACTTATTCAAACCAGTTTGCTAGGATCCACAGGAGATCAAGTTAAAGTCCTCAGATCTAGCAACTCTGCTGTTGTCATCTAACAACCCCTTCCTCAAGTGCTTACCATGGGGAAGTTTATTGCGATGAGGTATATAAAGCCTACAATGGTTACCCAAGGGTTAACAAGAGTCTGAGATGAAATAGGTCACTGGGTGGCTCCAGCAGTCTTGTAAGGCATAATTGCTGATCAAACCCAGTTAGGGAGGTACTGGATCTTCATAAACAAAGGAGCTCAGGCGAGTCAGAAAAAGACTAGGGAGGAGAGTCATGAGACATATAGCTGAGCCTTTTCTACTTGGGCTAAAGAAAGTTTAGAGTTTGGAGCCAAAAGCCATAGGGCTCAGAGGTAAAAAGAGTCTGAGTGAATCCTGGGGCCAGAGACAAGTTTTTTCTGAAACAAAAGGAGATGTGACCTTTTCTGAGACAGAAGGAAAAGAGAGGCAGTCCCAAGAGGCAGTGATAGTAAAGCTAAAGAAGCATTTGAATTGAAGTTTGACAGGTTGTAGGGCAAGATGGAAGAACTCAGAAGTCATTCTCTTAGTAGCAGAAAGTGAAGACATCTGAGAGGAACAGGAACTTTCCTCTAGAGCAAGGAAGAAACCCTACACTGATGGAAAGTGTCACGGGGTATCATGCTCCACCATCACTTCATAGGCTACTCAGTCCTCCAGCTGAGTGCCACTGTCTGGGGGGGGGGGGGGGAGAGGAAGGGATCAAGTCCCACTCACAAATCTCAGCCATTAGTCTGCAATGGCCATGAGTGCTGTGCTGCTGCTGGCACTCTGGAGGAGAAGGGTGGGGCCCACCTCCCTCCAGTCTCTCTTGGTCACCACCAATCTCCCTGGGCTGCTTTCCCCACAGAACCCAGCCCAGTTCATGCCCACATCTCAGTGCCACACCACCATCTGGTCCTGGTATTCTGCCAGAATCTATGCGGTCTTCTGTCCCACACCGGTTCCTCATCTCTGGGCTGCTTTCCAGACCTCTGCTACCATCTGCATCTTCAGGACCTTCCAGCTGCTGGTCAGCTCCCAATGTGCCTCTGTGGGCTGTCCATGGTGCTGGCTCCTTCAGCCAGTTAGGAAGAGAGCCTTCTTCTCTGGCTGCCTTAGTCAGACTTCCCTACCTACTCCCTTCTTCTCCCTCTTATACTGGGATCCTGGCCATTGATTGGCTCTCTCCTGCTCACAGCCCATTGGCTGAAGCTCCCTGGCCCTTATTAACCCCATAAAGGCCAATGTGGGGCAACTGCCCCATCACAGAAAGATACATGGGATTGCAACAAGTTCATGTGTCTGACCCTGAGACTGGAGTAGGAACTGGACTACTGGGGAAAAGCCATGGAAAGTGTTTCTTGTTACAAAGAGCTCAGAAAGGGGTTGGGGAATAGGCCTGAAGAAAGGCTAATTGTAGAAAGGAACCTATGGAGGCAACAGCAAAATAGCAGAGCAGACCTGGTTGCCTATGCTAAGACTACAGACTATAATCAAGGGGAGAGGGAAAATGTCATCAAGACTTCGTATATAAGGGATCAGGACAATTTCGAACCTGAGAGAAGAGCGTGAGGACCTCAAGGCCTAGACTTCAGGACCAAAAAACATAATAACCAAAATAACTGAGACAGCTATTTTGCTGCTGGCCCTTTAAAAACTGTTGCTATTTTTCAGAGCAGGGGCATCAAAATGGCCCCCGTGAGTGCTTTCGGTGGTGGTGCTTGGCCAAAAGCACTCAGAGAAAATGCTTCTTTGCTCTTGGTCCTGGCTGCTGTTCTGCAGAGCGGTGGCAGCAAAGCAGCCTCCTGAGTGCTTTCAACCAAGTGCTGCTGCCAAAAGCACTCAGGGTGGGGGGCACTTATTTGCTGCTGGTTCTCTAAAAGCTGCTGCTGCTGCTAGTCAATACCACAGTGGTGGAGGCTGCCTCACAAGCTTCCTGCCACCAAAACTGACTTTAGAGGCAATTTTCTTTCAGCAGCGGGGGCCACTTGAAATTAACCGACTGTCAAAATGGTTGCTGCCAGGAGGAGCATTGGTGGCGGGGGTGCCTTGGGGTGTCACACACAACCAAGAATACTTCCAGCCATCTCACATCCCTGCAAAAATTGAGAACCCCTGCTCTAAACTATTGCTATTTTAGAAGTGTGCTTTAGACTAAATTAAAAAAAAAAAAATCTTTGTGTGAAAGCACTCTCGTTTGATAAATTTATTCCTAAAACTGCCTGAACAGGAGTAAATATAAGTAACCATAGTTTCAGGTTCAGAAAACCCTGAAAAAAAACTCTTCTAAAATCAACTTATCCATGTTGTATATTCATTATATTTTATGGAACATATTTTTTTTTAAAAATAATAAATCAAACAAATGAAAGCATGATTAAAATTAAGCAATACAAATATGAAACATTTCAATTCATGGGACCATGCTAGGCTAACTAAAGGTATCCATCCAAGTATTTGAGAATATCAAATTCTCAAAAAATTGTGCCCAAATTATGTTGTTACCCAGTATTAATTATTTTCCAACCTTTATCTACTATCTGTCATTATTTTTCCTAGCTTAATTTTTTTGTTGGTAGTAAGTTTGGCCTCTGCCTACAAACAGTAATAGTTGTAATGAATAATCTGTACATATGCAGAAATCCAAGAATTATATTCACTGTTGCCAAACCAAAAAGACCTCCATTCTTCAAATGTTTTGTTATATATATATATCATCTCTCCAGCTGTATTTAGTATCATAAAAGCAATATATTAAGGTTTTGAAATATAAAATAAAACAAGAATGGAAAATACTACTGTGTAACGTAGCTATGTTAGCATTATTCAATCAAGCTTAACTTTTGCCATGTCTTTACTTCTGAGTGCCTGAGTTTTTCAAGAGACATTGTGTTGTATCCTCTACAATTATAATTGTGATATTTTCAATATCTAGTGTCCATGGGAGGGAAACAGAAGGTCCCCACAATATGGCATAGGTGTGGCCACTCACCTCTGTAGCATCCTCCTCCTCCACTGGACACCCAAGACTTTATGGCTATGTCTACACTGGCAAATTAGTTCAAATTAGGGAAGCTTAATTTGAACTAATTTAAGCCATGGCTACACTAGGCTTTAATTAGTTCGAATTAAGGGCTTCCTTAATTCGAACTAATAAATTTGAATATGCTATTCGAACTAAGGGTTAATTCGAACTAGCTAGTTTGAATTAACCAATGTGGCCATGTTAGTTCGAACTAATTGCTTAGTTTGAATTAACCAGCCCATTAAACTCAATGCAATTCTCTAATTTGAACTAAGCAAGTGCCATGAATGGCACTTGCTTAGTTCGAACTAAATTTTTCTAGTTCAAATTAAGTTAATTCGAACTAAGTAAAATTAGTTAGAATTAGTTAGTTTGAATTAACTAATTCGAACTAACTTTAGTAAATGTAGACATAGCCTATAGGTTAATAGATTTACACCTGGAAAAATGGCTGAACAGGATCTGGAGAAGGGAGAGCTCCTGAATGGGAAGCTATAGGGAAAACATACATCATATTTCTTTAAATTCCACTGATAGAACTTGAGGGAAACCAATGGGATCTGAAGCTAGCAAAGAGAGTCCTAGAATAAAGAGATTTGGATTAAAGAACAAGTCCCTTTTCTCCACAACTCCCACTAACGGTGGGTTTGATTCTACAAAGTGCTGATCATTTTGGCTGTGATCTTGCTATACAATGTAAACATGTGAGTCTTCCACTTTATTCAATAGAACAACTAAAGTGTTTATAAATTACATGATCAAGAGGTTTGCAGGACTGGGGAAAAAAAAGTTCAGATTCCTGCAGGCTCTTGACTGGAATGATTTGGGTTAAACTTCACAAAGGAATCCTCTTGCAGTTTTCTGCTTCCCAAGGTAAACTTTAATTAATTTAAATCTAAAGAGGCCTGGCCATGTGCGCTTTTTTCACTACTTTTATTTTATACTTTATATTCATTGTTTGAGTTTTCAAAAATACTATAAGTAAAAAAGTTGGATACATTGTCATTGAATGGATACTGAACCTAAAGAGGCTTAGTGCCAGTAATTCTATGATTCGTGTGGTCAGAATGCATAACTTTCCAACACAAAGCTCTGGACAGATGTGTGATAGTATGTCACTTCATGGCCACTACATATATATATTTAAGTGGAAGAATGAACCTGCTATTGTGGGGAAATTTCTGGCTTGTACATCTTGTAACCTTCGAGTGGGCTAAATTCATTTAGTTGCCCTTCTCCAGTGCCCCACAGAAATCAATCCCAACCCCTATGGGGAAAGCAGCTGGAGACCCAGGATCCAGTCTGTACAGGACTCACGGCGAAGCTTGCTCAGAGCTACACTCACACATTAAAATACTACTAAAAACAAACATAACAATGAACTTTATTAACTACTAACTAAATGAACCTTATCCTAAGAAAACAAACTACAATTAACCAAGAACAATCCCTTGCATGAAAGATACCCAAGAGTCCCAAAGTCTGTGTGGAGTTCACCCAACTCTCAGCTACAGTCTCTGTTCCAGTGTGGAAGCTTGAGTGGCAAGAAATAGCTGTCCTCTTCTGTCTTTGCTGGGATCCTCTGTAGCATTCCATGCAGGCTTTCTCTTCTCCTCTGCAACCAGCCCTCAGTCCCATATGCATGTCTGCAAGGTCAGTCGCAAATGACTCCTTTACATGGAGAAAACATCTTGTTCGCTCCTGGCTCAGCTCCTCTCCAGAACACTGAGCACATGGTGTCCCCTCAAGGCAGCTCCTGCCTGCTGTCTGCTCAGGCTGCTGCTCTCCAGTCATCTGACTGACATCCCATCACACCAGCAGGGTACACTGTGGAGCATGCTCAAATTGCTACCACTCCCTGCTTCTGGAAGTTTCCAGTTGTGGGTCGCTAATCTGCCCAACAACAGTAACCCACCCTCAGCAGGTCTCTCAGAGATAGCCTTTTCAGGCATATGGGTTACACATCATCCCATGTGAAGGTGGATAGCAAAAGAATCTGAGTGCTTCCTCCCACTTCCTTTATCCAGAGGCCTGCCTGATCTTGAGGGCTTCCCTACTACTCCCTTGCATGATAGAGTCCTAATAACCCCAGCAAGACTGGCCCCAGAATTCCTGGGGGCTCGACCCCCAGTCTTCTTGTGGTCACTCATACTGGTTGCACTGGGCGCTTCCTTGGCCCACCAATCACTGTATGCAGTTTAAAGCAATACAATTTATTAAACACACAAATTAAAAGTCAAATAAAAATAAAGTAAAGAGGAAAAAGGTTAATGTCAAACACCCAATGATGCCCCCTGGGGCAAGAGCACCACATATAGCATCTCTGGGGGGTGAGGCCAGTTACAGTCTATTTTCCATATTTTAGGCCCTCTGCCAGGCCTGACTGCACTGCAGAAATCCAGAGAGTCAGACACTGGCTTTGACAGTGGACCATGTCCCAAGGCTTCAGAAGCTGGGCCCTTCTCCTCTGCATCAGCCTCCCTCGCTGTCCCCAGCTGTTCATCACACCTCGCTACAGATGGCTCCAGCCCTGGCTCCCAGCTCTGCTCTGTTTCAGCATGACTCTGCTCTCTGCGATGCTACTTGGGCCCCTCTGGTTCTGCTGCCATGTGTCTGCTCTGCACAATTCAGCTCAGCTCCCTGGGCCTCTTCTCTGGCCTCCTGCCCTCAATTTCAGACCACTGCTCCAGCTCCAGCCCCAGCTCATCTTGGCTCAGCTCCTTGGTTGCTGGTTCATCTGCTGTGGGTCTGCTCAGCACAGGTCAGCTCAGTTCAGCTCCCTTGCCTGGCTTCTCTGGCATCTAGCTTCTGGCTGCTTCCCCCTTAGCTCAGCCCCAATGTCTGGCTTGCCCAGGCATGTCCAGCAGGCAGTTTCAGGTCGGAGGTGGGGGAGCACTCTCTGGGATCCTTCATTGGCCTGTCCACCTCATCAGCCAGACTGTCCTGGAACATTGACCTCTCCCTACTGGCCCTGGGGCTGTCAATTTCAGGGTCCTGTTTCCTCATGGAATGGTCAATCAAAAACACCCTCAAGGGACTAACAATCTCCTACATATAACATAAGAACCCTAGCTCTGCTGGTCTGAGCAGTCAGCTGTTCTGTTACAGAATGAGAAGCAGGCTGCTGGAATTTTCCTACCTAATAATATTAGATTCTTTTCTGAACTAACTTCCCATAAGACATTTGTCATATCACACCATCTGTCCTAGACTGACTGCTAACCTGATAGTTCCCTGTAATCCTTATAGCAGTAGCTAGTGCTTCATGAAGGATTATGGACTGTTCTGCCTGGAGTGTGTTCAAAAAAACCAAATAGAAGCCTAGGTATTGTGTTAAGGATTTTTAGCTAATGACTGCTCTCACTTTCAGGGTCTCTGTCCCTTTTTGGCTATGTCTACACTAGCAATTTAGGTCGACTGAAGAATGCTTAAGTCGACCTAAATTACTCCATGTTCATTAAGTCAACTTAAGGGTGCCCTTAAGTCGACTTAATAACTACCACCTGTTAGGTCGATTTAAGGTCTGAGTCGACCTTATTAAGTCGACCTAACACCGGTGTGGACGCCCTAGGTCGACTTAATTCCTTTTTAAGTGTAGACATAGCCTTTGTGTCTGGAAGAGAAATAATATCAGGCCATTTACCATCCCATAAAAAATTACATGAATTTAAGGAGACGGTGGGAGGGGCATGATGACCACTAATGCTCTCTGAAATTCTTGAGTTAGTGTACAGTGGGGAAAACTTATCCACTTAAAGGACAAGAAATGGTAAAATGTAAATGTGTCCAGAGCTGGAGCAGAAGATAACTATGGGGAAGGATATTTGGGGTGAGGGTGGGGGTGGGTATAAGGGAAATTAAAACAGTGTCAATTGCATCTGTTCCGATCTGTGAAAGTTTGTGGAACTGAACTGATGGTTAGCAGAAGGTACTGTAATCCTGCATGCACCTTATTTTAACCCATAAATTATGGGTTCTAGTAGATAGCTTGTGGAGCCACTGTTTATTATTCATAAACATATTGGCAATTAGAAGGAAGATTATTTTAACCAACTGTTTGCCATTATTTTTGACATTTGTGTCATAATGAATGAGTGATTTTATCCAAATAATCAATCATACATAAAAGTTAAACAAACATTTAAAATTAAACTCATGAACTGCCAGGCAATCAGGCTAACAGCCTTTTTATTGGAAGTGTATCAGTAGTAAACTGCTCTCTCTCTTGACTTAGTCCAAGAACAAATTCTCTGTTGCATTTCAAAAGCATCTAGCAGTGTTCAGCACAGTGTGTAATACATTTTACATCTTTCCTTTTCTCTTCACTCACTGATTTTCTCAATTTCTCTACCTATTTTTTTCCTGCTACATTCTATTTTTGTGGTTTGATGGATCACAGAAAAGAGCTCTACAACTAGTATGGTCCATTTTTTGAGAAGCATTGGTTTAGATCATATTCATTCAATAATTTTAGGTTCATAGGTTATACACAGTCAAATAATATACAAAATCGGTGATAGTAATATAATATTAATGTTAAAAATGTGCACGTACATAATATGGTATACTTTCTGATTACAGCTATGTACACACTGAAGTACTGATGATGTCTTGATAATTAAAATAAATTTTATATATATTTATAATTTTTGTATATGTCTTTCCTTCCCAAACTCTAGACATCTTTGCACTATTATATATTTATCTATGCAAATCCTAATGAGCAATATGCACCAAATTCCCACTCTGAGCCCAGCCAAAGATGCAGCCCATCACAACAGAAATTGCCTAAGAAAATAACTAAGTTTTACCACAGAGGTGTCAAACTCATTTGCTATGGTGGGCCAGATTTTACTCAACTGCACTTCAAGTGGGCCGTATATACCATAAATCAAAATACTAGAGCATTGGGGCATTGTGGAGTGCTGTGTATGCGAGATTGCATTCTGCGATACCACTCTCTCTCTCTCTCTGGCTGCGTCTATACTGGTAAATTAAGTCGATTTAAGCTTGCTTAAGTCGACTTAATTTACTCTGCATCTACACTACAGCTCCCTTAAGTCGACTTAAGGAAAATAAAGTCAACCTCATTAAAATTAAGTCGACTTTATGAAACCACCTTCCTAGTAGACCCAAGGCTTAAGTCGACTCCCTAGAGTTGACTTAAGCCAGTGTAGACATGGGGTAGCCCTAAGTCGACTTAGGGCTACCCCAGGGCTACACCAATGCCCTCCCTGCCGGGGGGGGGCACAGGGGGAGCCTGGCATGCCCTCCCACAGGGCAGGGCAGAGCCCTTCTCACCATGCCCCTATGCCCTGCCAGGGTCCCTGCCCCCCTTTGCCCCATTGTAACTAGGTACAATGGGGCAAAGGCTGAGCCCCCTGGCATTGGGCAAGGGGTGCCCCCTGCCCCCGTGGACCTCCCCTAGGTCCCCCTAAACCCCTAGAAGTTGACCTAGGCATCCAGTGTGGATGCTCTAGGTCGACTTTTTAAGTTCCCCTTTAAATCAACTTTATTTTTAAGTGGAGACACACTAAGTCAACTTAACTATATCGACTTAACGTCGACGTAGTTAAGTCGACTTAGTTAAAGTCGATTTAGATTACCAAGTGTAGACATAGCCTCTGTTAGGGAAAGAGTGTGGTCTCACAGAGCACAGTCTCACATACCCAGTGCTCTGCGATGTTGTAAGACCGCATATTCTTGCGGCATCATGGAACGTTGGGTATGTCAGACCACACACTCTCTCTTTCTCTCTGATAGGGAGAGAATGTGATCCCACAGACCATAGTCATAGGCCAGACAGAAGATGTTCATGGGCCACATCCGGCCTGCAGGCTGCATGTTTGACACCTCTCCACTATTTTACCACATGTCTGAAGCTCAGCAAATCTGGATTCTGACAGATCGAGGAGCAAGTACGTTCCACAACAGAAGGCTTTCTACCAGAAATGCCTGCCTCTCTACTGAAAACTCTCTCTTGATTAAACCTTAGAACCCCGTCATTTTGAGCCTGTATTTGCTACTTCAATATAGAAACATTCTCTAAGGTAATCAAAGCCCACTTCAGATTTTATAGGTTAAAACTAATCAGTTGAGCTTCACTCTTGACTGGGTAGAATTTCAAACTTCCCCAAATAGTAACCTAAAATGAAGGAGAGAGCCAAGAAGGACCCCTGAAGAACTCCACAAATGAGGGTTTTGCCTGTCTGCTGTTGCTTATGCTCTCTTTGGCTTCTATTGGAGATAAATTACTAGAGTCCCTGCAGTGTTATGCTATTTACTCCAGCTATGTCATGTAGCCAGGGCAATAGTGCCTTTTCACTTGCTATGTCAGAATATTCAGAGAGGATAAGCATTATGAGCATTGAGATGTGGCCTCAAGCTATTGCCATGAAGACGGACTCTTTGAATATTAGAATTGTCTTTTTCTGTGTCATGGTCTGAAATCTGAGTATGAGGTATCCAGGAAGCTAGAATCTGTCGCAGTCTCAAAGTTGGTCACAAGTTGGTGTACAGCCATTTGCCAAATATTTGCATGACAATTTTACCCAAGTACTGGGTTTAGAAATTTGTGTAAGAGATTGGTCAATAAGACTTTCAAATCCAATGTATCCATACAATTTCACATATTTTCCATGAAAATTGTATTATAGCATACAAAGGAAGCAATCTGCACATAGGTTCCTGTGAATTTTTTTAAGCACAATATTAAGGATCAGATCTGAGAATGTGGGCCTTATCAAGATTTTTTTCACGCAAAACATGCATCAGTGAAGGTGTTACAAATGTTGGCTTAAATAGGGGATTTTTTTTTAAAATGAAGATACAAAGTGGTTATTAAAAAAAAAATCTGATACATTTTTCTCAATTCCACTCTTATTTATAGAGTGTATATCTTCTTCCCAAATTGCCTTTTAATGCTCATTAACATTAGACATGGACTCAGTGAATGACTAAATCCATCCTCTCCATTCATATAAACATTCTCTTATTAGTTAGTATATATATAAAAGACCCTCACATCAGAACAACTTTTATAAGTGATGTTTACAAAATCAATACTGGCCTTGTGTGTTCATACAGTTGGGACAAAAAAAAATGGATCTCAGTCTATAGTGTCTTGCAACTTTGTAGCCATTTACACCTACAGTGTAAAGCAGGTGTAAAGCATTTCTGTTCTGATTTGGTTATTTATACTTCTTTAATATTCTAGACACGTGCAATCACTGCACAACTTATAAGGCAGAACCAAACCTAAAATATTTATCTAACATTTTTCTGATATGAAGTGATTTAGACAAAATGATAATAAGTTATAAATCACTGTTTGGTTTGGGGCTTGGATTTGCAAGACCGAGTTCATTTACAAAGCAAAATTATAGGTTATAGAACGCATCTCTTAAAATGCTAATTGGAGCAATGTGAAATAAAAATTAAAATGGATTTAATTAAAAAGCAAACTAACTTATTTTTCATAACCTGCCTCCCAATCACTACCACTACCTCTGGAACTGTCCATGTTACATAAATACAGGAGACCCCTGAGTCAGCACAGAAGTCCTTGGTAGCAACAATAACTGTTGAAATGCTCCAGTAAAAGGCTTATTAATGTGGCTATTAATATATAATGATTTCATTTTGTCATTGAGCTTTGAACAATATATTTGCTAATTAAATTAATTCATCATGCCCATATGATCCCCAGGAAATGGTAAAGCCTGGTGAAAAAGTGTGATAGATACTTCCCCATAAAAATCACCCAGCAGAAGAAAAAGGAATGTCTGGAACTTATAATGATCTAGTGAATTGTCTTACACAATGCCTTCAGAAGAAAATTTTTCAACTGTAATATTACAGAATGCCAAGGGCCATGCCCGCGCTTGGACTTACTGCTCATAGTAAAATCTTTCAGAATAGTTCAACTCTGTTGCCAGAAATTTTTCTAATATAATTTAACAAGGTGGTTGTTTTTTGGTTTTGTTTTTTTGTCAGCTGCCTAACATAATCATTGCACATGTGAAATCTGCATGACCATGTGTGTTGTATGTTCATCAAAAGTGAGGGCTGAAAATTATGTTATAACAATGGCAAAGGCAATATAATTTTAATGAAAAATTGTTCCTACTATTGTAACTGGCTATGGAAGTGGAACTCTCTCCTGAAGGTTCCACTATTTTTCCTGCAGAAACAAACCCTTTACTGTCCTTTTAGGCTTTCAACTAGTGTGCCTTGGTTCTTTGAACCTAGGGTCTTCATTTACACTTTCATTTTCTCTGCAGCTGCCTACTTTGCAGTTCTTGAAGAAAATTGCAGAATACAATAATAATAATAATAATAATAATAACAACAACAACAACATTTAGGTGGCAGGAATCATTAATGAAATTATTCTTAGCTTTATTTAAAAAAAAAAATGTAACACTGTTGTGTAACCTGTATGCAAAACCAAATTATTGAATTAAGGTCAGGAACAATCTTGAAACTCAAATGTTTTGTTTATAGACTTCATTCCTGAAATTCAGCCATATTTTTCTTTAATTCAGTTTCTTCAGCTTGTTTCTACACTGATGGTGTACTATCAGATGATCTGAGTTATTTCATTAGAGCTTCCCGCAATTTAGAAGTGGACTAACCGAAACTCAGGGGAAGAAGAAAGATGGATAGAAAGAGAGATATTGAGCCAGTCCTCTGCTTGTGTAAAAGATCATCATTCCATAAACAAAGGTACAGCAGATTATGATCTGGTCCAATCTTCAGTTATTATATGAAATTTTTATGTCCACTAAATCATATCAGTTAACACAACTTGTTCATTTCCCACACTCCTTGTATTTAATAGATGGTTTAATTCAAAAACTAAACCAGTGAGAGTCCTGTGTCGCGTTGTTTTTGCTGTATATGGACTAACATTGCTACCCCTCCGGAATTAGAAAACCAATATTCTTATTATCATTTGTTTCACAATTATTCCAACTTTCAGTTTATTTTTATATGATGGAAGAAATGTATGTCAGATTATATGGGTTAAGTACAGGCTGCCTCCTCTGCCATTCAAAGGCCTGGTCTACATTATGGGGCTAAGTCAGTGGGAGATATGAAATCTGCATACCACACAATATGTATCTCCCTTGACTTAGTTACTTTGACTTAATTCTGGATCTTCACTTGGCTGTGTCGACTTCAAGGGCTCTCCCTTCGATGCAGCATTGCTCCACTTGGAGTGGTGGAGTTACTGCATTGACAGGAAGAGCTTCCGGGATTGATTGAGTGGGACTACACTGGCTGCTCAATCGATCCTGCTGCATTAATCCATGAGGAGTGAAGAAGCATTTTCAATGAAGACATGGCCTAAATCAAAGCTGGGAGCCCGTCTGCTTAAAATGAGACCATGTAGCATGAATTCATAGGGTCCTCATCTCCCCATTTTGGAGCAAAATTTGTTTCAAGTGAAAACAGAAGTAAAGTGGCTATATATTCAAAGTCAAATATATTGTTTTCAGTAAAAGAAACCTGAAATAATAATGAGTTTGAATATTGAATTTTGGATATTTACTGCATGAAAAAATAGTCCTCAAATAATTTACAAATAAGTGATCAGTTGAAATTTACAAGTTTACAAAAAACAAAACAAAACAAACAGTAAAAACGAAAGCCCTGTGGCACCTTAAAGACTAACAAATTTCTTTGGGTATAAGCTTTCATGGAGTCCAACCCACGAGGCATCTGATGGAGTTGGAGTGGGTTGGAGCCCATGAATGCTTATGCCCAAAGAAATTTGTTAGTCTTTAAGGTGCCAAAGGACTCTCGTTTTTGCTGTAAATAGACTAACATGGCTACTCCTCTGGATATTGTCACCACGCAAACAAACAGTAGTAGAACAATTGTGAATAGTTAAAAAATGTGCAAAAGTTAGTTGGCCTGTGGATAATTTTCAAATGGATAAAGGTCTAAATTTGCTTAATGCATTTTCATTGTGAATTGTTCACCCAGCTCTAGTCTACATAATCACATTCTCCAGTCTTACCAGTCACCCTTGTTATTAGCAGTAGACCTGAGAAGATCACTTGTGTCAATCTGAGTTATGCCTGATTACCAATGTCTTTGAAGTTGTCCTTGTTTTTAAACAAAAATGCCATATCAATGTGTACTTAGGGCCCCCAGAATCCCAGTATCCATCAATGATATGGCATCACAGTCTTTATCCTCACATCATCCCTGGGAGGAAGACAAGTACGATCCCATTTTAATGATGGCAAGTGACAGATTTTCAAAGTTATTGAGGTACCTAAAGATGGAGAGAAGTGCCTTGTGGGATTTTCAAAAACATCTAACTCCCATTGATTTCAGCTTATGCTGCTTTTGGTGCTTTTGAAAATCTCTCTCAATATTACTCTGTATCTTTAAGTGCCTAAATAACTTTAAAAAATCTGAAGGTCACAAAGGAAGCTGGTGACACAACTGGGTGTTGAACCTAGGTTTCTCACTTCTTAGATGAGTGTCCTAAACTCTTATGTATCCTTCCTCACCTTTATTTTTTCCCTGTATCCTGTGGGCCATGCATTGTAAAAATAGTCACTGATTCTGCAAAAAGTCCAGGATTATAACAAGATGATTGTGAGACAGCTTCTCCTAGAAAGATCTTTCAAGTAAGTAGAGGTTGATACGTAATGCAGAAAGGTTATATATGGATGATAAGCCTGAACAAGACCTTTAGTAACTACAAGGAGTTTGGGGGGAAAAATGTTTGTTGTTTGTCATCTTTATAGAGCTACACAAGAATGCTGTTCGATTCTCGAGCTGTGGAAATATTTCCAAGAAAAACTTTCACAAAAGTAAGACTGCTGAAATTATTTGATATGCTAATAGGGTGTCAGAATTATTCTTCTGCAACACATTTGGGATAGTATAAACTATAACTCTCAGTTGTTATTGATCTCAGCAAATCTCAAATTTTGTTTTCTGCAATGTACTAGATGTGGAGTAGATGGGAAATTATACCCAGGGATAAATTCTAATGCTGAAATAAGATGGGATATTTAATGTCCATGCAGACTATATGGGATCTTACATATTAAGATATCACCTAAAAGTATGTACACTTTTTTAGTTTGGAATTTATTTTCCTTGGAATATACCTGTTTCAAACATGATAGTCCAGTTACTAAATTCTATCTTCCTTCAATCCAGCAGTAGAGTTTGCCATTGAAATAATGTATTTTTGCCAATGGTTTGGCAAACTGAATCCTTTCTGAAGCTGGTTTAGGATTTTTCTTGTTTGGTCCAAACAAAGCTAAATATCATATGCTCACAGATTTATATCCATCTCTCAACTTGCAAACAAAATGCAAACAAACAGATAAACTGAGGCCAAGTATTAGTGTTTTGAAGCTGTCAAAAACATTTTTCAACACTCTTGCTAAATGTGATTTTTTTATATGGCTCTAATCATAAAGAAAGATAATTAGAACTACAAATTTATAGTCTCTCTTCCTTGATCATGGTATGGCAGGTCCCATCCCTAGTCAGGTATCCACAACATATTGATTAACTTGTCACAGTATCCATATGTTCATTTGCAGTCAGTGCAGGTATGCTACCTTTTTTTTTTTTTTTCATGCTCTTGCAGCTGGTACCAATGTGACTGTTATTATTTCACTACTCTCTTTCGTATTTTGGAACGTTCCAAGACATTTGCAATCTGTCTCATGCCATGTATTTAACTTCCTGGGATCTGAGAAAGAGGAAGGTAGAGAATCACATGGCCAGCAGCACTTTATTTATGAAAACATCTTTTCAGTGTTCTTGGTCTGCACTGCAGGAAGTATGGTTTCAATTATTCCCTTGAAACATGGATCAAGCACTCTTGCCAAGGCATTTTCTTCCCCTTCAAACATTTCACTATTAAAGTCTATAGACAGCTTAAAAGCTAGGCCCTCTGCCAGTATTACTACAGCACTGTGCCTCATTGCTTTCAAATTCAGTTTGCATTTGTTCAAACCTGATGTGCAGATACCTTGTCATTGACAGCACCTGGATTAAACTTGCATTATCAGCACTGAGTTGTGAGTGAGCAATTGAAAAGTGGTAATCAACCCAAGCAATAAGAAAACAGTGGAAAGATGAAGATAATTTCCCTTTCCTGTCTAGTACTTGCTAATATATTTATGTAGAGTGCTTTGTTGTTGTTGTTGTTGTTTTAAAGCCTCCCTGACATTTAGTAGGAGGCAGAATGAGAATTTTAATTTCTATAATGACCTTCATCCTGAAACTTCACAAATGTGCTTCATAGACTAGCTACATGACAGAAATGCTGCCACATGTGGGAGGAAAGAATTGGAAGACAACACAGTGTACTAGATGTGGAGTAGATGGGAAATTATAGCCAGGGATAAATTCTAATGCTGAAATAAGTCACATGGGATATTTAATGTCCATGCAGACTACATGGGATCTTATATGTTAAGATATGACCGGAAAGTATGTATACCTTTGTTTAGTTTGGAATTTATTTTCCTTGGAATCTACCTATTTCAAACCTGATACTTACTAAATTCTATCTTCCTTCAATCCAACAGTAGGGTTTGCCATTGAAATAACCTGTTTTTTCCCAATGGTTGACAAATTGAGTCCTTTCTGAAGCTGATTTAGGATTTTTCTTGCTTGGGCCAAACAAAGCTAAATATCATGTGCTCACAGATTTATATCCATCTCCCAACTTTTAAAATATACTGGTTATTTTGGAGGAAGTCAAAGTATGGTGGATGGCCTGAGTTATTAAGTTATGGATGGACGTAATGGTATATATGTACAGCCACCATTTTATAGTCCAGAGAGTACTTTGACATAATTTTATGATGTACAGAGCATAGTAGTGCATTAAGGCAGTAGGGAGGTTGGATGATTGACCAAAGTGTGATTGATTTTATTGTATTTAGAAACATCAGGAATGAATACTAGACTTGAGCTCTTTCAAATATTACACTTGATTTCATACATGATATATGTTAATTGTATAAAATAGTAGGATTTTTCTGATTAAAATGTGAATTTATGCTGTTAAATATAACAATAATGGGCACACCAAATATCTGATCCATCCCTATAGCTGCTGTTTTCTCTTACTAATAAACATTCCTAGCCCAAGGAATAGAAACAGTGCTCAATTCCATGTTATTCCACTTGCGTTCTTTAGAATGTAGAGTTACTGCTGTTGTATGCAATTTTCTATTTAACTGCATATATACGGTTAAAGATTAGCAAATTCCAAGCCCTAAAATATATTAGTATGTCCTTTACTTCACTGAGACAAATGTTTTCATGGCACAATAACTGGAATAGTAGGATCTAGAGAAAATGAAAGCTAGTCTGTATCTCCCTACAGAGCTGGCAGAAATAAGAAGTTCATTTTTAAAATATGCATAACTGTATGTAATTACTATCACAGATCCACTAAATTTATATATATCATCATCCAAGTGGTTATACATAATTTCAGAAAGATTGGGTTAAGGTATAGAGTAAATCTGAATTAACTTGTATCCCTAGTTATAAATATATATATATATATATATATATATATACCAATAAATGACCAGTCAAGCTCATGTCTATATTTATAGGTTTTAGGTTTCTCACTAGTCCTGATGCCTCTGTAGTATCTAAGCTATGGTTATGGGATTGTCTGCCTTCAACTTCTCAGATATTATGTATTAATAGGGTATACAATCATAGAATCATAGAAACTGGAAGAGACCATGAGAGATCATCAAGTCCAAGTCCCCTGCACAGGGCCGTCCCGTGGAGGGAGCGGGGCCCAGGGCCAATTGGCCAAAGTGGGGCCCCCACCCACATGCTGGAGGGGAGCATGGTGGGCCCACCGGCCTGCTCCGCCCCACCCTCCAGGGAGTTGGCCCTGGGCTGGGAGGCCGAGGCTGCCGGCACAGGGAGCTGGCTCCCACTCCGGCCCTGGAGGCTGAGCCACGGCTGCCTGTTGGGGGTGGGAGGCAGGGAGAGCCGGCTCCAGCTCCAGCCCGGCCCTGAGATTGCCTGCGAGGGGCGGAGGGGAAGCCCGGTCCCGAGGCTGCCTGTGGGGGGGGAGGAGCCTGCTCCAGTCCCAGCCTCGGGCTGGAAGCATGCCATGTGGGGCAGGCCAGCCCAGAGGCTGGGTCCCACATGCTCCGACCAGGGCATGCCTGCTCCGTCCTGGGGGCAGGGAGGGTCGGCCCAGCCCGCCACGCTACGCTCGTTGCCAAAGACAGTGGGTCGGGTGTGGGAGGAGGGGTTGCGGCGAGCAATAGCCCCGTTCTCCCCCCCCCCCCCCCCAGGGATGGCCCTGCCCCTGCACTCATGGCAGGACCAAGTACCATCTTAAATCATCCCTGACAGGTGTTTGTCTAACCGGCTTTTAAAAACTTCCAAAGATGGAAATTCCACAGCCTGCCTAGGCAACTTATTCTAGAGGTTAATCACCCTGACCTGACAATTATGATTTTTTTCCTAATATCTAATCTAAACCTCCCTTGCCATAATTTAAGTCCATTGCTTCTTGATCTGTCATCAGCGATTAAAGAGAATAATTTTTCTCCCTGCTCCTTATAACAACCTTTTAGGTTCTTGCAAACTGTTATCATGTCCCCTCTCAGTCTCCTCTTTTCCAGATTAAACAAATGCAGGTCGTTCAATCTTCCCTTATAAGTCTATGGTTCCAGACCTTTAATAATTTGTGATGTTCTTCTCTGGAGTTTCTCCAAATTGTCCACATCTTTCCTGAAATTAAGCACCCAGAATTGGACACAATACTCTACTATTGGCTTAATCAGGGCAGAGTAGAGCAAAAGAATACTTCTCTGCTATGTCTACACCTAAAAAAAATGCTAATTCGATTTAGTTAATTCAAATTAATAAAGTCGAATTAATTCAATTTAAGTCGAATTAACTCATTTGAACTAGCGCGTCCACACCAGAATTCAAATTCGAACTAGCATGTCCATGCAGGCACTTGCTAGGTTTATTTAGTAGGTGCACATCATGGGACGTGTGTTAACATGGCACCTGAGAAGGGCCCAACCTTCCAGCCAATCCAATAAAAAAGGAAGTGAGATTAGCAGCCTCCATTGTTCCTGACAGCATGCAGCACAAGGACATCATGGACCGCACTCTGTTCATGCAGCTCGTCAGGACGGTGCTTGACACTTGCTACATGGTTCCCAGCACTCTCTTTGCTTGGATTGCAGTGTTCCTGGACCCTGACAGCACAGAGGCAAACACCAGCACCACCACCATGCTAGCCCAGCGAGCTGCTATGCTGATGCTCGAATTAAGCTGATGGTCGAATTAAGCCTCCTTAATTTGAACTAACTTGCCAGTGTAGACATAGCCCTTGTGTCTTACTTATAATATTCTTGTTAATACATCACAAAATTGTATGCAGAGCCTCACCAAGCTGTGCGCTAGCATTTCAGCAACAGAACATCTGAGAATGAAAAGGAACATTATTACATTGTGGGAGTCCAAAAATCGGCCTTGAATGTAATGAAAGGTTTGCTGGAAACCATGACAAAGGACAAAACATTAGTCTCCAATCAGTTCTGTAATATGCTTATTCTAAACATGTGCAGCTGGATAATTTGGAGTGTATTCTTTGTTAAGTCCACAATTTAAGGCCAAAGAAACCCCCAGTCTGTTTAAATATTCGTGTGATTCAAGAGCCTTTCCAGGTAATATTTCACCATGCAAGTGAGGAGAAATAGTATGAAAAGATTCAACCTTGTTTACACAGATATATATAAAACGTTTTCAACATTGTGTAATGGCTTCACCTAAATACAATTTTTTATCATTCCTTTCGAGGGACATTTTTCTCACAGCGAAACCCTGCCTGAAAATAAAAATACCAGTCTGAAACTTTAAATAGCAGAGGGGGAAAATGGGAAAAGTCAAGATATGCTCCCTGTAAAGGAGTGAATGACTTGACAATGGATTGATTGCTCATAAATGTTAAATATACTTACCGGTACATTTACAATGGTTACTATCTTACTAGAGAGGTTTGCAACATAGTACATACAACAAGCTGAAGAAGGATCAAATGCATTAATGTTTCAAAACGAATGGGAAAATAATACATTTAATCTCAACTGCATTTTGGCGACCCGTGTTTTAAAACTGAAAAGACTGAATTGAAAGACCGATACCTCACTTTTAAGTTGATGATTAATTTTCACAAGTTTTATGAGTTGTAATTTTGGTTGGATAGAATATTGTTTAAGATGAAACAATGTTTGTTTTACATTGATTTTTATTACCTTTGTATCAAAATTTCACAGCACACTTGGACATTTCTCATGGCATACCACTCGGTGAAAAGCACTGCCTTCGGCAATGCCTAATTCCCCTTCCATTATTAAAAGATAGACTTAATGGCTATGTCTACACTTGTAAAGTTAAGTCAACTCTATTAAGTCGACATAACAAGGTCGATTTTAAGTCCACTTAAAGTCAACCTTATTAAATTATCTTACAGAGTGGCTACACCTTAAGTCAACCTTGTTAAGTTGACTGAACAGCAGACACAGCTGTCCACACTGGCTTTGAGTCAACTTAAGAAATAGACTTAAGTCTTAAGTCAATCTTCAGAGGTGGTGTTAAGAAGTCGACTTAAGCTGTTATTAAGTTGACTTAAGGAAGCGCTTAAGTCGAATTAATAAAAGCCCAGTGTGGATGCGGCTTTGAGTAGGTTGACTTAAGTGTCCTTAAGTTGACCTAAGTTGCCAGTGTAGATGCACCCAATGATTCTTTATTGGGTCTTTTGTTATTCTGATCAGAGAGCAGTCTCTGGTGTCCTAAAAGCTGAAGTCTGGAGCTGAAATCACTAAAGTATTGAAATCCTCTCTAAGAGCTGAATTCACTGAAAAGCTGACTGAGTCCCATAAGTTGGTGCCTTGGTCCAGGAGCAGTGTTCCCTCTAAGCTGCGTGGGTGCGCGGCCGTGCAGCGGCCGTCGCACCCCCCGCACAGCACTGAGGGACCCCCGTGCAGCCCAGCAGCCCCCGCTGCTCCTTCTAGACCCCCGGGGCTGCGGCTTTGCCGTGCAGACCCGGCCTGCGCCCGGCCTCTGGGCTGGCCCTCCCCACCCCCAGGGCGGGACAGGCAGGCTCAGGCTCGGCTCCGGTGCGCGGGCCTGCCTGCCTGCCCCATGCGGCCAGGGCAGCGGGGTGGCTGCGGCGCGGCGGGCTTCCGGGCTCCCATCTGCCGACCGCCTCAACTTCCCAGCCCGGGGACGGGGACGGGCTCATCCGACGGCCTCGGCCTTGGCCTCCCAGCAAGGGGCCAGGATCAGCCTCTGGGGCTGCGGTCTGCTCCGCCCCACCGGCAGCTTCCCAGGGCCGCGGTAGGGTCCTCCCCCGCCAGTGGCCTTGGCTTCTCTCTTTCTTTCTCTTCTTTGCTTTCCTTTTTCTTTCCTTCTTTCTCTTCTTTGCCTTCCTTCTTTTCTCTTTCTTCCTCTCTTTCTCTTCCTTCTTTCTCTTTTTTCCTTATTTGTCTTCCTTTTTCTTTCCTTTTTTTCTTTTTCTCTTCTTTCCTTCCTTTCTTCTTTCTCTTCCTTCTTTCTTTCTCTTTTCTCCTTTCTCTTCCTTCTTTCCTCTTCTTTCCTTCTCTTTCTTTTTCTCTTCCTTCCTTTTTCTCTCTCTTCCTTCCTTCCTTCCTTCCTTCCTTCCTTCCTTTTTTAAAAAAAAACTTTTAAAAAATTAATTTTAAATAAAAACATTTCTAAAAATTAAATTTAAATTCAAAATTCATTCAAATTCAATTAAACACAATTAATTAATTATATTTACAATTACTTTAACTTCAATTAATGCCTATAATTTCTGTCGTGTGAGTTTACACAAAAATTTTATTCAGAAAAACTTGAAATTTTTGCACACAAGCCGCCAAACCTTAGAGGGAACATTGTCCAGGAGAGCACCTTGAAAGCAGATGTCAACTGCAGGTGTTGAAAGTGGCCAGTAGAAGGCATAAGTGACCAGTCGGTGGTGCCAGCAGGCAGTGCCAGCAGCAAGGGGATGGTACCAGCGGGAGGCGTGAGTGACCAGTAGGTCAGCAAAAGGCGTGAGTGACCAGTGGGGGATGCTAGTGGGTGGGGTAAGAGGCCAACGGGCAGCACAAGCGGACCCAGAGGTGGTAGAAGACAACTGGATGGGACTAGATGAGCCCTCCCCCCCTCTTGAGAGGTGGATACTAAAACTATGATGGTCAGTATGGGGGTAATGGAGAAGAAAAGGACATGCTCTACGTACATTGGGGTGGGGTGAGTTCTGCTTATTGGGTTTTATGGGAATCCTGCCCTGCACTCTATCTCCAAATCAGTGATGGCTTTGATCTTGCTTCTATATATTCTCTTTATGTTACTATTAAAAGTTTTATGTGCTACACTCAGAATTGTGCTTGTGAGAGGGGAAACATTGCCCCTCTAAGGCGCCCGGCAGGAGGGTTACAATAATATGGTACAACGTATGAGCATCTCAAAACCCCCCAAAAAAACTTGGCAGTAAAAGTATATAATTTTATGCTGGTCTATAATTAACACCTGCCATATAGATTAACTAAAATCTCTATAGTAAACTCTTGAGTGTTCTCAATTTACTCCAGTGTATCTATTTATAGTGCAATGTAGTGAACTTACCAGATGACCTGACACCTCGATTTCCTCATAGAAAATGTTCCCTTTTGTGCCATGAAAGGCATAGTGGTTAGATGTTTCAGTCACTGAGTTAAAACCATTTGTATGGAATTTGTGTAGTTTTAGAGGTATTTAAGTATAAACCTAGTGTTCTGGACTCTCATTTAGGCTTCAGATCAAAACACAGAATGATCCGACCAGGTCACAGGTTAGGAAAGAATATTGTAAGTGCCCACAATTCTGTACTTATATTGCTCCTAATTCTTTAATAATTCATGCAAACAAATTCAATAAAAATTTCAAAAAAGAAGTCATTTTAAAAATATTTTAGGACTTTCAATCATATTTAACTATTTTGTAGGCCCCATATGTGCATGAGTCATTAAAATCAGCTCCATTGTTAAATAATCACATGGCCTTGGCATTTCCAAAATGTTAATGAATAGTCTTTTCTTTCCCTCCTTTAGCATTTCAGACTGAACAATTGAACTGTAATAGCTGACTAGAGGAAAAAAAAGAACAAAAACAGAATGAGACAGGTGTCAAGAAGGAACATCTGCCTTGCACCAGAGATTGATCAAAATCTAGAGCAGTACTTTACCTACTCCTGTTTTCAACATTTGTCCAGTGAAACACAGTCTTCTAAAAAGAGGATCGAAACTCAGATACAAACCAAAATTAGAAGACAGTAGAGACTGAAATATATGACATTTTTTCTGCTGTATAATATTTTCCAAAAATGTTATTTTCATAAAGCAGCATTTCTTATTTTAATAAGTTACAGTAAGGACATGAACGTGAACATATTTATGGATGTGTACATAGGATGATATTAATACTTAGAGGTGTCACAGTGTGACTGGCCCTTTGAAGTAGAATCAAGATCCAGTGCACATGGACTGATTTCCTGCTGCTCAATTAGGCAAAAGAGAAGAACAGCAGGAAGTACCTTATGCATTATCTTTATTCATAATAAGAATGTGGTCATGTTATATCATCTCTTAATACGTATCGTAGCATATCAGTACCAAGGCAGTCTGGGCCACATTTTCAGAAGTGGCTAAAACAGACTGTCAAAGAGCTGCATGTGGTTGGCAGATGGCAGGGACTAAGGCCTGGTCTATACTGAAAATACTGAGTTGATCCTCATGGATTGACACAACGGGATCTATTGAGTGGCCAGTGTAGACCAACTCAATCGATCCTGGAAGCGTTCTCTGATCAACTAAGTAACTCTGCCACTCCAAATGGAGTAACACTGAGTTGACAGGACAGGCCTTTCAAGTTGACGCAGCCGAGTGAAGTGCTGGAGGTAAGTCAAAGTAACTCAGTTGATGGGAGATATGCATTCTGCAGGATACAGATTGTGTATCTCTCGCCAATTTAGCCCCGTCGTATAATCCAGGGTTAAGAAAGCTTCTGCAGTGCCCTGACTCAGCAGAAGAAAAGCCTGAGGAAAAGGTCACAATCTAGGAAAGAAGTGTTGAGAGAGAAAAAAAAAGCTGTGTCCATAGAGGGACTGGGGCAAAATAAATGAACTTACTAGAAGATAGACCATCAGAAAGGAGAGGCTGGGTCCAGCTGAAACTAGCATGAACATTTTGTAGGTCTGAGTTCTGTTTTGAAAGACTTTGGGCAGAACTTAATACACTGGGACTCAAAATGTGAATATTTTCAATAATTTTGGGCTTTTTAAAAAGACCCGAGTAAAAGGAAATCTGAGGGCAGTTACACACTGCTTGCTCTTTTGTTGACTGTCAAATGGAGACACGCAAGTTAAAATAACTTGCACTTCTGAGTTCTGATCTCTCTACTCCAAGGAAGTCCACTGCATTCAGTCAACAGGAGGGATGAATTTGCCACCATCAATGAAGACTAGCTCGGAGACAGACATCGATAGAGCTACAGTGGCTAGCACTACAGGGCAAGAATGTCCTTTAACAAAGGGTCAATAGAAAGACAATGGACTGTAAGGCACCATCTGAGTGTTCAAGTTTATCTTTTTGCTATTGCAAGAAAACCTGTCATATAATAGTGGTTATAAATTTGTCAAGTTTCATCTTAAATCTTATTGTACAAATGAAATACTGACTATTAGGTGTCTAAATGGAACTACTAACCACCTTACCTGTCCCGCCATCCTCGGGCCTACATGTTACTTCTACCACTTGGATGATCACATCCTTATTCTATATGGATTGGAGAGTATTGTGTTAATTACCTTTGTCCTTTAGAAGGTGTGGGTTCTTATTCACATCCTTGCATTGGTTGGAGGTGGACCAGGAGACCTTCCTTACACTCATTCTCATAAGAGTGGGACCTATTTTCTCCATTTTGGAAAGGGTTACCAGCAGAATGGAACACCACAAGATTTTCCCTATGGAAGGTATAATGAAGGTAATCTTGTGATGAGGGAAAGTAGTCAGAAGTCTTTTCTTGTCCTCACATGATTAGGCAAAAAAGGAATATCTTTCTGACTAGCTTGACATTCATAACAAAGACTAATAGATTTCTAAGGCCAGAAGGGACCATTATGATAATCTTGTGTGGCCTCCTCTAACAAAACAAGCCAGGCTAAATAACCTCACCAGTAATTTGTGCATGAACCTCATTTTTGCTTTTGTTTTTTAAGTATGATCAACCCGTTTTCCAAACTTAGAAAGGTTCTGGCAGGGAACATTACTAGTATGCTGAAATTACACCAGACCCTTTCCTCCCTTCCCTTCCCCTCCTCTCCCCTCCTCTCCCCTTCCCTCCATTTCCCTCCCCTCCCCTAAGCTTTTAAAAGAATTTTTTCCCCCAAATCTAGATGTTTAAAATTAGGGATTAAGGAACCTATTTAAACACTTAAACATACAGTATTTTGTCTTAACACACTAAACTGAAGCACACAAAAAATTAGTTAACATGCCTGAAAATTTTGGATTTATTTAATATATAGTCTAAAGAGATTTCATATTAGTGGCTCGAAAATGGAAAAACTCTTCGATGAGATCAGCAGCAGAAATGATACCAAACCACGCTCAACATAGAAATTATTCTCCTCTAATGACTTCCATGCTTGAAGTACTGATGTGTAATAATTTTAGGGGCCAAAGATTTTGAAAAGCAAGAAATAATTTGACAAAAAAAGCTATTCCTGCATCAGCGTTCCCCATTCCAAATCCTTTCATCTGAAATCTGGTCTGAAATGATGGTGAAAAAGATATTCCTATTCTGGGTTGATGTACAGTAGCTGATGGGATGGTGGAGATACAGGACATACATGTACAGCCACAGTTACATGTGCTAATTTAAGTGTCAGAAAGCAAATGCAATGAATTGAGGAAAATCAGGCAGATATACCTTAGATTAGAAGGTACAGTTTGTAGCCTCCTATTTTTAGGTCTGTTGTTTGGCTGATGATCACTGGAAAAGTCTATGATGATTCTTTCATAGTCTTACTTTCCCTTGTACCTTTTCTGCCTCCCAAAAAGGACTACCACTATACCTTCTGCTATGGCATTCATCCCATTCCTGCTGTACTAGCAGCCATGACTGTAGGTAGCTATATAAAAAAGTGTGGAATATCAGATTTCAAATTTCTGTACAATTTTCTGGGCAATTCATTGTTCAAGTTGGGATGAAAAGGGGTACATGGGGTTTCACTTTGCTCATCAGTTACACTCACCATCCAAGTTTCCTTTTGTCAACTTGTTGGGTTTTTTTCCTCCCCATAACTCAGTTCACAACCTATTTTCTTCTTTTATATTTGCCAAATCACCCTGTATAAATGAAGGACATTTTGTTTTAAATGCAAATGAAAATAAATTCTAAATCAAGTGATTATAAAATTCTCTATTTTATTATATTTCTGAAAAATCATGATTTCAGTAAATGTGGAGCTTTCATTTGTATCACAAGAGTAATGAATTAAGAGTAACTCTGTTTGAGTCATTATTTTCCTCCCTATGTAGTCTACTGCATAACTTTTTGTTTTCCAGGGCTTCTTTCCATAGTGCAGCCACAGCCAATATTTTTGTGGGGAAGCAAATGCTCTGACTGAAAATTTCAGGGCAGTCTTAGAGTATTTTGCAACCCTGAACGGAGAATATTATTAAAAATCAGTGGTAGGATTCTGTATCTGACCTGTGTAATCCATTAATTATAGTAGATATCAGGATTTACTCCTCATAAACACAGGAATAAGTTTGCTCTGAATCAGGCATAAATAACTGATGGGAACAAATGTAAGAATACCAAAACACAAGGGCTGCGTCTACACTTGTAAATTAAGTCGACTTAAGCTTGCTTAAGTCGACTTAATTTACCCTGCGTCTACACTACAGTTTTCTTAAGTCGACTTAAGCAGCTTGCTTAAGTCGACTTAAGGAAAATAAAGTCGACTTAATGACAATTAAGTCGACTTTATAAAACCTAGAATTATTTTGACTTAAGGCTTAATTTGACTTTTTAAAGTTGAAGGGTTCGTTCACCTGCTCATCCACCAATGTGATTTATGCCATCATGTGCCGGAAATGCCCCTCTGCCTTATATAGTGGACAGACAGGACAGTCTCTGCGCCAAAGAATCAATGGACACAAATCTGACATCAGAAATCGCAACACTGCAAAACCTGTAGGGGAACACTTCAATCTCCCTGCTCACTCCCTTGACGACTTGTTAATAGCTGTGTTGAAACAGATGAATAACAAATCACAGCTTCAAAGAGAGACTGCAGAACTCAAACTTATATGCAAATTTGACTCAGTTGTCTTGGGGTTAAACAGGGACTATGGATTTTTCTCGCATTACAACAAGTGATTTGACCTCCCCCTCCTCTATGTGCTGTTCCCCAGTGTTTTGAATCCTAACACCTATTTTGATTTGCTGTTACAGCCTGACCTGATGCTATGTCATACACTCCCCTGCATTTAATTTCCTCCCACTCTGTAACTTTCCTATCTTCAAAGCGTCTGACGAAGTGGGATTTTCTCCCACGAAAGCTCATGCGATAAATACATCTGTTAGTCTTTAAAAGTGCCACAGGACTCTGTTGTCTTTCTACAATAGACTAACACGGCTACCCCTTTGGAATTTGACTGTTAAAACACAGTTACTGCTTCATCATTACTTTGGAACATAACTTCAAAATGAATGGTGACATGTTCACATCCAGGCAGAGTATGAGGTTTGCATTAGTGAACACAGTATCTTCCTAGCAGTCACATTAACAAAACTGAGTAGAGAGCAACAGTCAGCATTCCATGGCACAGGATAATCAGTATGATATGCCGCCTATGTATAGGGAAGAGGAAGAGGGGAAAAATAAGGTTTTCTAATAAAGCACTACTTCTCTACTTTTATTTAATGAACCTACCTCGACCTTCAAAGTCACACAGTAGCAACTGTAAAAGTGTACTAAGAAATTTGGGTAAGTGTTTCAGTAAAATATCAAAAAATGTTTTTTCTTGATTCATAATTATTCATAATAGGAAAGTTGTCTTGTTAGAACATCTCGTTAGTAGATATTGTGGTATATGAGTACCAGTATAGCAGTACCCACCTTTTCAGAACCAGAAAATGTCAAATAATCAGCAACCACAACTGGTAACAGATTTTCAGAACAGGTTAGTGCCCATCATTTCCCATTGTTCTGAACTTTTATGAAAGGCTGCCCCAAAGAACTTGCAGTCAAAAGTCAAACTTAGTACTTGATTGGAGGGTGTGTAACTGAAGGATTGAACTCTAAATACAAAAGGGTGTAAGTTAAAGGCCAAATGGGTCCAACAATGACATTTGTTAACCTGTCTGTATGTGTTTTTAAACTTTAACTAACTTGACATATTGGTTTTTAACCCATTCCTACTTTCTTACCCCTAATTTATTTTTGTTTGTTTATGTTTTGTTTTTTTTAATCACTCGTGGACAGTTTGACCTTTTCTCCTTCTTACAGTATAATGTGAACATAGTACAATTATTTCTCCTACTGTTGTTCTTTTGCCAAACAGTTATATAAATATGCTGTTGACCTTATATTTGTTACAGTCCAAGTACCTAGTAATTAGGAGTCTTTTCTTTGATTCACTTCAGTTGGTTTTGTATTAAGTCCCATTGCCCTACCCATGAAGACTCCACACAATCTTTAACATCCTCATTGCATTCATTCTTTTCAATGTCTATTGAAACATGCCACTGAATATGAGTTCTAGCCAACATTCAAGTTTCTCCTTCCTCTCCACCACCAAACACCATGTCTGCATAAGAAAGTTTCTGTTCTATATAGCTTAAAGCATGACATTAAAACAATATAATTATACCAGTGTAACCCCTCACCTGGAAAACCTCTTACTTCAGTATGAATAACTTTTTTTGGTTTAGCTTATAGTGCTTGGGAAAAGCATTTTAAGATAAACTGAAAGAGATATTTTTATTTTGGAATAAATTTTCAGCTGGGTTGTTATACTAGTTTAACTATATCTGTATAACTGGCAAAATCTTCCCATGGAATCAAGGCCTAAATAATTAATACAGATGCTAACCAATATCAGTTGTAAGTGTCTGATGGAGTCTCCAAAATCAAGACATAAGGTTACTCAGTGTTTTTTTTTCCTTTAAAAAAAAGGTGCTGGTATGCTGGCAGGAGCGGAGCGGGGGAGGGGAGGATGCATATGTCAGAACCGTCCAACACCCTCAGGGGCCTCTCCAAACTCCCCTCCCCCACCACCGGATCCCTTCCCCATCCGCTCCCCAATTCCCCGCTGGCCTCTTCCCCGCCTGCTTGCTGGATCCCTGATCTCCCCCCCCTTTGCCCCTTCTCCACTCCTCTCAGCCCCGACCCCTTTCTTGCCCCCCCCCACTCCTTTTCTGCCTTCCCACCAGTTCCCTGACCCCTGGGCCCCTTCCATGCTCCTCTCGGCCCCCACATGCCCTCCCCAACCGCCATCAGTTCCCCGACTCCCCAACCCCCTTCCCTGCTCCTCTCGCCCACCTACCACTCCCTGACCCCCCACACCTCTTCCCCATGCTCCCGCTGGCTCCCCAACCCCAGACTCCTTCCCCCCTTACCTAGTCGGAGCTTCAGGGGCAGTCACAGTTGCTTCCTGGCCAGGTTGCTCCCACCCTGAACATGCTCTGTCTGAGCATGCTCAGGGCGGGAGATTTGAAAAAGCTGCAGCCTGGCCACAGCTCCCAGGAATCCGAGGGTCAGATTCCAGCCCCTGGATGGTTAGATTCTGTCCTATGACCGCCGCTCCTGGCCCCTGCCAGCCCAGCTGGGGGCTGGGATCAGCAGGGGAAAGCAGACCTGCTCCTTTCCCTGATGACCCTGGCCCCAGCTGAGCAGCGGGGCAGACAGGGAAAAATAGGTGCCGGTACACTGTACAAGGGCATACGGACAGAAAAAAAGCCCTGGTGTTACTGATCTTACTATGATAACTGTTTTTGCAGCCACGTTTTTGCCAGCCCCATTACATTAGAAAGACAAGATGGGTAAGTTTTACTGGATTCGTTTTGGTTAATGAAAGAGAAGCTCTGAAGTTACACAGAGCTCTCTCTCACCCTTTCAAGTGTATATATACCTCCTAACTGTAGTTTCCACTTCATTCATTGGACGAAGTGGGTTGCAGCCCAGAAAAGCTTATGCCCGAAGAAATCTGTTAGTCTTAATGACTATGTCTATGTTGGCAAGTTAATTCGAATTAAGGAAGCTTAATTCGAACTAACTTAAGCTTTGCCACACTAGGCTTTCACTAGTTCGAATTAAGGGCTTCCTTAATTCGAATTAATACATTTGATTATACTTTTCAAACTAATGGTTAATTTGAACTAGTTAGTTCAAATTAACCCAATGTGGCCATGTTAGTTCGAACTAAGCGCTTAGTTCGAACCAACCGGCACATTGACCTTAATGCAATTGACTAACTGGGGCCATGCTAGTTTGAATTAAGTTAATTCAAACTAACTAAAATTAGTTCGAATTAGTTAGTTTGAATTAACTAATTCGAACTAACTTTAGTTATTGTAGACATAGCCTAAGGTGCAACAGGACTTTTGATGTTAGAGGTCTTTCAATTGTGGGAAAACGTACTCAGTGTCACAACTAAATGCAATGTGGAACAGATTGTTTAATATAAATAGTTAACACATATTCTAAGGGATTATTCAATTTGAAGTGGCACATTAGCATCTTGCAGTCATAGGACAAAAAAGGGGATTAATGGGTGACAGATGATTGTAATAAAACATAAATCCAGTGTCTTTATAAATAACAAGGTTTTCGTGGCTAGCAAAATTATGAATTTAAGTACCCAGGCTACTCTTTTGAAGGTGTTGTGTAGGTTTCCTTTGGGGATGAGGACTGAGAGGTCAGATATGGAGTGATCATTCTGTAAAAAGTGTTTGCCCATGGGCAATATGGTTTTTAGCCTTTTATCATTTTTCTGTGCAAGTTGATTTGAAAGCATAGTGATTCATGAACTCACAATGAAAAATGAAAAAAGACAAAAAACATATCACCTCTGGGCAATCACTTTTCATAAAACGATTGTTCCATATCTGACCCCTCTGTCCTCACTTTCAAAGGAAACCTGCACAACACCTTCAAAAGAATAGCCTGGGAACTTAAATTCATGGTTTTAATGTCTAGCAAAGTCCTAATAAAGACACTGGATTTAGGGCTTATTACAGCCACTTGTAAACCAACCCCACCCCTTTAACCCCCCCACACCGCTTTTTTGTTTGTTTTTGGTTTGTTTGTTTTATCCTTTACTGCAAGAGTGTTTACAAGTCACTTCACTTTGAATTGTCCCTTAAAATTTGTGTTAACTACTTATGCTAAACAATCTGTTCTATCTTGCATTTCCTTTATCACCTTATCATACCTGAAAGAACTCTGTAGCTTCAAAGCTTCTCTTTTATTGGATCAGCTTTGGTTGATGAAAGGTAATACCTCCCCATCTCATCTTTCTAGTTTCCATGACAAACAAAGAAATTACAGCAGCTTCTTCTTTTTCTTCCTAATGGAGGGGGAGACCAGATGTTCCAGGCAAAAGGCAAAAGCCTAGTGTTCTGGCTCTCCACTGATCCATAGCAGTATTTTCTTTATGAGCTACAGTGAGAGACTGGTATTTATACACAGGCTATATGCTCAGCAAATAGGTTTAGAAAATCTAGTATGGGAAGAGGCAAGCAAAATATTTATAAAAATGAATGGCCATAAATGTGTAAATACACAAATAGAAAGGATACAGAAATCTACAGGTAATTGTTCCTATAGAATTCTATATCCTTTCTATTGGTCTTTTTAAATTTTATATTGTTAAATAGAAAATCTGCATCTATATTATAATTATATGGAATGGTTCAATAAAACAGGTAGAAATTATCTCATTCACAATTTCAGTCTAGAATTATATTTAAGAGTAATTTCTTTATAAATCCTTTAACATTTTTCACACCATCTATTGGTTTCATCCCTTTTACATTCTTTGAGGCTTTCCCACTAGAGTACAAAAATGTCCCATAACCAAAAAAAAAGTGATATTCATATTTTGTGAACACTCAGATTGATCCTTTGATTTCTTTTTAATCAGAATTTTATTTAAACTCATGTGGCTCATTAATCTGAGTAACTCACACAACTATTTTAAATTAAAAAAAATAAAGAAACTTCTCTTTAAATATGTTCTTCCACAGTATTCTTATTAGGAAATTAAAGAAATATGGGTTAGATGAATGGACTACAAGATGGATAGATAACTGGTTAGAACATCAGGCTAGGGATAGGATACAGAGTAACCTAGACAAATTGGAGGACTGGGACAAAAGAAATCTGATGAGGTTCAAGAAGAACAAGTGCAGAGTCCTGCACTTAGGACAGAAGAGACCCATGCACTGGTGTAGACTGGGGAATCATAGAATCTTAGGGTTGGAAGGGACCTCATCAGACCATCTTCTAGTCCAATCCCCTGCTGAAAGCAGGACAACTCCTACTAAATCACCCTAGCCAGGATTTTCTCTAACCGGCCTTAAATATTTCCAAAGATGGAGATTCCACCACTTCCCTAGGTAACTCATTCCAATGTTTCACCACCTTCCTAGTGAGAAAGTTTTTCCTAATATCCAACCTCAACCTCCCCAGCTGCAACTTGAAACCATTACTCCTTGTTCTGTCCTCTGTTACTACTGAGAAAAAGCCTAGCTCCCTCCTCTTTGGAGTACCTTTTCAATTAGTTGAAGGTTGCTATCAAATTCCCCCTCAGTCTTCTCTTCTGCAAACTAAATAAGCCTAGTTCCTTCAGTCTCTGCTCCCCTAAATCATGTGCCCCAGCCCCCTCATCATTTCATTGCCCTCCGCTGGACTCTTTCTAATTTGTCCACATCCATTCTGTAGTGGGGAGCCCATAACTGGACACAGTATTCCAGATGTAGCCTAACCAGTGCCAAATAGAGGGGAATAATCACATCCCTCAATCTGCTGGCAACACTCCTACTGATGCAGCCCAATATGCCATTGGCCTTTTTCACAACAAGAGCACACTGTTGACTCATATCCAGCTTTCTGTCCACCATAACCCCCAGGTCCTTTTCTACAGTGCTCCTACTTAGCCCATCAGTCCCCAGCCTGTAGCAATATATGGAATTTTTCCATCCTAAGTGCAGGACTTTGCACTTGTCCTTGTTGAACCTTATGATATTCCATTTAGCCAAATGCTTCAATTTGTCTAAGTCTCCCTGAATCCTGTCCCTGCCTTCCAGAGTGTCTACCATTCCCCCCAACTTGGTGTCTTCTGTGAACTTACTGAGCGTGCAATCTATCCCATCATCCAGAACATTAATGAAGATGTTGAACAGAACCGGCCCCAGGACTGGCCCCTGGGGTACTCCACTCGTTACTGGTTGCCAACTAGACAATGAGCCATTGATTCCAATCCACTGAGCCCAATGATCTAGTCAGTTTTCTATACACCTTATAGTCCATTCATCTATCCAGTACTTCTTTAACCTGACGACAAGAATGCTGTGGGAAACCATTTCAAAAGCTTTGCTAAATCAAGATATATCACATCAATCATCCAGAACCTCCCCCATTCACCACAAGTTTTCAAAGATAATAGACAGTGGCTCTGATATCACATTGGCCTACTCCCTCAGCATCTTCAGATGCAGTTCATACAGACTGATAGACTTGTACACATCCAACTTTATGACCAGAGATTTTTGTCCCAGAATATCTAAAACTAGGAGTTAAATGTGAGGAAGCAATTGACAGAAAAGCCTCCGAAGGGGTTTAAATTCTCACAGCCAGCAGCAGGGATCTAAATAATTACAAAGTAGCAACAGTAATAAGGAACATTTTGTGTTAAGCAATTAAGTTAGTTAGCACCTAGTGAGGAGTGTAAATAAGGTCTTTTCAACTTATGGATGATCAGTGGTTTAGCCCTTTTCCCTACTCCTTAGGAAGCCCTATAGACCTACATTTTTTCCTAAATACAGTCAATACTTTATTCAATAAACTTTCCATCTCTTTACTAACATAATCTTTACTTCTCTTTTCTATCTTTTCTAGACTTTAAATAATCTTTATTTTCTCTTCCCTGTCTCCGCTATGTCTTCCTCTTCCCTTCACTCCCCCTCCCCGTGGGGATGATCTCATGATCTTGTGATCTCTCTACTCCCCCTCCCTTCTCTACTTTGACATTCTGACACAGTTTTGCTCCCATTCCCTCCCAGACTCACGCCAGAGCACATTCTCTCCCCCTCCCTCCCTGAATATCAAAAGGTCAGCCAATCACAGGCTATGTCTACACTGGGTAATTTAAGTCGACTTTAACTAAGTCGACTTAGTGTCTCTCCATTTAAAAATAAAGTCAACTTAAAGGGGAACTTAAAAAGTCGACCTAGAGCATCCACACTGGACACCTAGGTCAACTTTGTGGGGCTTAGGGGGACCTAGGGCAGGTCCACAGGGGCAGGGAGGGCACCCCTTGCCCAATGCCAGGGGGCTCAGCCTTTGCCCCATTGTGCCTAGGTACAATGGGGCAAAGGAGGACAGGGACCCTGGCAGGACATAGGGGCAGGGTGGGGAGGCATGCCAGGCTCCCCCTATGACCCCTCCTCCCCCACAGGGAGGGCACTTAGGGCTACCCCATGGCTACACTGGCTTAAGTCAACTCTAGGGAGTCGACTTAAGCCTTAGGTCTAATGGAAAGGAGGTTTAATAAAGTCGACTTAATTTTAATTAAGTTGACTTTATTTTCCTTAAGTCGACTTAAGCAAGCTGCTTAAGTCGACTTAAGGGAAATGTAGTGTAGACGCAGGGTAAATTAAGTCAACTTATGAAACCTTCAGTCGACTTAATTTACCTGTGTAGATGCATGCACAGGGTCTCTGTTGGAGAATGATAGCCCTAGGAATCTTCAGTCAGGCATTGGTTTGCTAAAGAGTCTGAATAACCTGGCTAACTAAGTTCCAGCTCCATATTTAGATTCTGAGGCTACTTTCTGCCTCTGACAGAACAGAATAGGATCCATAAAGGAAAGCCAGAGGGTTTTGTAAGTAAAAGATGCTGTGCTTGTATGGTCTCTGTGTTAATAAAGCTGGATGAATGCGGCTTGAATGAGAAAGACTCATCTCTAACCCATTCCACAAATGACTGATCACCATTTGTTGAATGACATAGGAGATTAGGATTTCTAATAATTTATAAGGTATCGAGTGTAAGTTTAGTGATAAGTATTAATGTTATGTCATTGCTTTATATGGTTTGTATGTTTATATGGTAGAATGGTTCAGTGGAGCCGCAGCATTCTATTTGTCTGTTAAACTGTCATTTGATTCTCCGCTTATATGATCTATGTTAAAAATATACTCAATACTTCAATTTCATTATATTAATGTGAAAACAAATAAATATTAAGATTTATTTTTGAAGAATTTTCTGCTCTATGTCTGTTCTTGATCGACAGGCTGAAGTCGTATTTTCCAAGATATTAGACCATTAAGCAAGCAATCAACATTAAAGTTACCTCAAATAGTCTTTTTAATAAATTTAATATAAATAATCAGGTAAACTGAGGCACAGAGGAAACAACTTCTCTAAGTAGTCCCTAAACTGACCCTAAACCCCATCACCGAGGGCCGCTCTTCTTCTCTCCATACTGTGTTACCCAATCTAGTAGCCTGGAAGCTGACCCTGCCCATGAAGACTGAAGTAAAAAAAAGCACTGAATACTTCAGCCTTTTCCAGATCATCCACCATGAGGATACCTGCCCCATTCAGTAAGGGACCTATACCATCCCTGATCCTCTTCTTGTTCCTGACATACTTTTAGAACTCCTTCCTGTTATCCTTCACATCCCTTGCTAGCTGCAACTCCAATTGCCCTTTGGCCTTTCTGATTTTATCCCTGCAGGCCTGAGCAATATTTTTATATGCCTCTCTAGTTATCTGTCCAAGCTTCTACTTCTTGTAAGCTTCTCTTTTATGTTTAGGTTCACCGCAGAGTTCTCTGCTAAGCCACGCTGGGCACCTTCCATGTTTGCAGTTCTTTCTGCACATCAGAATGGTTTCTTCCTGTGCCCTTAGCAGGGATTCTTTAAAATACATCCCGCTCTCTTGGACGCCTTTCCCCTTCATAGAATCATAGAATAATAGGGATGGAAGGGACCTCATGAGGTCATGTAGTCCAACCCCCCGCTAAAAAGTAGGACCACTCTCACTAAATCACCCTAGCCAGGTTTTGTCTAACCGAGCCTTAAAAATCTCCAAAGATAAATATCTCCAAATTAGCCACTCAAGGGATCCTGCCCTTCAGTTTCCTGACGGAGCCAAAATCTGCTTTTCTGAAATCCAGGGTGTGTGTTCTGCTTCTTTCCTTTCTTCCTTTGATCTGGATCCCGAATTCTACCATCTCATGGTCACTGCTGCCCAGGACCAACAGTTTAGGCAGCAGTTCTGCATCAAAGGACCTGGGGCATACATTAAAGGAGCTGGGGGGTACAATAGACAAAAAGTTTGATACGACTCATCAATGTGTACTTATTGCCAAAAAGGCTGCATTAGTAAGAGCGACAGATTGATGGAAGTGATTATTCTTCTCTATTTGGCACTGGGGAGGCCACATTTGGAGTAACATATCCATTTCTGGGTTTGGACAAATTGGAGAGAAACCAGAGCTGGGCAACAACAATGATTAGGGGGCTAGATTACATGATTTATGAGGAGATTCTGGGGGAACTAGGCTTGTTTAGACTGCAGAGGAGAAGAATTTGATAGCAGCCTTTAACTACCTAAAAGAGATTCCAAGGAAGATGGACCTAGGCTTTTTTCAGTGGTAGCAAATGACAGAACTAGGAGCAACAATCTCAAATTGAAGTGTGGGAGGCGTAGGCTGGATATTAGGGAAAATATTTTCACTAAGAGGATGGCAAAGCAGTGGAATGGGATACTTAAGGAGGTGGTGGAATCCCATCCTTAGAAGTTTTTAAGGTGTGGTTTAACAAATCCCTTTCTGGGATGAATTAGTTGAGGTTGGCCTTGCTTTGAGTAGGGAGTTGAACGAGATGACCTCCAGAGGTCCCTTCCAACCCTAATCTTGTATGAGCCTATGATTTCTAGTGTGGTAGATCATATCAAGATCTCCTTGTCCTGCTCAAATGTTCTCAGGGCCCATTCATGCCTTTTGAAACTGCAAACAGTAGCAACATTCTGAATGGAGCTCCTCCCACCAAATTACCTATGGATAAGGTGATTAGTCACCTACCCAGAACTCCCTTTCTTGAGCCATGAAGAGATTGTTCTATGTCCAAAAATCCATGTATGTGAATGGGCAGGATAGGGGTACAAGGCTGGGACTGGAGAAAACTCTTATTGCACCATCTCCAGTACAAACAAAAATCTAAACAAAGGATATGATCTAGCTCCCTTCACTGATGTTCCAAAGGTGATAGGCAGCTGCAGCTCCCATTGGAGGTTCTGGCTATTCACCACCTCACAAGAAGCAGATGTTCTGAATTTCTTACTACACAGTATGCCCTTGGTTTCTGAGTTTAAGTAATTTTGTAAAAAAAACTAACATTTTGATTCAATGTCAAGGTTTATCATGATTAGTTGCTATATTGTCCAAGATTTACTTAGTGATTCAAAATGTTTAGGGTGGGAAATTGGCAAAGCATCTGTAATGGTTACCATGTGTTCTTGAAACAGTCCAATAAATTATGCTTAGATTTATGAAGTTTGAATAATGAATATACTTTACTGCAGAGGATTGGTTGTGGTTGGGTTTTTTCTTTGTTTTTTTTTTCCCCCCCTCTAAACCAAGGGGATAAAACCATGGTGATTTTTCAGTAGCTAATTCACTCATTTTACATTGCAATACAAAATGTAGGATTATTTTTACATATTTTTGCGCAAAGTAGTTATTTAGGCAAAACTGTGAAACTGAAGAAAATGATGAAACTAGCTAGGGCAATTAATCTTCACAAAAGCTAACCACCTTTTAGTTTTTTCCCCAAAATGCCCTGTGTGTGCACGTTCCTATAGGACTGTAAATCAGCATAATTTAATTGGAGTCACCCATGGTTTATACAGGTGAAAATAAGATCAAAAGAAAGCTTTAGGTATATTGTATATACACAGATAGGCAAAATTTGCCAGTACACTGTGGGCATTTTGCACTATTTTGGTAACCCAAAGCAGCCATGAACTAATGTAGTGGCTCCCAACCTGTGGACCACTGGTGGTCTGTGAGGGTACTGCAGGTGATCCATGGGGGATGGGGGAAAGATAATGTAATAATAAAATAATCCCGTTTATCTTTTATATATCATATTTGATGTTACATTAACATTGACTATGTAATTTGCTTCACAAACATCCTTGTGTAATAGTGCATTTTTAATACTCCTTGATACATAAATTTGACTCCCGTCAGCCTGGGTTTATTTTTATATTGAGATTATAACAGGGAATGATACCATGATCGTATTTCATGTTCTCTACTAGAAGACACAATAAAATCAACCAACCAAAAAAAAAAATACAAAAAACCAAAACTACTAACTCATTCGACATATATTCTTATCTTCCTTGGAAGAGAAGAGTTTGCAGCCAAATGGTACAAATAACCTCTTACTGCATGCTCTTTGTTTCTGTTGAATCTACTACCTGAGAAATCTCTGTATGACTCAGTCTTTCATTCATGTCTCAAATGCTTTGGCCTTAGCTTCAACAATTGTGCTCTTATTTTGTTAATCAAGCTGACATATAGCCTCTTTGGTACCTACTTACATGGCCCTTATGGTTTTGTCCTGTGACCTCATCTATTTATTTAGACATTTTACTGAACTCTGAAGTTAGGATATAATATTTTATGGTATGGTTTCTTGGCAATTAAATGAAGAACTCATGTTCCAAAATAAACAAACCCTTTAACATTTTAATTCCTGATAAAATATTAGCAAATAAAATAACTAATCTGATAGTATGATATAAATATGGTATAAATACAGAGGTTCTAGCCACTCAAAATGAATCTGCTTCTGACCCTCTGAAGAATGAGGATGCTGTTTCTGGGGAAAATATAAAGGAATTAACTCTGTGGCTAAGTAAAAAAAAAAGTCTAAAATCCTATAATACACATAGTGCTGGATATTCTGTGCAGAATTAATGAGCAGCTTTCCTCAAGCAATTTACCTTCCCAAATGGACATTAATTCATTAATCCCCAGGAAATGCCCTAGGCAGCATTCATTATTGCATAAATATCTCTCTATATCAAACATGACAGGTATCTGTTCTTTAGCCTCAATAAGAAGTTTCACTTTGCAGAGTTAAGAAATTTCCCAGCACCATTAATTTAAGATTTCTTAATTCAGATTTCTGTTTTCTTTGTTATCCTAATAAAATACTTGTATTTCCACAATGTTTTCTTAAAGTAACACAAAGGTAAATACTTATACAGTATAATATTAGAGTTATGAACACCTCAGAAATAGACATTTTTCGCAACTTTGAAAACTTTGCAACTCTGAACAAAACTTTATGGCTGCTCTTTCCAAAGTTTGGAACTGAACGTTGACTTAATACAGCTTTGACACTTTAGTATGCAGAAGAAATAGCATCAATAAGTAAGGGCAGCATAGCTCCTGCACAAAAGCAGCTATGTGGTACAGGGATACATAGCACAAACCTGAGAGATGTATGGAGTGTGAGCAGAAGACACAGTGAGAGAGAGCGAGAGAGAGAGAGATGGTTTCAGCTGCTTGGGCATAGGCTAGCTAAGCAGCTTACCTATTGTAGGTAACTAACTCCAACAGATGGGTTGTGTCTGAAGATTCTGAGGCCTTGTACACACTACAAAGTTATTGCGTGGTAAGGCTCCTTACCGCGCGATAACAATCAAAGCGTCCACACACTAAAGCTTCTTGTTGTGCGGCAACAGCCCTCTTGCCGCGCAACATGTAAACCACCTAAACGAGGGTGGTAAGGCTTACCACGGAACAGTTGTTCCGTGGTACAGCCTGTGTGGACGGTTTTTGCACTGTTGACAGCCTCCGGAAATGTCCCAGAGTGCCAAACCTGGCCACTCTGGGACATTGGAGCTCTCAAATATGTCAATTTCACTGCTCTAGCTGAGCAGTGAAATTGACATCAGGGATTGGGTGGCGGCAGAAGCTCCAGTGGAGCTTCTGCCACCACCCAAACCTCTGGACTGAGCTGGGGGGCCGGTTCCAGTTCGAGCCAGCCCCCCAGCTCAGCTCCCGGGCTCCGGTTGTCATCAGGCGCCGCGGCACTTAAGCGCCGCAGCGCCTGCTGACACCCGAACCAGCTCAGGGTTCGGGTGGCGGCAGAAGCTCCAGCGGAGCTGGCCGGTTCAGGCCAGCCCCCATCTCAGCCTCGGGGCTTCGGATGACAGCGGGGGCTGGCACGCAGCCCCCGCTGCCACCGGAAGCCCTGCAGCTGGGCTAGGGGGCTGGCTGTTGGCAGTGCATGGTGGACAGGTGCCCACCATGCACTGCTCTTCTTTCGCAAAGGAGCATTCACACGGTGAATGCTCCTTTGCGAAAGAAGCAGCAATGTGTACATGAGAAAGTGCTATATTTATAGCGCTTTCCTTGTCCCGCAATAAAAGTTATTGCGGGACAAGTCTGTAGTGTGTACATGGCCTCAGTGAACTCATCTATATCTGACCCTTAAGCCAGGTGAACCAGGTCAGCTTCTTAGGTAGTTATGCCACATCCATGCACCTCTCTTTTGCATTTCACTCTGAGATAGGTTAGGTGGCTCCCCATTCAGCTTGCTGATTTCTGAAAAGCCCTCTCTTATGTGCCTAACTCACCCCATCCATTGTATGGGGAGCCTAGAGGCCTGAAAATTCCTTTTAGATGGCAGGCTACCTAAGAAGTTAGGCATTGTTTCATTCAGCATTGCAGTGTCTACATACCTTTAATGATCTTGCTAAAGTGACAGTCAAGGCTACACAGCAATTAAATGTCAGAGGCCGTGTGAAAGACCACACAAAGGCCTCTCTCTCTCTCTCTCTCTCTGTGTTCCTTATTTCATGCAGAATTTTCATGGGATCCGGAACCCAGTGAATCTGTGGCATGTTCACGACACTAGGGATATTCATATAAAAACACTTTCCATTAGCTCTGAAGGCTTCTGTTCCCATTCTGACTCCCTGACAGTACAGACGTAGCGGAGTCATTTTTCTAGAAAGTCCCCTGCAAGCAGCTGCCTCAGCAAATACCAAATGGTTCATATTGAGACCATTTCCTAACTCAAAGGCTGCGTCTACACTTGTAAATTAAGTCGACTTAAGCTTGCTTAAGTCGACTTAATTTACCCTGCGTCTACACTACAGTTTCCTTAAGTCGACTTAAGCAGCTTGCTTAAGTCGACTTGAGGAAAATAAAGTCGACTTAATGAAAATTAAGTCGACTTTATAACACCACCTTTCAATTCGACCTAAGGCTTAAGTCGACTCCCTAGAGTTGACTTAAGCCAGTGTAGATGTGAGGTAGCCTTAAGTCGATTTAGGACTACCCCAGGGCTAGACCAATCCCCTCCCTGTCGAGGGGGGGACACACAGGGGGAGCCTGGCATGCCCCCCCACAGGGCAGGGCAGAGCCCTGCCCACCCTGCCCCTATGCCCTGCCAGGGTCCTTGTCCCCCTTTGCCCCATTGTACCTAGGTACAATGAGGCAAAGGCTGAGCCCCCTGGCATTGGGCAAGGGGTGCTCCCCCTGCCCCCATGGACCTCCCCTAGGTCCCCCTAAGCTCCCAGAAGTCGAGCTAGGCATCCAGTGTAGACATAACCAAAGAGAGGCTGGTGAATGTAATGAAGTCTCAGTCTCCATTTGGCATGGAAGTGAATGACCACACCCACGCTCACAGAGTAGATTGCAAAATATGTGTAGGGGATCTCTTCTCTACTATTGGGAGCTCTATTGGACCCTCAGACAAATTAGAAATTTGTGTAAGCAACTGGTGAATGTGTTATAGGTTCTCCGTGGTGCCAGTCTGCAGAGGTTACAGTTGTTACAGCATTTGCCATGGATATTTAAATGCTTTCATTTAAGCTGTAGCGCTCTTGTTTTAGCTGTGGAGGCCCCTCGTTCATGCTTTCATATGTCAACTGAGAGGGAGGTCGTCAAATCTGGGCTGTTAGTTTCTTTCTCAGTACAGTCGCCATCATGTGAAAGATCGTTCAGACAGTGTGATAGCTGAGTCAGAGCCTTGTTAATCCCCAGTGGAGTGTGGTCATGCAGCTGTTAGGAGGGAATCAAACATTTGCACAATTTCACTTTGAATGCCAAAAATATGTCGAGTTTAATAGATTCAAGTAATCATCTTTTTACAGAATTATTGCTATGCTACATATGCTTCAGATAAAAAACAGAGCCTTGCTTCTAAACAGTGTCCAATGCCCATTTCTACAACTTCAGGCTGTCAAACCTCATTTGATTGTTGGCCTATTACTCCTGCAATATTTTTAAACCCAGAAACTTTTGAACTAGTACCAAATTGATGCTCTATTCTTTTGAAGTCTTTTGAAAGCAGTAGAAAGATCACTAATCACTTTTCTCAAAACTAGATTCAAAATGAAGGCACTCAGAAATAAATAATAAATAAATACAACAGACAAAAAGCTTGATCCCTGCAAACAGAATGAATGAGCTTCAATGTATAGGGCTTTCAAAGCCTGAGTCATCTTACACTTTCCCTTGTTTAATAAAACAACTTTCCAATTGAAACTGTCTGATATATGAATGCATGGCATCCTCCTCTGATTTGCATTTGCTGCTAGCTTTTTCCATCAGCAACACATAACAGTGTTTTTTCTCCAAATGGCGCTTTAAAAAAATAAATAAAATCACAATATGAATTCAGCGAAAAACTGTCTTTCTTTAGCATTAACGTTGACTATCATTCACCACTGAGACTAGGTGTCTTATGTGTGAGTTTGAGGGGAGACATTATTATTTGTTCATATATATATTGTACAGTTTAGAGGCAGTGCTTTAATTCTACAACTAGATAAACTACTACATTAAATTATTATGGGCTTTATGTTTCAGTCTGAAGGCAGAAAAAGCAGCTCTCCATTACACCAGTACAAAACCAGAGTAACTCTAGAGCAGTGGTTCTCAACCTTCCTAATGCCGCGACCCTTTAATACAGTTCCTCATGTTGTGGTGACCCCCAACCAGTGTCTCGGTTCCTAAGACCATCGGAAATATGTGTTTTCCGATGGTCTTAGGCGACCCCTGTGATAGGGTCATTCGACCCCCAAGGGGGTCGCGACCCACAGGTTGAGAACCGCTGCTCTAGTGTAACTGAAAGCAGAATCTCTCCCAAATGCCCCTGGCCATCAGGATCTGGTTCTTATTCTATACTTTAGATTAGCAAATTTTTAAAATATCCTTCAATTGGCTCAGATCAGCTTCTTGGACCAGATATCAATTAACTAATTGAAGTCAGTACAAACAAAACTAACATATTTTACATCTTCCAATTAGTTAGGTTTCCATAACATCAGTTATAATATATTACTTGATGATAAATGGGGCCATAAATGATCCTGTAAGTGATAAGGTATCATAACAGAATAAATAAAAACAGAGTTCAGCTGAGGTCATTTTATTTGAACCATTAACCAAGTGCCGCTATTATTCACCAGCTGAAACTGGTGATGACAAAGGATTTGCATTTTTTGCTGCTGAGCTGCCTGGACTGATTAGGATGCCAACAGATTCTTTTCTTGGATGGAAAGAACCTCATTCTGCTCTTCCAAGAAATGAATATCCTTATAGCCATGAGATCAAACAAGGCAGGATCACTAGGCTGGAAGCTGGGGAGAGATTTCAACAGTAAGTGTAATAATAATTTTAATCCAGTAGAGCACCAATCCATTTGCATCCTTATAAAAGCAATAATGCAAGAAAAAGTAAAAATAAAAATTTCACAGTTAAAACAATTCCACAACACCCTACTATTTCTTATGCATTTGTGACTGTCACTTTAAATGATGCAGCCTCTCAGCATTAGTGGTGTAGTGAAAACATTGAAATTGAAAAGCTCTTTTGATTCATTCCACTTCTTTCTGGCATCAGAAATATAGCTACTTCATTTTTGCTCTTTTTATTTTTAGCTGTCCTCAGAACAAACATTCAGGAATGAAATGACCAGAGGACCTGCTTTTCTTTGAAAAAAACAAAACTATACTGATTTGAAAAGACATATATCGTGATTCACTTAAAGAAGGTACTTATTTCTGACATGCTGCTGACTAGACTTCTGATACATATTTTGATATTTCACAATGAATTATGTCAAATTATCTGCACCACTTCACAATATAGTTTATTACATCAAATTATGGCAAGTCATATCACAAAAGAGCAATTGTGAGAAACAGGCTATTTTGCATAATGGATGCTGCATATCAATTAGAGCTGCATGGGTATTAAAATGCCCACTTCTGCCTTTAATCCAATGCACTTGACTGTGACTGATAAACAGTCCCAAATTGTAACATCCAGAAGATTACCCTGTAGGAAGTTAATTATATAAAACAAATCATAAAATTTCTTACTATTGTAAAGTCAGAAATATTGTCTTTTAGAGATATTGTTTCAAGGATTCATGAATGTCATACATTTAGGTAAATAAAAGCATGATAATCAAAATATATATCCTCTCTGAGAATAAATCCTCTATGATTAGAGAAAACTACATAAAATTCTCTATCAACTTAAATGTGGAAGGTTGGGGAGCGGGTAGATCAGGCCAATGTCATTCTGGTTACCAAATATCTCATTAAATAAATATATAAATTATGAATTTCTCCTTTATTTATCCAAAGGATTAGCAATAGTTATAACTAAAATAGCAACTGAGTATTCATGATAAACTTTTGCATCAAGTTGCTCATAACTGGAGTCACTTGAAATATTTTGAATTTCCAAATTTCAAATTTTGACAAATAATATGAAAAATATGATATTCTGAAGGAAATGAGGTTGAGGTGTACGTATTCATGCAGCTAATCTAGGTGTGCTGAGAATAATGCAGTTCTCTGTACGGGTGCATCTACACTTGTAAATTAAGTCGACTTAAGCTTGCTTAAATCGACTTAATTTACTCTGCGTCTACACTACACTACACTACACTTTCCTTAAGTCGACTTTATAAAACCTAGTTTTAAGTCGACTTGCTGCTTAAATCGACTTTAGAAAGTCTACTTAAGCCAGTGTAGACATGGAGTAGCCCTAAGTTGACTTAAAGTTGACTTAGGGGGCTCCAGGGCTTCCCCACTGCCCTCCCAGCTACAGCCTGGTGTGGCCCCCCAAAGGGCAGGGCAGAGCCCTGCCCACCCTGCCCCTATACCCTGCCAGGGTCCCTGTCCCCCTTTGCCCCATTTTACCAAGGTACAAAGGGGTAAAGGCTGAGCCCCCGGCACTTGGCAAGGGGTGCCCTCCCTCCCGCCACTGTGGACCTGTCCCAGGTCCACCTAGCCCCTAGAAATCAACCTAGGCATCCTGTGTGGATGCTCTAGGTCGATTTTGTAGGGTCCCGCCTCTAAGCTGATTTAAAATTTAAGTGTGGACATGCTAAATTGACTTAACAAAGTCTACTTAAAGTCGACTTTGTTAAGTCGACTTAAATTCACAAGTGTAGACATAGGGTATGAGTCCTTTCCTCAGTGAATGTACTACTTGTGCAAGAGAGAACATTCCAATGGTAAACAGACTACCAGTCATGGACTGTGAAATTAAAAATAAAACAAAAAAATACTTCAAACAATTATTTTAATAGATTGCTTAACTTCATAAAAAGACTTGAAAGTCAGAAAATTAGAACTTAAAGTTTTCTACATAAGCTTGACTCAGTCCTCTGTTACATGTTGGTTATGATATAATCTTTTATTACCTGGTCTCATGCTGCTTCTCAAAGTGCTCTATAGTAGTGGTTCCCAATCTTTTTTGGGCCACAGATAACACTTTTACAGTCCTGAAGGGCCACAAGTCTCCACCAACAAGCTTTTCCCCCCACCCCTGCACTGCAGCCAGACAGAAGGAGTTCAGCAAGGAGATTGCCTGATTGCTGATCTCCCATCTCTCTGGCTGAAGCATGGAAACTGCATGCATTCTATAGACCTATGTGCTCCACTTAGATCACTATCCGGTCTACACTGGCAAGTTACGTCGACTTAAGGAGTCTTAAGTTGACCTAAACAAAGCCGCATCCACACTGGGCTTTTATTAAGTCAAATTAAGCCCTTCCTTAAGTTGACTTAATAAGAGCTTAAGTCAACTTAATAACACCTCCTCTGAGGTTGACTTAAGCCTTAAGGCAACTTCTTAAGTCTATTTAAAGCCAGTGCAGACCAGGATTAGTGCTAAATCGACCTTATTATGTTGACTTTAAAGCTATTAAGTCGACTTAACAAGGTTGACTTAAATTGACTTAAAGTATTGCCACTCTATTAGGTCGACTTAACAAAGTCGACTTAACTTTGCCAGTGTAGACATAGCCCTAGACAGTAGCTCCCTTCTGCAGCCAGGAGGACAGGAGATCAGTCTTCCCCTGCCTCTAGATCCAGCAGGGACCCCATTGCCTGGGGACCCAGGCAGAAGGCTTTTCCACACTCCCTGCTACAGTCAGGGATAGGGGAGTACTGATTTCCCATCTGCATGGCTGAAATAGGGAGACTGCTCTGGTCTTTTAGTTCTGTGACAACACATTCCACCTTGGTCCACAAACAGTGGCTCCCTTCTATAGCCAGCAAGAGTAAAACCACAGGCCACTTTGAAAGCCCCCATGGGCCACTTTTGGCCCCTGGGCTGCAGGTTGGGAATGACTGCATCTATAGAATATCCTACAACTTTTATTCCATACCTTTCTAAAATGCCTCTTGCATGGTGAGTGATGAATTCACTGCTTATATACTATGACACATACCAAATGTCGCAAGGCCTATAGAAGATTTGTTTCTTTATTCTCGAACTTTTTGCACAATCATTTTGCCTATATAGTGTAGTGTGCATTAGCAGCAAATGCTGAGCCATTCTTTTTCAGTATTAATAGTTCCTATTATTTTACCTGATAGACCATGTAACTTACAATCTGTCTAATTTGGGGCCAGTGCATTCCCCAGCTGGCTTTTAAATACTGAGAGAAAGGACTGAACTGACATAAAAAGGGGTCTAAAACTACAAGCCTCAGATCCAAACAAGGAAGACTTCTCAGGACCAGGAACTGAAGAAGACAGCCAAAGGCATATTTCAGAGATGCAGCACAGAATCTCCCTCTTGCTATTCAAGGTGCTGCTTAGAGTAAGGAGATCACAATCTGGGCCTTTGGGATGATTTAGACACCTAGGAGATCTCTCTAGGAGGAAGAGGTCCCTATGCTCTATGGTGTGCAAAGGGGTGGGAAGGCTCTTTGAGTATGTCTACACTAGCAACTTAGGTCAATTTAAGGACGCTTAAGTTGACCTACAGAATGCCACTTCCATACCTGCTTTCATTAAGTCAACTTAAGTGCTTCTTTAAGTTGACTTAATAACTCCCCCTCTTTAGGTCGACTTAAGGCTTAAGTTGACCTTTTAAGTCGATTTAAAGCTGGCATGGATGCCGTAAGTTGACCTAATGCTCTAAGTTGACCTAAGAATAATGGGCTGGGGAGAAAGGAGCCGCAGCTTCCTTATTGCGAGGGAGCCATGGCTTCCTTCTGCCAGGGAGCGGTGATTCCCTTCTTGGCCGGGAGACGGCTCCCTTCTTCCTCCGGAGCTATGGCTCCCTTTTCCATGGGGAGCCATGGCTCCTTTCTCCCCAGCAGCGGCTCCCCTGAGCTGAGACTCTCCATCGACCTAGCACCTGCGTGTGTAGATGCAGGCAGTTGACTTAAGTTTTTGGTGTAGACTCTCTAAGTCAATTTAACAAGGTCGACTTAAGTCAACTTAAAGTTGACCGTGTTAAGTCAACTTAACAGAGTTGATTTATCTTTTCAGGTGTAGACAAACCCTTTGTGTCCTCCTATCTTTCCCAGATATCCAAGCAAGGGTGAGTCTTAGTTTAGTCTTCACCATCAGAATGAATTACCAGGATATTTAAGGAAAGAGAACAGCCAATTTGGATTTGCTAACTTAGATTATTTCCAATTAAATATGGAATATTAATGAAGCAGAAGTCACGCTGGGCAGAGAAATGGTCATTCTATTTTGTGGAAAGTTTTGGAATTAAAACATTTAGAAGTTCTCTGTTAAATAGAATGACCATTCAAAGAGTCAACTTCAAGGCCATGGAGCAGAGGACCCTGTGCTATTGAGGAACCATAAATGTGAACTATCAAGCTCCCAGCTCCCAGGCAAGAGACAAATCTGAGAGGTGAATTCTTTACTTACACTGCCCTATGTGGCCATTTTGTAATCTGAGACACCATATTGTTGTATTTTTAGAAACTAGAAAATAGTGAGAAATCAGCCCATTTCAGTATTTGAAAAGAGAATTTGCTATGTATATAGAAATTTGGGAATTAACATTAAAATTCATTGTTATTCATCCCTTTTTCAATTAATTTGAACATTTGTCTTTTTCTTTCTGAGTTCTCCGGGCAAAGCCTAAAACCTTGTATTAACAACAGGAGTTCCAATGATCACTTTCCTGACATTGGCTTTGAATCTCAGCATGTGTTAAGATACTTGGGAACAAACTAGAGAAGCTCACAGTAGCTATTGAAAGGGGGATTAAGTAATTCATTAATTCTGGTTTCAAGGAATGAATGTCTAATTTTTGTAATCTTTTTAAGTGTAAAAGGACAGCAGTCCAGTTTTAGAAATTGCAGCTTTCTTCAATTATATACGCATTCTTTGTTACAAGTCCTTAAGAATCATTCATTTAACAAACCAAGCACATTTCCTCTCCAGAAAGTTTACACACACAGAGACCATTTGAAATCTTCACACAATCCATTTATTTTTTGATGTGCTTGCAAATTTAATTCCACATAATATGTGGACAAAAACCCATACAAAGGAGAGTTCAATATGAACAAAAACAGTTATTGATTTTGTTCAACAAAAATGAAACTTGAAATTTGTATCTTGAAGAAGGATTTTACTTTAATAGCTTTTTGTTTCATGAAAATTATTGTATCAAGTCTCAGTAAATATTCTTTCTAGTAAAACATACCTTTGCTTACCAATAATAAAAAGAAGTTAAATGATTATATCCACATATCCTTTACAAGATCCTGTATATGCTAAACAAATTTGGATATTATGGGCCAACTCCTCAGATGGTGTAAATGGGCATGTGGTGGCTCCAATAACTTCAGTGAAAGTGGTCATGAAGAGGAACAAACAGACAACCTGATATTGTTTATGTGCATTGTGCAGTGGAGTGTGGAGGTAGCTCATCATCCCATATATCCCTGGTAGACCCGATCTACTGGTTATGTTAGTTAGTGTTATTTATTGTATGGAACAAAAGTTCATCTTTGGTTCAGGGTGGTGTATTATTTAGTGGTGAGAGTGGTTCATTGGGTGAATAATCATCTGAAACCCAGGTTGTTTCATTAGCTACCAAGAGTTTATTAGGGACTTTATCTCATGTTTTATATGCATTTTGCACTTATTTTGCTTAGTTGGCATTAACTACATAAGATGTGAGGCCACGGACATTCGAGCCTAATAGGCATGTTATTGTCATAACGGATTTCTATACAATACACAAATCCTAAAGATACGAGGCCAGGGACATTGAAGCCCACTACACACATGATTGTGATAATGGATTTCTGTACAATATACACAACATGGTGCTTGATACTGTAGGCTTTACTCACATAAGTAGTCTTAATGACATAAAGGGAGTAAAATCTACACATGAAAATGCCTTCAGTATTTTGTCACCACTAAATAATGACATATTCTCTTTCACCTAACCATAATGATAGATTGAATCTGAAATATTATATTGCTCAGCCAGTATGAGAGCATAGCACCTACTATTTCTTTGCATTTTTTATTAAAGATAGATTGAAGCATTCCACTGGCAATGAAGATTTCTGGATTCTATTGCTGGCTTTACCACTAATTCAGGAAATGGCGTTGGACAAATCAGTGGACATCTCTATATCTCAGTTTCCCTGTCTGTAAGCTAGAGATAATACTCCTCCATTTGACAGGGAATTTAGGGTTTAATCAATTAATGTTTTCAAAGGACTCTGAGATCTTGAGATAAACAACTTCTACAAGAATTAAAACATAGCAGAATATCATTATATTCCTAAACCTGATGACTTTGTATTTGCATATAAGAACAACAGCTAAAAGTAAAGATGTAATAATGAAGTGCTGCAGTCAGAGCTCATATTATTAAGATTTCATTACATCTATAAAATACACAGCAGAACATTGGCCAGGACACTATTCTATTCCACATAGGTTTATGTACCATGGTCATCATTACAGTATCTGAGTGACTTCCAGTACTGCATTAAGCAACGTGACTAAACATCTATTACATATTTGTTCTCTCATCCTCTCCCCAGAGGAAGAAGCATGTGCAGTGGTGTGTCTTGTTTGGTAGTTTATTTAATACATGCACACACCACCTGTTGCTTTGTATTTACATTAGAGAAGACAAGGTCAAAGAAATACACTTTGCACTTCGAGTGGAAAGTGATGAGGTTTACAATGGTTTTTAGTTCCTGCAATGCAGTCAGTTGCTGCCTGGAGCTGGAGAAGAGAGGACTATGTTCCTGGTTGACTGAGAGAGTAGCAGGACCATGGACAGTTTAGTGCTAGCAGGGATGGGGATTAGAGGCCTGAATGGATACAAATATGTGGATCTGCATACACAAGAAATGGTCTGTGGATAACTGCATCACTTCTAGAGATATCTACAGATAAGTAGCTCCTGGTTAGCTGCTGGGACAGAGTAAGAACATTGGGGTTATGGTCCCATATCAGGGTCAGGATTATTTAAAGACTGAGTCCAGGATGGGTTAGAGAGATATCAACAGAAGGGTGTGGAGATAGGCCCCTGGTGGACTGTCTATTGTTCCACTTCACACAGAGACAGTGCGTGTGAGTTGGCCAGAGGGCTGAGTCTCTGAAAGTTGTCTGAGAAACTGTGAGCAGAGATTTTTGTCCCAATATATTTAAGCTATAGGTTATATCTATATCTATATATAGATATATATAAGGAGGCAATTGACAGAAAAGCCTCAGAAGGGTTTTAAATTCCAACAGGATAGCAGCAGCATAGAGTTCTATGTTACAAAGTATTCACAGTGATTAGGGTCAGTTGCAGGGTAGTAAGGTGATAAGTCGAAACAAATACAAAGTAGCAACAGTAGTGAGGAACATTTTGTATTACACAATTAGGATAGTTAGCACCTAGATGGAAGTGTAGATAGGACCTTTCGAAATTTAGGACTAAGTCATTGATCGCCCTTTCTCCTATCCTTTGGGAAGCCCTGTACACCCACAAGTTAATTCATACTTTGTTCAATAAACTTTATACCTCTCTGCTAAATTAATCTTTGACTCTCTTTCTCCCTTTTCTGGCCTTAAAATGATCTTTATTTTCTCTTCCCCCTTTGCTGGTCTGATGTTCCCATTAGCTGGCCAGGCTTCCAGGGTTTCTCACCCGCTCTGTCCACGTCCTGCAGAGAGCCGGATGGGAAGTACTCATGGGGGTCGATCAAATCCCCAAAGTGTTTCTGCCTCAGAGTTAACTGAGACAAAATAACTCTGAATTCACCCCCATAACAAGTCTCCTTTCATTGCTCAAAAAGCACAATGACATAGTGTTCTCCAACTCCTAAGGTCCAGTTGTTTTTCTCTGATTGTCAGAAGGCCTCTCTGGCCCTCCTCCTCTCTCTGTGGTTATCTATCCAGAGCTCTGGGGATCTGTTAATCTCCCCCTCCTCTCTGTAGCTAGTTTACCTTGCCTTCTGTTTGTACTTTTGTACTTGTCAGTCAGCTTTATCTAATTTAACAGTTTTGTGGCCTCTCCCATCTTTATGCCTTTTGACTCTTTTTTTCTCTCTCTCTTCAAGCTGCTGATCTTGTGGCCTAGGTTTTGGACAGCTTAAGCCTTAACATTACCTGACAAATCATAGCCATTTTTTCACATGTGAGAGCTCAGTGTTGGCTAGGACTCCAGGAATACCCCTAGAACACAGACTGAACTGACTTATTGTGGATGGAGATAAAGGAATTAAAGAAGACTGCACAACAACAGTTAACTTCTCAAAATATTTTTCTCTGCCAACCCACATTACCTCTGTTTTGTTCCAGTTCAGTTTCAGCCAGCCAGCTGACCTCATTCAAGCACTGGGCCATCTTGGTGATAACGGTGTGTGGTGAAGGATAGTTAGAGCTCTGTATCATCCGTATATTGCTGGGACTTGACTTCATGTCATCTGACTATAAAGCGTCATCAGATAAAAGCTGTGGTTGACAAATCAATGGGGACAGTTGATTTTGATATATTTTAACCTCGCTTTCTGTTGTGTGTGTTCACTCAGGATCTAATTTACCTTGCTTCAGAGGACCACACAAGGCTGCAGCAATCTGCTGTGGTGTGCACTAGAGCGTGAGGGGAGCTACAAGCTGAATAGCTGAATAAAGAGGCCCCTGAATCTTCTATATCACATGAAGGATATGGACTGGAATGGGACTGACAATAATATCTGGATTACTTATGTCTGTTGGCCTTCAGACCCAATATGAGGGCCAGAGAGGGACTACAACCTCCATTCCAGCCCATGTAATGCAGTAGCAGCTACAAAAAGTAGGGCTGTTCTACTCTTCAGTGTCTTGGCTCCAGACTGAAAAGAGAATTTCACCTCCCAAACCATTCTCCTACACATACATACACTCAGTTCCTCTGGAATATATGTAGGTGGAATTAATGTAAACAAAACTTTGAAAACTTGATTGTCTAAAGGTAAACAACCAAATCCATATTTACAAGGCCCAGTTAAAAAGCAGGTTGATATTTTCATAAAAATTGAAGTAAATGGTGTTACATCAGTTTAAGTGAACTGAGAGTCTAGATCTCATTTCCATAACTGGAACAGCCACAAACGTCCATTTTAGATTCTTTATGTGTTGACATGTGTTGACAGAATTCTCTCTTTTCTCTCTTTGTCTTAATATTACAAGTTTCATGCTTCAGCTTCTATCACTAAAGGTTCTCTTATGGAGTCTTGATCAACAGCACACATAATAAAAAGGAGTCACCCAGTCCCGTCATATATGCCACGTTGAATTTTATAATTCTGCAGTGCCCTTAGGCACACAGTAGGCATTATTCTTTAGAACCCCATGCCCTCTATGTTATTGCTCATCTAATAAGTAACATCAGTGCAGGAACACTGCTCCAGGCTGCTTTATATCAGAGAGCTGACATTTCAACACAAAGACAAAGTGGCATATCTTGAGTTAACAATAAACAGTTTTAAATAAATTGGCTATTTCCTGCATCCTCTCTCATATAAACAACACTAGGCAAGAAACTACAGTGCTATAATTGCTGGCCTTTGTAAAATGCTGTGAAAAAAAACATTTAGAAACTGAAGCAAGATTTCATGAAATGTTTCATCACCATGTTCTCTGCTAGCAACAGCAAAACCTGAAACCAATACCTTGCATCTATGGATCATTGAGCAAAATACAGAGAACTTCCCACGCTTAACAGCAAACCCACTTAATGCACTCACATTTTCTTTCATAAACAAAGTGGTGTGATTATATAAATAAACTGCAGATGAAAGGTAGTGCTTGTAACTTAATATTAAGTGAAATATACAATAGGAATTGCATAGATAATATTATGAGTCAACACTCATAAAAATTACATAATGAGATATAGGGTCAGATTTTGAATTTAGATATACCAATTAGGGCACAACACTCAGATTTAATAGATTTGCATCAAGTCTTTTCTCCATTACAAATATCTTGTGTGATTTTAGACAAGTTACTTAGGGCCAGGATTTCAAGGTATTTAGGTTCCTAAAGATGCAGACTGTAAATCCCAGTAGGCTCCTATCTGCATCTTTAGATGCTTAAATACCTTTAAAAATCTGGCCTTTAATATTTCTGGGTATGTCCACAGAGCAACAAGAAACCACAAAACCCCAGCTATGATCTCGAAGCCTTAGTCTATAAAATCAGGCTTGCAGTATGGTATTAAAAATAGCTGGGTAGACAATCCATCTTGGGCCGGAGCTCAGGCTCTGAGACCTTGGGAAGGGTATAGGTTTCAGAACTGGAGCTCCAAACAGAGGCAGAGTATCAGCACAGCTGTTTTTTTACAGTAATGGTGCAATCAGTCAGCAGGATTGGATGCTGAGGGTTTGATTTTTTTTTTTAATTTTGGGTTTGTTTTTTGTTGTTGTTTTTTTCTTTTTTTTTTTGCATGGGGTATGATGTTGGCTATGTAGAAATAAGGAACTAGGGACAGAGCGTATCTATGAAATGGGAATAATAGTACTTCTGTACTTCACAGAACTATTGTGAGGATAATGACACTAAAGACTGAGAGGTGCTCAAATGCTACGAAAATAGGGGTCATGTAAGTACTTAAGATAGTTAGAAAGAGAGTAACTGTACTGACATTCGTGGTGTAATTTCAGGCTTACATCTCAGAATTAGTATTTCTTCACACAATGCACAATCAACCTCTCGAACTCTTTCCCAGAGGATATTATGAAGGCCAAGACTATTACAAGGTTCACACACACACACACACACACACACACACACACACACACACTTCATGGAGGATAGGCCCATTATGACCATTCTATTATTCCTAATTGGGCTACTCATTCCTAAAATGCAGCAGCAGACAGGTGCACTCCAAAACCCCAGTTCCAAACACTTCCCAAACAGAGGCTCTTCTCTCATTAGTGTGCTTGCCTTGAGACTTCAATTTCTCAGACCAAAAATTCCCTTAAGATTAAATACTAATTAAAACATTAAGTCCTTCTAATGTTAAGAAAAAGTTGTGGACAGTTTTGGAATCACAGCAGCAAGCTGTAAATGATGTATGAAATGAAACAGTTTCACTTAGCACACTGCTGTGCTGTTTGTTATGTCCTATAGACATTCAGGCACACAATATTCAACCAATTGACATACAGTCAAAAATATCCATGGTAACACAAAATCATAGAAAGCAAACCAAATTATATATTTTCAAGCATTCATTATATATTCTGTTCTACACAACTCATGCACCTCAGGATATTCTTCCACCCTTCAAGTGCCCTGCTGATTGGAGCCTAGAGAGACAGAGACAGGAGAAGAACCTTTCTTTCATTCTTTTGTATGTAAGTAGCTTCTAAGCAAGTGGAACTATTCATTATAGCTTTAGAGTACCTTCTTGTAATAAGGTCCTGTATAACTAAATCACACCAGCATTACAAAATGACACGTCTTCTCTCAACACATTGTCACTGATTCTGTTCTCCAACAAATCTTAGCTGATGTTATCCCACAGAGTTCATCAGAGTTATTTCTGTTTTATAGCAGTGTGAGGAGAATCAGAGCCAGTGAAACAAGGTACCTGATAATCACTCAATAAGATATTAATTTCCAGTCATTCATTAACCTCAACTGTCCTGCAAAATTTACAAGTATGAGTTGCCCAATTTTTGTTTGAACAGTAACAATGAAAGTCCTGCGGCACCTTAAAGACTATTGTTTCAACAATGTTACAGTGAAATTCTTTTAAATCTATATCTTTTAAATTTATTCATACCTTTTGGATAGTGCCGGCATACATGTTAATAAAGATGTATGTTCTATCTTTGTATTCACTCACTGGATACGAACTGGCAGTGTTCCTTTTGGTGGAAGGGTTGTTTTGTGTTGTGTTTTTTCATGATTCATCAGAGCTTATAATAAATTAAACCCAGCTGTTCTATCTTGTTAAACTACCTTTTTGTTCTGCTTCTGGAACATGCATGTGTTCTGACAGTAATGTCATATGGCATGGTCATTCAGATGGATGGGATATTAGAAAGTACCAGGTGTAGAGTTAGGTAGTAATTCAAAATGAAGTGACTAGGAAGATAGCCAGCAGGGATTGCCGGTATCATTTATATTTCAGCCAAAGTTGTAGGAGTTTTGCAGGTTCTTAGCTGCTCTTAGGATTTTTCTTAGAATCAGTAGCTGAGTGGCTCTTAATTTGCATAGTCCTGGTAAAACATTCAAAGTTTGGGGAATGAAAAAAGCTGCAAAATTCAGAAATAGAAAGATGTAAAGATGTAACAGACTATTTGACGCTGAATCTGACCAGTAATCTGTACAATTCATATCTCTCCACTAGCACCGAGCAGGCCCATGCCTAATGGAGCTGGTACCTGGAGGTTCTACCCTACATAATGGGATATTCAGGAAGTATAGAGCTAGCATAAGGGATATGGTTGAAGAAAAGAAAGCATGACTGTGTCCTCCGCCCCAGGGATCTACTTTAGTGATCCCACAAGACACATAGCCTGTTGACAACTGTAAAAGCTTTAAGAGAATCAGACTGGTCCTGTAACTGGAGGACTTTAAAATCATCTTTACACTTGATCTTTAGGTGAGCATGAGTATTCCATAGCCCCAGTGAAAAGTCTGAGCCAATATTTAACACATATTACAAAACATAGGTCTGACTCTACACTTCATTGTATGTTGTGTCATCATGTATGCCTCTGCTACATTACCACTTATGCTGGTAAAACGTTTGTCACTCAGAGGTATGAAAAAAAAATCCCTATGAGCGATATACATTTGCTGGCATAAACACTTGTGTGGACAGTGCTATGTCAGCCAGAGAGGGTCTCCTGTCGACATTGCTACCACCATTTGTTTACATGGTTTTATTATTTGGTGGGAGAATTCTCTCCTTTTCACATAACATGGCTACACAAGTGCTCTGACAGTAACACAGCTGTACCGATATAGCTATGTTGCTGTAAGTTTTAAACATAGACTTCCCCTTGGACTAGTACACAATGAGTGGAAAGCACTTCCAAATTAGAGAGGTAGCACCCTATGCACACCTTGCACAACCAGACTGAGTAGCTTTAAAAGGTTGCATTTACTGTCAACTCTTTCTATTTTTTAAACTTAAATGCAAGAATCAGCATTCATTGTGCTTCTCTATAGAGGTTTGCTTGCACCATATTTGGAGCTCTATTCATAACCTTTCATACTGGTTCAATTAGCACTGTCCTGACTTATTCAGAGTTAGGAAAGTTTGGGATGAGATTCTGTGCTGCATCTCTAATAGGCATGTCTCCAAACTCACAGGCCAGGTGAGCAGGGGCTTTAATAGCTTTAACCTTTACCTTGGAGAATTCTGCTGCTGGAGAGGCTTCTATCTTAATTTAAGCTCTTCCTGGGGACTTGTCTAAGTTGTGGAATCCTCTGTGGGCTGCCTTATTGGCCACAGCACTGTTCAGAAATTGTGCAACAGCCCCACCCCCAAAATGCTCTTCCTGTTCCCAATACCATATCCAGTATGTCTCCTATAGGGAGGATGTCTAGTGCTGTGTGGGTCTCAGATGGCATCCTTACACCTGTCCTTTATAGTCCCTACAGAAGGGAAACTTCCAGAACTTTTAAGGCGTTACTCTGGCTCTTTATCCTATGTAAAGGGACAGAGAAGGAATGAGGATATCACTTTTGAACTCCAGCAATCAATAGCTTATTTCTTTGTTGAGAGATTAAAAATAAAACAAACCAATGCAAAACCATTTTTTTTAATTTGCTGTTTATGTGTTCTACAGCATAAGAATGAGGATTTGAACAGGAATATTAGATAGCAAAAGCTGCTGCATCACAGATAGTAGCTGTCCAGAGTCAGTAAACGGGGAGCCATTTACCAACTTTCACAGCTCAAAGATTTGATCCTGCAATGAAGTCTGAATGGGGGTAACACCTGTACCAATGTGAAGTCCCAGTTCAAACCATAGGGCTTCATGTGGGAAGCAGATTCTGTGTAAATCTGTTTGTAAGATTGGGGCCCCAAAAGATAACCATTTTTAGGGATAGATTAGGGTACAGGCATTACAGGCTTATGCCTAGAGCCCCTAGACCTAGAGAACATGATTACATCAGAATATCAGAGGGCATTTCCTTATTCCTAGGAAAGCTCACCTATAGCATGAGTTCCAAAGGGTAGCCATGTCAGTCTGATTCAGAAAAACAAACAAGGAGTCTTGTGGCACTTTTAAATACTAACATATTTATTTATTGCATGAGCTTTCGTGTGAGAAAATCCCTCTTTTTATATAAAACAAGTGTAATCCATGAACAAATGTAGTGATGATTCTGCAGGCAGCCTGAAGCAATAACTCTGAGGATTATTAACAGCCCCACCATCTCAAAGGGATGTTAAGTTTGAGATCCACTGCTCTGGGAGGTGCATCAACACCCTCCTACCAGAGGACTCTGTGTTGACAGGAGACATATGAAGCAGATCTGGACCAGCCACCCACCTGTCCAAACAGACATATCATAACTACAGGGTAAGTACTGACTGCCCCTGATGCTACCCTTTTGTGCCTGAGCAGAGCTGGAGTTCTTATTATCGGCTATGTCTACACTTACAAAAGCTAGCTTGAATTAGTTAATTTGAACTAACTAATTCAAACAAATTTTAGTTAGTTTGAATTAACTTAATTCGAACTAGCATGGCCCCACTAGAATGCTAGTTCGAACTAGCCATATTCATGCAGGGCACTTGCTTAGTTTGAATTAGTCAGTTTCATGAAGGTTAATCTGCCGATTAGTTTGAACATTGACTTAATTCAAACTATTTCAAATTACGGGTTAGTTCGAACTAAGCATTTGGATTTATTAGTTCAAATTAAGGAAGCCCTTAATTCTAACTAATGAAAGCCTAGTGTGGCCAAGGCTTAAGTTAGTTCGAATTAAGCTTCCTTAATTCGAGCTAACTTGCAAGTATAGACATAGCCATCATGTCTGGGAGGGGAAAAAAAACTGTATGTGCTTCCCCTGCCTGTCTGAGGTGGGAAGGGACCCTGCCACACTAAGGAAGAGGAGCAACAAGGGTTCCTGAGTGGTGGCCTGGCGAGGGCACAGGGATGATACTGATCTTCCATTCTAACTCACACCATTTCATGATAACCTCACCTTTGAGATAGCAAGGTTCATTAACTCCCAGCTGTCCATGGGAGACAATGTATCTTATTATTGTATAACTAAGCCCACCAGGCTGGGATGGTCTGTAACAGTTGATAACTCTTTCCCTAGAAAAGTTTATCTGCACCGTATATAACTGCTTTTGATTTATAAACACATACATTATATATCTGCAAAATATATATTAATGATTTTTTTTATTTCTTATAATATTTCAATCCTGCCATAATATGTAGCTTAATAATATTTTTTTCATTTTCAGAGTTCACTTGTACTCGTAGATTGCCAAGAGCTTTACCCAAGAGGGCAGTGCAATGTTTGCTGGGTTTTTATTTTGTTTGCTTTGTAAATACGAATATCTGTCAAAGTATTAGGTCTGAATAATTTACAGTAATCATCAGATCTGTTCATTCAATGTTGACTTAATAACAGTGTGGGAGATGGAAGTAGGTAAAATTATGGCAATGAACGTTGGCAACAAAATGACACATACCCATTAACTAAGGCTTCTCTAGGTAGTGGTGGAGGGATTTAACTCTTTTTTAGAACACGCAGTTGACTGTAGAAATTATAAATGCAAAGGTATGTGAATGGAGGAGTAAATGTGGAGACATAGGCTTTTTTTAAAAAATGGGTGTATAAAGTAGGTATCCTAAATGCATTTTTACACACCTCAAAAACTCAAAGTGCTAAACACTCTCATTTACCTTAGGCAATTATTTTAAATACTCATTGCCATTAACAATACACAGGCATGACATAACATCAGTGTTTATGCCATTTCCACTGATATCAGTCAAGTTCCAACCCAGCACCAACTATTGGCAGAATTTGGCTTACTAGTCTTTTAATCATTTTACTGCTAGTGGAATTGTGCACAGTTCGTGCTATAGAAAATAAGCACTACTTAGCCTTTTCAGATCATGTTGCAAGTCAGGCCAGAATGTTTTAGGAACTGGCACTGCCTATGCTATTATGAACAAGGCCAGAATGTATTACTTAAGTAACAAATACAGGGCATTGGCACAACTGCTTAAATCCTTTTATAATCAGAAGTCAATGCCAGCACTTTTCAAAGGCACAGAACATAGATTATTTTAATCACAGTTGATGAAAATTCTCATTGAGGAACCATATGAGACATTTTAAGAGAAATTAAACATGACTTAGGTTGATGTAGTTAGCCTAGAGATATAATTTTATCAAGAAGCACACTCATAACACTAAAGTATGATGAAATTTCCAGTCACATCTAAAAGGTGCAAAAGGTTGCAAGATTTAAAAGTTCCAGGGGGGTAGCCAGGTTAGTCCATTGCAGAAAAACAGAGTCCTGGGGCATTTTTAAAGGGTTCAGTACTTTTAAAATTATTGTGCAATATCTAGTGTTTTTATTTTTCTTGTATTTAAATACAAATTATTCATATAATTGTACCTAGTCATAGTGGGGTTATAGTGTAGACACAGAAATAGTACCTTAACCTATTTATGGGTAAGTATGTTATGGCAGATGTCACCAGGTAGTGCTGTTTCACAATCTTCCATGTTCTTATTGTTAGCGTGTGAGCAAGTTTTGACTCTTGGGATGACATGCTATTTTATTGTTAGTTTGGGGTTATTAAAGTTTCTGTGTAGAGGCAGCTTTGGGAGCTGGGGAGTTGTAGGAGTGTTTGTTGTTAGCCTTGGATTCTGATTAGAGTCAATTCTTCCAGCAGAATTGCTCCCTAGGAACCAGCCAATGATGTTGGGCTGCAATTCCTGGCAGAAAGTATTGCCTAGCATGATATTTGATCATCTCATATAGGGTTTGGTATGTATCAATAAATAAAGGACATTTCACTCAATAATTAAGCTAGATCCTGAATCACTGAGTTATCCTCCATTGAAAATCCAATCTGTAAGGCCCTCAGTATCTGCTACCACTTGGTGTCAGAATGGGACAAAAGTATTAGACAAATTACAATGTTATTTTCTTTCTTTCTTCTCTGCTCCCCAAAGTCATGCATTAAAATTCATAATTTTTGGCTGCATGGTGTGTCTGTAAATATTATCTAATCTGGAGGGTTTTTTGTATAATATGAGGTTCTTCTAATGACTGGATGATTTTTTTTTTTCTGTAGAAGTCCCAGCCTCTGCTATTTCAAGAGGTAGGAATTTAGCTTGGGTCCCAAACTCTGGTCCTCAGATGGCAACATATTGCATGACAATCAGACTGCCACTGATACATTTTAACAAGAATCTTTTTTTTCCTCTCACTTTCCAATGATGATGGTCCTGTGATGTTGACGGGCCTATTTTCTGAAATTCTGATCTCATTGCAAGAATGCTATCCTCCTAACAAAGGTCAAAGGATCAATGTAATACATGTACATGTAGGTTTTGTGCTCCAATTTCAGTCACTAAGGGTCCTATCATGAAATCTTGATATATAAATGTAGTTAATTAAAGGAAAGAATATGGGGGGTAAAGTAACCTCTCTCTATCATAAAGGCCATGTCAAATTACATAACTCTACATTACCCTTAGGCACACAATGCCTATTTTTCAATAACTAATGCCTCTTTCTTATCGCTTATCTAATAAATAACAACAGTGGTAGAATGCTGCTGCAAGCTTCTCTACATCAGAGAGTTGACATTTCAAAATACTGACAGTGTCATATCTTGAGTAAACACTTCTAAATAAGTTGGCTATTTCTGGCATTCTTTCCAATATAAACAACACTAAGCATGCTGTCATTACTGGCATTTGCAAAAGTGCGACAAAAATTCTGGAAATGGAAGCAAGATTATATTAGTGTTACATCAATATGTTTTACATTGGCCAACACAAACCTGGCAATTTCCACAAGTGAACTTAGATTAAAAAGAAGAGAGAAATAAACCCTGAAAAACTAAAATCCTAAACAATGATGCTTACCATCAAGCAATTTTTAATAGTGTCTGGGATAAGCCAGTATGAAAACGCACTTAGCTTTTGTACGTTCTCTTCTGCAAAACAGTTACACACACTTGATTTCTGACCTGAACAAACTTGCAATAAAGACATGTTATATGACACAAAGGATAACTGAGTTTATAACCATAGATCAAGCTATAGCATGAGAGAGAGAGGGCCATTTCAAGAAAAAAAGATCTTTGGCTTTATATCTGTGTTTTATTTGGTTTATAGTTTCATTCACTCACCAGAAGTACATCTGCTTTTCTTTTGAACTCTACAGTGGATGCACTATCTTCCTTCTCTTTCATCTTCTAAAACTTAAATTAAGAATGTGTCCATTCTCCAACTACGGTTAGACCAAATTTCTTCCCATGTCGGCACTATTTTGCAAAATTCACTATTGTTAAGTCATAGAAGTAACAGAGACCACCATTCATTCTGTGGCTGCCACATGTCACTGTGCATGGTCAGAGGAGAGGTTCCTTGTGACCATGGTTGCTAAAGTCTGTAGAAAGCATTTTAGAACTGAGCTCAGGTGCCCTAGATTTCACTACTATGGCAGTGGTAGGGCGACCATACATCCTGTTTTGGCCAGGATAGTCCCCTTTTTCAGTCCCCTGACTTTATTATTAATTATTATTATTATTATTATACAGATATGAGCATTTGTCCTGTATGCTCTTGATTCTTTGATCAAAGTAAAATGTACATTGTTGTTAAAAGAGAGAGAGAGAGAGAGAGAGAGAGAGAGAGAGAGAGAGAGAGAGAGAGGTGTAGACGAATGTGTGGGGAGGGGATGGAGCAACTATGATGTCCCCATGAAGAGGAGGGGGAGGCAAGTCTTCAGTGAGCAGTCTTGCCAGCGCTACATGGAGCTGATGTTGCTGTTTATCCAAGCACTGCCTGTCTCCCCCATTCAAGGGGTAGAGGTATGGATGGGGGATCTGGTGAGTGGCTCAGGCCAATGCCACATGGTGTGGTGAGGTGCGGAGGAGGGCTCAGGCTACCCCACACAGTGTCATGTTTTTCCTTTGCAGACTCAGCTTTCCTTGCACAGTGCAGTGCACTGAAGAGATAAGCCCATTTTTTTTCCTGGAGGGTTCCTAAATATAAATGTAATGCCAATAAAAATGCCAATGTCACTGCAAGTTTTGTCATATTTCCCTTTAGTTTACCACATAGAGTAAATAAGCCTTGGACATATCTATCCTGCTAAACTGAAATGTTCCAGACATCAAAAGTTTCTGAATGACCAACAGCTAGTTATATTTTAATTTCATTACCTTTTGGGGTTGGGAGGGAGGAAGATATGGGCATTAGGTCATATGCCTCTTCGTTTTGGAAGCTTCCAACAGAACATTGTTTTTACTTCATACTTGGAATCCGGGGAATAGATGGGGATTTCTGGGAATAGACTATCTCCAAGACTGCTGCTGCTACTGAACAGAACAGAGGCTGAAAGTTCTTAAGATCCTGCTATTTCTGCCACAGTTCTTCTTTAACAGTTTGTATTCTTTCCCATTTGTTCAGCAAAAGAATTCAGGGAGGATTGGGTAACAAAGGTTATGTCTACACTTAAAAAGTCAACTTAACTTTTTAAGTGTGGACATAGCAGCAGCTCTCTGGTGAGAAGGGAACCATGGTCCTGGCAGAAAGGACCCACGGGGCCCTTCTTGCCAGGACCCCACTCTCTTCTCTCCAGACCCACATGGGTCCGGGTAAGGAGGGATCCGATGGCGTTCCGCTAACAGGAGATTCCCAAGGTTCCCCTGTCAGCGAAGTGCTCGGGAAGGAAGCTACCTTCCCCCACACTCCAGGTGACAGGGGATTCCCCAAGGGATGACGGGGGATCCCCAGCAGCTCCCTTCTTGCCCAGACCCCACAGATCCAGGGAGAAGAGAGCAGGGCTCCCTTCAGGCTGGGGACTGCTCTGGTCCTGGAGAAGGGAGCTCAGCCTGCGGCTCCCTCCTGGCTGGGACCCAGGTCCCAGAGAGAGGACAGCCAGGGCTGCCTTCTTGCTGGGACCCCCGCGGGTTCCAGGGAGAGGGCAGCCATGGCTGCCTTCTTCTCAGGACCTTGAGGCTTCCCGGCAAGAAGGTAGCATGGCTCCCTTCCGTCGGGGAGCGGGGGTCCCAGGGAGAAGCGAGCCATGGCTCCACTGTCCCCAGCCCTAGGTCGACTTAGAGAACTAAGTCAACCTAGCGTGTCCACACTGGGTTTAGGTTGACTTAAAAAATCGACTTAGCTGTTAAGTCAACCTAAACAGTGGTATTTATTAAGTCGACTTAATGAAAGCCTAGTGTGGACATGGACTAAGTTAGGTCGACTTAAGTGTCCTTAAGTCGACCTAACTTTCAAGTGTAGACAGAGCCAAAAACGCTTCTGGTTTTGTTCAGGAGAATGACTGATTTTCTTGGACAGACACTCTATAGGCAGCACTAACAATGGTTTTGGAGGTTTTCTTAATGATACTGTGTACTTTCTTAGGGTAAAGTATAGGGTCAGCCATGCCCAGTTAACACATTTTAAAGGTGTTAAACTGTTTCTATACTAGGAATAAAGTCAAGTTAGCTACATGTTTTCCAAAGCTACCTATTTTCATACCTTGGAAAAGGCTAGAACATCTAAAAGATTATCTAATTTAGATTCTGAGATGCCGTAAAGTGTATCATAAACAAGGTGGGGATATTTAATTTAAATTTATTTTAGCCACCCTGGGAGTAAGTTAGACTAATTTAGACTCTGTTACAATGGTAGAGCAGATGCAAGTAAGAGAGTTGAAATTCATTGTAAGGAAATTTAAATTGCATCCTCTTCCATGTGGCTTTTGCATTTGATCCATCATATTAAACAAGTTTGCATATTACGTTTTTATGATTAAAGAAATTTGCCAGGCAATTTCCTTTTGAGGATAAATATTGAGAGCATGGCAATTTTTCCATGCAAGGTACTCTATGTTTCCTGTCTTACAATTAATTCTGCATTGGTTTAAAAAAAAAAAAGAAAAGAAAGTCATTTCCCTAAACTACCTAATAACACCTATTAAACATTTTTATAGTTACTTACTAATGAAATAATCTCAGATAAGAAATTAAAGGGACACACATTTAGCCATTTTTAGATCTTTTAAATAAAAAGCTTATATAAAAGAAGCTGGTATAAAACTTAAATCCAAGAGAAATGTATTCATAGTTTTTAAATATTCCAATGGAAACCATATGACTTTGTAACATGTAAACATTCCCTTGTTATGTTTACAGTTTACTTACTACAGCATTAAGAATCTGTAAACAAAATTGAAAGTTAATTGATAATAGCTTCAGTTAAGTACAGCTATTTAAAAAGCAAAATTGGAACTTTTTTTTTCTAAAAAAAATCTTTCTATTTTAGAAATGTTACTAGGAAAATAAATATTTCTCATTTAATTTTTAACTTGATGTTGTAGTTTTACTCTTTAAATTTTCAAGCGGCAGTCTTTCTCCAGAGGGGTAGCCGTGTTAGTCTGTAGTACAGCAAAAAACACGAGAGTCCTGTGGCACCTTATAGACTAACAGATTTTCTTCGGCATAAGCTTTCATGGACTATAACGCACTGCATCTGACGAACTGTGTTATAGTCCATGAAAGCTTATGCCGGAGAAAATCTGTTAGTCTATAAGGTGCCACAGGACTCTCGTAGTCTTTCTCCAGTGATTTTATGATGACTATTTTCTATATCACAATTATCCAAAATTCAAGATAAAAATACATAAATTCAAATATTCTAACTCAAAATAATCCTAGTAGTGGAAAAATAACTAAAAACAAAAAAATAAATCTATTAAACACTTCCCCATAATTCCTTTATTTTATATTATGAAAATTACCAGGAATACCTTGCATTTATACTAACTAGTGGCATTACCAAATCAACATGTACCTTGCAAGAATTATATTCAATTCTCATTTCCCAATACTTGGAGCAGCTAACAATTTCTATATTGTCAGCTCACTAACATTGTACCTCTATATTTGTTATGATAACTTATTGATTCTTTAATAGTAATAAATTCCAAAAGGATAGCAGTGGTAGTATAGTTCATGAAAGCAAACAAGGAATCCTGTGCCAGTTTTAAAGAATAACTAATTTATTTATTTCTTGCGCTTTCATGGGTGAATATCCCACTTCGTCAGACGCTTTGCAGATGGGGAACTAGTGGCTGAAAAAGTGAGATTTTCTCCCACGAAAGCTCATGCAATGAATTTGTTAGTCTTTAAAAAAACCACAGGAATCCTTGTTTGCTTTACTAGTAGTAATAATACATTGCACATATGTAGTATTTTTTTTTCAACCATAAGTCTCAAAGGCTATGTCTACACTGTGGCTATGTCTACATTTATTAAAATTAGTTTGAATTAGTTAGTTCGAACTAACTAATTCGTACTAATTTTAGTTAGTTCAAATTAACTTAATTCGAACTAGACAAAATTAGTTCAAACTAAGCAAGTGCCATGAATGGCACTTGCTTAGTTCGAATTAGCGATTTGCATTGATTTCAATGGGCCGGTTAGTTCGAACTAAGCAATTAGTCTGAACTAACATGGCCACATTGGTTAATTTACACTAAATAGATCGAATTAACTCTTACTTCGAATAGCCTATTCGAATGTATTAGTTTGAATTAAGAAAGTCCTTAATTTGAACTAATTAAAGCCTAGTGTAGCCATGGCTTTAGTTAGTTCAAATTAAACTTCCTTAATTCGAACTAACTTGCCAGTGTAGACATAGCCTTACAAACTAAGTCAACTTAAGGAGGCTTAAGATGACATAAACTACTCTGCATCCACACTGGGCTTTCCTGAAGTCGACTTAAGCCACAGTAGATGCAGAGTAGCCCTAAGTCGACCTCAATGGCCTCCAGACCTTCCTCCCTGACCTCCCTCCCAGTGTTCCTGGCACAGGAAGAGCCTGCCCTGGCCAACCACAGGTCAGGACTCACCCCTGACCACCCTGCTACACAGAGCTGGCCAAACCTGCTGCTTGGGAGCATGGCTGAGCAGAGCCAGAGCCGCAGACGGGCCCTATCCTGGAGCCACCAGGAAATCCTGGACCTGCTGAACATTTGGGAGGATGAGGCAGTCAGCTCTCATGTGCGAGGCAGCCATTGCAACTGGGAGGTGTATTGCCTCCATCTCCCAGGCTCTGGCTGCCAAGGGCCACATCTGGGACATCCAGCAGGTCCGGGTCAAGAACAAGGACCTCCACCAGGGCTACCAAAAGGTCTGGGAGGAGACCTCTGCAAGCCTGAGACCCGCCTTCCGAAGGCCACTACAACCGGCCCCTCCCCCGATCCTCTTCACTCCCTCCGACCCCCCTCACTCTACACTTGAAAGTTAGGTCGACTACCAAAAAAACTAGCTTGCACTTTTTCAGTTATCCAAAATCCAAAAAGTTATTTTTTATGATCCCCTTGGAACCAAGCCTGGCTAAGTATTTTAGTACCAGTCCATTCCTCATTCAAATACATTTCACAGATTGCCTAGGACATGATTACTTTTCTGCTTATAAACTTTCAGGCTGCTCTTGTTTATAAGAAGTATGAATCAGCTTTCTGAGGAAATAAAGTTAACAATTCCCTTTGGAATACTGTCTCATTGAAAAAGGCTAAATGTGACCAAATCACATATCCTGCCATTTTTATGTGCAATTCTGGGTAAAACTATAAATTTCTATTTAGAAAGCAACATCAGTCCTATTCAGTTGATTATGCTGATAATTTTGCCAGTGGTGCTCAAGTAAGGTAATTATTTATTACCAAGGAGTCGTCGGCATTGAGGGGATTCAGTCAAGTACAAGCCCTGAAAACAAACAGTTTGAGCAATAGCAAATGAATCCCATGTCTCCCCCCTTCTGCCCTCCAGAAACTCTCCATGTTAGCAATTTAAGGATCTAATCCTGGAAACGCTTATATGTTTAATATTACTACTGCAAGTAGTCCCATTGATCACTCTAGTAAATTGAAGCACATGCAAAAACATTTTTTGAAGAATACGTCTACTCAAGCTCATGGGGCTCAGGCTGCAGGACTATTTAATTACTGTATAGAAATGGATATAACCCAGGCTCTGGGACCCAGTGTAGCGAGAGGGTCACAGAACTCAGTCTTCCAGCTGTCATTCTACACAGCAATGAAAAAGCCCGCAGCCCGAGCCCTGTGGCCCTGAGTTGTCTGTCATGGGTCTGTCACAGATTTTTTTTTTTTTTTTTGCTGTGAAGACATACTTTAAGACACCTATCTATATCTGATGGCTTGTTTAGACAGAGAGAGAAGTGTACAACAAGCTGGAGTGTAAATGAACTTAAATTCCAAAGGGGTAGCCGTGTTAGTCTATTGTAGAAAGACAACAGAGTCTTGTGGCACTTTTAAAGACTAACAGATTTATTAATCGCATGAGCTTTCGTGGGAGAAAATCCCACTTC
>ML685769.1:33789475-33848812 GCA_007922175.1 Pelusios castaneus | reverse complement strand
GAAGTGGGATTTTCTCCCACGAAAGCTCATGCGATTAATAAATCTGTAAATGAACAGTACATTAGACTGCTCACTGTGTATTCCCTGGCCATGTGGCCCGTGCTACCAAACACTAAAAGTTCCTTAGTGTGGTTTGATATGCAGCTGCTTGAAACAGGAGTAGGTCGAGGCACACTGGGAAACATTTAATGCATGGTATCAGGGTCCATGTTGCCCGTTGGTGCGCAGCACTCTAGTGAGCTTTAAATTTCTCTCCAGTTTGCTGCACAATAACTCTTCCCCTAGAAAAGTCCACAGTGTAATTTTCCTTGACTGCTAAAGTGCGTTAGGCATGCACATCACAGGGAAAAGAGACCCCGTCTGTTTGATATACTCTTTGTTTGAAAGAAAAAAGGAAAGTCAAAAGCACCAAATGTAAAGTGCTCTGTTTTGACTTTGCTAGCGGGCACATCAGCAATATTGCACGCTTGTGACAACAGATTGATGAAGAGAAATTGAGTCTTCATTAGAATCCTGGCATTTGATAAAAGGGAGGACTAGAAGTGACAATAGGAACAGCCGATGGAGGATGACTTCAGTGTCATTAACTAAATTGGGAACAAGTGCTGCGATTTAAAATAATTGTTTCTCCGTTCTTATGATAAAAGGATTGCTGAAGATTTTCTCAGACACAGATAACCAGGAATGCTACAGCTTAATATGATTTTATTTGTTTCCCCTCAAAACTGTCAACCCAAGGCTGACCCAGATGTCTAGTAATAGCATAATATACTACCAGGACAAGGATCTAAATTCATGACCAAGATTGCTAGCGCACTTCCTGAACTGTCATGGGCTGGAGAGCTATAGAAGCAATGTTTCATGCTCTGAGTAAAGGTAAAAAGAAGACATAAAACTGTGCAGATGACCTCTGGAGAGAGTATTTTCTGGTCAGCCTCTGTCATAGATAAGATTCCAGTGTGCAGGATCTTCATAAGTGGGAGGTGGAATAGAGAACAAAAAGTCAGGGCTAATCCAAGAGCAGTCCCCAGATACTTAGCTCTTTTGCTAGTTTTAAAAATATGTCAGAACTGATTCGGTCAGCCGTACTCTGAATAATATCTTACACAGCACATGATTTCATTGATTTGAATATGACTTGTAGCAGTGTGAGGTACTACTCTGCATGAATAAAAATTGGTAGAAATGATGCAAATTTGCAGACAAGAAAGCAGTCACTTCTGCAAAAAAACTAGAAAATGGAGCGAGAAAGACCGATTTAAATTGCACTCTATGACTAGAATCGTGCAGGAGTAGGTGAATCGCGGGATACATCCCATCTGCCCCTTTCAATTATGCTTATACTTAAGCTAGGGTTTTGGAACCGGCTTCTAAAACCAGACACAAGAAATCATTAGCAAACGTGTCCTCAACCAAACTGTCATCAAAACTGGGAAAGAGAATGCTGAAACAACTGGCAAAAAAAACTGTAGAGTGACTCCCACAGATGCAGCAGCTGAGGTGGCAAAATCTCTGGTAAGAGACATTTCTAATACTTGAATGATTGAAAAGATAATTGCAGAAATCACCACAAACCTAACAAATACCATGAAGGTAAAACCTGAAAGCCTTGAATCTAGAATTACTGCATGGTGCTTTGTTGTTAACAATCCAGTAATTAATCGGAAGAAGCAGGCACTTCAGACTGGTGAGAGAGCAAGAACTCTGAGTCCATTGTATGACAAGGAATATTAAGCTGACCTTGAAGAGTACTCTTTATTTGAAATCCTGCCCTGGACACTTTTCTGGCCAGCACTTATGGCTCCTCCTGCTGTCATTTTCATCAGTGCAGCACCAGTTGAGGCACGTCTTCCTCCTGACAGTCTAATTAAACAAAAATTCTAGAAATGGTCATTCCACATATCATATTGCTTTTGGTGGTTGACATCAAAATACATATGCCCTATTGCCACCTCATTGCATCCATTTCCTCTTCCTCTCACTAGTGCACAGCTCTATAGAGACAGAGATGTTTGTCTACAGCAGTGATGAGTCCATATATTTTGCTGCACTATAAATGCAGAAACTTTTCTGCAGCCAGACCCTGATTCAAGAAAACATCTCTACTCAGCACTTATGCACAAGCTTAACTTTGAGTATGTACCTGTGACATTCCCATAGTGCTATCTGGGCTGGTGAATCACTGTGTCACACCAACACTCCACTCGTGGAGCCTATCTTACTCTGTTTTGCTGTGAGAACTTCCAATCCTGGGCAGTACACACACACAACCACCAGCAAGCAAATTGCCTTCAACGAATGAGTAAGTGCTTCAAGCCAACCATTTTTGGGGTTAGGCAATAGAATCCCAGTCCTAGAAGAAACCCTAGGAACATTGCAAGTTCATATATTCATCAATTTAAGAAAGAGATTGACATGTAGTAGCCTTGTTAATTTAAGTGTCACCTCCAACACACCTTAAACCAAATGCTCTGCTTTAGGTAAAACAAAGAAATTTATTAACTATAGAAGAACTTTAAGTGATTATAAGTTAGAGGAAGGTATGTCAGATTTAGTTAAAATAAACAATATCAAAACATATTCTAAGCTTAACACTTTCAACAACCTTACAAACGCAGGTAATTCTCACCACTGGCTGATTGGTTCCCTTTCAGCAAGGCTCTCTCCCCTTTATCCGGCATTTTAGTTCTTTCTGGTATTTGTAGATGGACATTGAAGGGAGAGAGCATGGCAACCTGTCTCCTCCTTTTAAAAGGTTCCTTCTGCCTTCAGGAGATTTGGCCCCTTCCACTTGCAGAATCAGGTGACAAACAATATCCTTCTATGGTTTCATCCAGGTCCTGAGCAGGAGTATAGCTCTGGAAAAAATGATGCTACTCCTGGGGTTCTCCAGAGCCTCCTGCTGCTCTGCTGCCACCCCCCAAAACTACTCCAGCATTGCTCCCCCCATGTTGCCCCCTTCATATATTGGCTCAGGCTAGTTCAGATCTCCCACCCTGCTCCACCCTAGGCTACATACCTGAGAGTGCAGTAGGGCAGGAGATTTAAAATGGCCCTGCCAGCCCCAGCTCCCCACTGTAACTCAGAGCACTGCTTGGTACATTTGGGGCCTGGGCACCATGTGCCCAATGGTAGCAACACCCCTGGCCCTGAGTTTGTATCAACTTATCCTGATTCCTTTGCTGAGCTGAGTTTGTTGTATAAATGCCTTAATAAGGTGCCAAGTGCCCCTTTCTTCCTAGAGAGTTTTGCTTGGATATGTTTTAAGCTATGAAGACAGATCTTTGGGGGGTATTACACAGTGAAACCTCATAAAGGTACATATGACATTGCAACAAACGTATTGTTAGAACAATAATGTTCAGTGCATCATGAGCATTCCAAAATCATTTTAAATGACATACTTTGCGTTAAACAATACACCATTACTCTACAAGGATGACCTAGGGGTTCAGGGTGTCACAACACCCTATTAGTCTAGGGGCTGGCTTAAAAATATATTTGAATGTTTTTCTGATCAGGACTTCACTGCTGAACAAATACTGACTTCTGAACAGTTCACTTAACTGCCTCTTTAGGAGCATAAGTAAAAAACTGAGATCCTCAAAACCTCTGTTCAGCTGCTGCCACACCCTGTAAATCTATTTCAGATAAAGATTGAGGGGGGGACTTTGTCACTAATGTACCTCAGTCCTTCCCAGTGGCACATAACAGTCTAATCTTGTGTGGGTGTGATACTTTGGTCTCATTTTGGTTGTTTGTATTTAGTATGTGGTGCAGGTTGCTCTTGGTGACCTGTGATATACAGTAAATCAGACCAGATGATCTACTGGTCCCTTTTGTGCTTAAATTCTATGTCTTTTTATGGATGTTCTTGTTGTCATATATAGTTTGTGTGCACACGCATGTGTGTGTAGATTTTTTTTTAAATAATCTTGATATACATTTTACCTCAGTGATATCTAACAGGAGAGACTTAATGTCTTACAAGACTGGACCAAATTTCAATTGTTAGGTTATTTAAATTTTAAAAAAATCATCAAAAATAAACCCAAAAACCCAAAGAGATGTCTGAGCCCTGACTCACACCTAAGCCCTAGCCTAGTGGGATTTAGAGGGTGGGTATTCCCCCTCCCTATTTTGTGTCTGTTGGCCCAGTACAGGAGACGTGCTTACATGTGGCCTTAAGCATATATACTGGACTGAGCATCACACAAAACACAGCCAGAGGAGCAGCACACCTCCTTATAACCAGCAGCTGAGTGGTTAGAGCATTCACAGGAATAAAGTAGACCTAGTTTCAAATTCCTGCTCTGATTGATGCAGAGCAGAGATTTGAACCCAGGTGTTCCACATTCTGAGTGAGAGCTCTAATCAGTGGGGATGAGTGCATTACCACCTCCTCTTTTTTTTTTTCTTTCTTGTAATAGAGCACATATGATTTAGACTCTTAACTGTAGGAGAGAGTTCACAGCTGAGATTCCAGAGCTGAGGTAGGTGCCTTCTTCCAGCCTCCCTTTGAGGGGTGGGGCTTAAGCCACATGCCTTTTTTAGAATTTCCCATGACTAATTTAAGTGGCTCCTTGTTCAGTGAATCACATGTTTTAAGTCACCTAATACTCCATATGCGTTGTATATGAAGCCTGAGCATCTAGCTCAAGTTTGTGAATTACGCTCAGAAACAGGGCCTCTAAAAATGAAGTACTGCAATGCACAGCCTAAATATCCCTTGTGAATCCCATCCTAGCACTTTTCTTTTGGCAGTTAACAGGATTGAGCCTTAAGCACTTAGAAGGGGACAGGAGAAGTATGCATATTAAACCATCAGAAAACTGTAATGGCAGTACTTAAAAAAAAAAACCTATATACTACTAAAGAAAGAACTCAGAGGTCAAGGTTACATAAAACAAAATCCTTTTTTTGTTAACTACAGCATATGTGCTCAAATCCTTGGAGAGGGAAAAAAAAGAACTTCTGTAACAAAGAATCTGGGGGGCTGAGGGACAGTAAGAAAAACTTCAGATGTAATGCTTATGTTATGTGTACTAGAAAATTTAATTGTCATGTAACCAGGCTTCAACCTCCAAATGAACAGGGCTAAATACCAAAAGCAGAGGGAAAACCAAATCCCCCAGTTAAATTGTGCAGGTTTTTGAAGAAAAGAACCTGTACATAAACATTTTTTAGATACTTTATTTTCCTGCTTGTCCAGTATATTTGAGACTCAATTGGTTTTTAGTCTGAAGCAATCTGGTGTAAAAATAATTTATTTGCAAAAATAGGAAATATTGATACATTAGCCCACCAAAGCACAGATAAATAATATTTATTTACAGGACTCAAGCAATTGAATAATTTACTTCTTCATGATTCCTTTTTCAAACTAACATATACATATATGTATGTATACAAAATTTATTTAGGACAAACAGTTATATCTCACACCAAACAAGAAAGATGACACCTCTCTTTCTTCTTTCCTGATGGGGGAAGACCATAATATTTGGAGAAGACATACTAACTTTTACTGCACACAGAAAAATGAAAACCTGGAAGCACAAAGAACACTTAAGAGCAAAAGACAAAAAAAAGGAAGATTACAAAGTTGAAAATAAAACCATTAGCAAACATAAGTTGTGCACTATAAAAGCATACTTAATGTGCGAGGGTGATAGAGGGTGAATTACACTCCTTAGTGTGTCAAAAGTTGCATTTATTAAGGTTGTAAAGTCAAGCAGTCAAAAGTTTGAAAATATCTGGATTAAGATTGCCCATGAAACCTTCATGCACCCCTCTCCTTATGTGTATGCATTTCAGCTCAATTTTTACTCATGTGACCATATATTATGTTTTCCAAAGTGCCCCTGCCTCAATTAATGCACAAAATGTAAATATTAGGTTAGTCAGCAGCTATTTTTCTATGCTTTGGTTTCTTCCCATTCTTCAATGGGTGATCCAGGTCTTAATTATGGCACACTATCCAAACTCTGCTCTGAAGACAAAATTATTAATTCATCATGGTCTTTTCTATGATACTTATTACTATAGTAAATGAGTGCTTCACGAACATTAATTAAATTATTTTCACAAGACCCCCTCAGGATATTATTATCCCCATTTTACAGATGGAGAACTGAGACAGAGAGAGATCAAAGGTAAAAATTGGGTGCTCAATATAAGACAGTGAGGACCTGATATTTTCAGAATACTTTGCATTGTGTTCGAAGCACAGCTCCCATTGACCAGTTGTGAATACTCAGCAGTTCAGCAAATGGATATCAGGGCCTCAAGTGAAAAAAAAAAAGAAACATAAAAATGAACAACACACAATTAATGACCTCCTGTGGAAAGTATGGTTGAAGTGACTTGACTAGCATCACATAGAAATTCTATGGCAGAAACAGGGGTAGAGTTTTAGTCCTGGCCTTATTCACTACAGGTTTTTTAACTTCAGCAATGAATGAAACAAAGATCTGTAGATAACAGTCTTCTTTACTACACAACTGTGATTAATTTCCAGAGCATGTCCATCCCATGCCCAGAATGACACCTTGGTCCTGGGGCATGGGGTGTGGTTGAGGGGAAATAGTTTGTGACTATGTAGTTAAAGACTATATAATAATGCCTATGCAAAAGAGGACCACAACAGTGGCAACTTTTGAGTGCTTGCCATTGAAAGCATAATAATATTATTTAAATGTAGGTTTTGTGTGTAATTTCCAAGATTTTTTAAAAACTGGAAAAAACAGAAATTCCATCATGTAGTATCAAAGTGACACTACATGGGTTATCAGCAGGATTTAATGCCACCTCACAGACCTCTGTCACTTGAGCTAACAGAGTACCTGATAATAGTAACAAGTGATCAGCCTTTTTGTAACCAGCACTAAAGAAGGATGTATCCGTTTGCCAGTGAGTTTCACTGATCTTTTTTTACAGCAGAGTGATGGTGGGGTACAGAAATCTTGGGTTCTAATGCAAGCTCTTGAGTTGAGTGTATTTTTAGATATGTTTAAACAGAGCCTAAAATCTACAGCAATCTTCTTATACCAAAGAGCCATATCATTTTATTCTCCTTAGAGACCAATTTAATTGATTAATTACATAAATAGCAAAAAATTAGCAGAAAATGTTTGTCATAATTTTCTCCAGACTAACAAAGAGCAAGCAAGCATGAAACCTGCAACTAAGATCAAACCCCAGGCAATCTGAAGAGAGAGAGAGAGAGAGGGAGAGAGAGTGCTTAGTTTTCCACAGCCACTCTGTTTGAGAGGGCCCTCAAACCAAATGGCATTGCTACCTGGTGAAAGAGGGTCATAGCACCACTCAGGTTTGGCCTGTTGTCCTCACCATTGTCTCTATCAAGGAAATGTCAGACAGGCCAAATCTGAATGAGTGGTGTTTCGACGAAATGGACCTGGTGACAATGCCTGGTATGGGAAGCCAGAGCCATCCCCACAAGACCCAAGCTGTAGCTGTGGGGAGAACATGATGTGGGCTTACTCTACAAGTACCCTGGCAACTCCTACCCTATTTCCCCTCAGTGTTTTTCCACTAGTTATATTTTGGGGAGGACCTAGGGGCTAAATTTCAGATTTGTGGCTATGATCAAAACCCCATCAAAACTATTTGTCTTTTTAAAAGGGATGTTGTAGTTCCACCCAAATTAATGGGCTTGATGTAGGAACTAGATGAAATTCTAAGTACTGTCAGTCCATTCTAGTTTTCAAATCAGTGAATTTATCATCAAAGACTTGTTTCACTTTGCACTATATTGGTGATGCCTGAGGCAGAGTTTAGGTTAAATTACTTATCTAACCAGGGCTATGTCTATACTTGTAACTTTAGGTCGTCTTTAGCTAAATCGACTTAACTAAGTTGACTTAGTTAAGTCGACTTAGCATGTCTACACCTAAATTTTAAGTCGACTTAGGGGGGAACTTACAAAGTCGACCTAAAGCGTCCACACTGTCTGCCTAGGTCGACTTTTGAGGGCTAGAGGGACCTTGGGCAGGTCCATGGTGGCAGGTGGGGCACCCCTTGCCCAGTGCCAGGGGGCTCAGCCTTTGCCCCATTGTACCTGGGTACAATGGGGTAAAGGGGGACAGGGACCCTGGCAGGGTATAGGGGCAGGGTGGGCAGAGTTCTGCCCTGCCCTTTGGGGGGGCATGCCAGGCTCCCCCTGTGCTACCCCTATGGCAGGGAGGGCAGTGGGGGAGTCGTGGAGTAGCCCTAAGTCGACTTAGGGCTACTCCAGGTCTACACTGGCTTAAGTTGACTTTAAAAAGTCGACTTAAACCTAAAGTCGAATTAAAAGTAGGTTCAATAAAGTCGACTTAATTTTCATTAAGTCAACTTTATTTTCCTTAAGTCAATTTAAGCAGCTTGCTTAAGTTGACTTAAGGAAACTGTAATGTAGACTCAGAGTAAATTAAGTCGACTTAAGCAAGATTAAGTTGACTTTACAAGTGTAGACACACCCTAGGAGAAATAACTTAGGCTATGTACACACGATCAGATTAAAGCGCAACATGGCAATTGCGCTATAAAAAACACGTTACCTTTATTGCGGGATAACGCGTACACACGTTCGCTCCTTGCAACGCAACAGAATTCTTTGCAATATCACGGTGTAGCGCAATGAATTCTGGGCACCTAACCCACATTTCAATTTTCCCTCAATCAGTGCTTGGAATCCTGGGATGAAGGAAAGGAATGCAAAGCGCAATGGGTAAGCTCTCATTTTCCCGTGGTGCACTGTGTTCCCCTTGCGTCTTCCTCGTTGCCAATAGAAACTCGTGCCTATTTTCAACAGTGCAGTGACACACTACTTGCGAGCAATCACAACTGTGACAGCATGGATCCTGCTCTAATCCCCACTGTCACCTTCAGCATTCTAAATACATCTCGGCTGGTTGCTCAGTACACAATGAGCTCCGAATCAGATGAGAACGCCGAGGAGCAGGGGCTGATAGATGCCCTGCAGAGCAACAGCACCGCATTGCTCAGCTCCTTCACCAATCATCTGCACACGGTGCAACGCCATTTCTGGTCATGAGAGACGAGCACAGAGTGGTGGGATCGCATTGTTATACAGCTGTGGGATGACGAGCAGTGGGTACAGAACTTTCGAATGCGGAAAGCAACCTTTATGGAACTGTGTTCAGAGTTGGCCCCTGCCCTGCGACGTAAAGACACCAATATGAGGTCAGCCCTAACCATGGAGAAGCGTGTTGCGATTGCAGTCTGGAAGATGGTGACTCCCGACTGCTACCGGTCGGTTGCAAACCAGTTTGGAGTCAGGAGGTCCACCATCGGATTAGCCCTTTCACAAGTGTGCCAAGCCATCAATCGCATTCTGCTACGGAGGATGGTGATGTTGGGCAATGTTCGTGGGATTGTGGAAGGCTTTGCTGCCATGGGATTCCCTAACTGCGGGGGAGCCATAGATGGCACACATATCCTGATTTTGGCTCCAGACCATCTTGCAACCGAGTACATCAACTGGAAGGGCTACTTCTCCATGGTGCTGCAAGCACTTGTGGATCACAATGGGCATTTTATGGACATCAATGCTGGGTGGTCGGGAAAGGTGCATGATGCCCACATTTTCAGAAACACTGGACTGTATCGGAAGCTGCAAGGGGATACCTTCTTCCCTGATCAAAAAATTACTGTGGGGGATGTGGAGATGCCTGTAGTCATCCTTGGAGTCCCAGCATACCCACTGATGCCATGGCTCATGAAGCTGTATACCGGGAACCTGGATCGCAGCAAGGAGAGGTTCAATTACCGATTGAGCCACTGCAGAATGACTGTGGAGTGTGCCTTCGGCCGCTTAAAAGGCCGCTGGCGCTGTTTGTATGGGAGGCTGGACTTGGACGAGGACCACATCCCTGCTGTAATTGCGGCATGCTGTGTCCTTCATAACATTTGTGAAAATAGGGGAGTAAAGTTTTCCCCGGGGTGGGCTATGGAGGCACAGCGCCTCGAGGCAGCATACGAACAGCCAGCCAGCATTAGGGGGGCCCAACGAGGAGCTGCTCGCATAAGGGAGGCACTGAGGGAATATTTCAATGATGCCCTCCCGTAGTTCACTTCAAGGACGCATCAAGTGCACCTTATGAGATTTTCACTGTGTACACATGAAGCCACTCTTCAAATGTTTTGTTACTGTTTTTATTAAAAGATAAAAGAGGGGAGGGTGGTTGGGGGGGTTTGGAGGAGTTACAGGTGGGTGAAGCTGTGGGTCTCTAAATAGTAGCTTTGTGAGGGACTGGATGTTGCAGTATACCAGGGGGGTGGGTGGCCTTTAAATAAATGTTTTGAAGGACTATGGGGTGTGGGAGGCAGACACAGCTGAAGTGTCTGGAGTGGAGCCCGTGCATTAATCACCTGGGTCTGCAAAGCAATCATGCTCTTGAGCAGTTCTGTTTGTTCCTTCATGACGCTTATCAGTTCATCCCTGTGTTTCTGCCTCCTTTGTTGGGATTCCTCTCTCCAGGCTCGATTCTCCCTCGCGGATGCCTCTGTTGTTTTCATCAGCTCCTGAAACATATCCTTCCTGTTTCTTTGAGCACGCCGCCGAATGTTTCTCATGCGGTCAGCTGGGGTAGACACCGGCCTTGTGAAGGTCAAATCTAATAAAAAATAATAATAATAAAGCTATTGTTCACACATAACCTAGATAACCAATGTAACCTTCCAGTAGCACATTCCACTGGAAGGTACAGGGCAGTCAACATCCTATGCTTTGCTGAAGCGGACAAGGTACATCCTAATAGAAACCTTACTGGGGGCTAACATTCTGCACAGGGCACACAGATGGAACCCAATATCTCTCTCCTCAGAGTGCCCCTGCCAGCTAGAATACATATCCTACATGCCACTGGATGCCAGCCGGGACCGTATGATGCTGCTGCCTTGTGTGCTGCCATGGTTCCTAGTGCTGTGCTTTGCATCTGGCGAGGCCGAGTATCCTTACACAGGAGCATAGACACATACGCTGTCCCATCTAACCTGAGTAGGAGGCTCTGGCAGTACATCGAGGAAACCTTTAGTGACCTAAATACAGATGATTTTTTGACAATCAGTGCTTGTGTTGATGCACTTCTAATGAATGTATAGTAAAGAGCGTGCACAGTGGGGACCGAGACAGCAAGCAGCCCTGCCCCGGACAATGATTTTTTAGCAGGAGCCATAGCTGCACAGAAGAGAAATTTACCTGAACCACCCTCTGCCACCTCAGAAGACACGCTGCAATTCATGTCTTGGATGGACATCTCAGCGGGGGTTCACAAGAGCTCCTGGCTACACGCTGTTGCGCTCTCCTCCAGGTCATCCTCCATCTCCTCCTCCTCATCGATCACATCCTCATCCTGCTTAGCTCTGGCATTCAGTGGATGAGGGGGGGCCAATGTGTCCACAGGACTCTTTGCGGTGGTTGTGGGGTCCCCACTGAGGATGGCTTCGATCTCCTTGTAATACCTGCATGTAGCAGGCGCTGATCCCGAACGGCGGTTTGCCTCCTTCGCTCGGTGATAGGTTATTCTTAGCTCCTTCACCTTTGATCTGCACAGCACAGTGTCTCTCTCATGACCTCTCTCTCACATGGCCCGAGAAATTATACCATATGTATCGAAATTTCGCCTGCTGCCGCGTAGCTGCGCCTGCACAGCAGACTCTCCCCAGATGCTGATCAGGTCCAGCACCTCTGCCATGCTCCAAATGGGTGTGCGTCTTCCATGATGGGCCGCCATTGCTAGTGAAGCTCGGAGCTGCACTCCACTCCACGAGGAAGAGAACAGGAAGTGAAACAGAGGAGAAATTCAAAAATTCCGGGAATCGAAACAGGGCGGGGACTGTTTTGTCACGGCCACAGAGCGGGTGGGGGGAAGACCAGAGAGGACGACTTTGGAATGCTGGGACATTTCCAGAGGCCAATCATTGCGCGGTAAACGTACACACGAGTCGAAAGGCGCAACAGCTGTTCCGCGTTAACTGCTACCACCCCCATCAAGGTGGTTTTTGTATTGCGCTAAAACTGGGCTGTTGACGTGCAAGAGCCCTATTGCATGTGTGTACATTGCTATTGTTGTTGTTATCGCGCAGTAATGATCGTTAATGCGCGATAAAGTGATCGTGTGTACATGGCCAGAGAAACACAGTATTGATGCTTCTGTAATGTAAATTGGCCATGATTTCTATCACAGCCTTTGCAACTGGCTCCTGTCTCTGTAGGTGTGAGACAATTTCATCTTATTTACACCAAATTCAGTGAAGTTACTTTGGATTTACACTAAGGTATCTAAGGCTATGTCTATACTTGCACTTTTAAGTTGACTTTAACTAAGTCGACTTAGTGAGTCTACACTTAAAATTAAAGTCGACTTAAAGGGGAACTTCCAGAATCTACCTAGAGCATCCACACTGGATTCTCTAGGTCAACTTTGGGGGCTAGGGGGACCTTGGGCAGGTCCACGATGGTTGTGGGGGGGATGTGCAATGGGGCAAAGGGGGACAGGGACCCTGGCTGGGCAGAACCCTGTGTGTGACGCTGTCTGGATTTAGGGAAGCATTTATGATATTATTTTCATTTTATTATCTCATAAATGCTCTATAATCCATAGGAACTATGTCATGTTTGGTATCAATAGAAAGGTAATAATTTGCTGGGAATGATTAGACAGTTTATGTCTAGGTATTCTATTTGGATTAGAAGTTAGAAATTGGGCATTCTATCTGTACTTTAACTTATGTTATTTTATTGAAATACCTGAGAGAGCTGGATGGATATGTCAAATCATTGTGTCCTTAATGTTTAGGAATCTACCAGGGATAATAGTCCCAGGGACTAAACTGATGAGCCATTAAGGACACAATGGTAGTATTCTTTATGTCCTTAATGGCTCATCAGGATACTCCCTGGGACCATTCTACCTGGAAAATTCCTAAACATTAAGGAGACAATGGTTGTTCATACCCTCGCATCTAAGGCATTTGTCCAGAATGACACAAGTTAAAGTATGGATATAACATCAAATTCTTAACTTCTAATTGAAATAGAATTCCTAGACATAAACTATATAATCATTCCCAGCAAATTACTACCTTTCTATTGATACCAAACATGACATAGTTCCTATGGATTATAGCATTTATGAGATATCTATAGAAAATAATATCATAAATGCTTCCCTAAATCCAACAGAGTCCTGTGGCACTTTTAAAGACTAACAGATTTATTTATCGCATGAGCTTTCGTGGGAGAAAATCCCACTTCGTCAGACGCTTTGAAGATAGGAAAGTTACAATCTTCAAAGTGTCTGACGAAGTGGGATTTTCTCCCACGAAAGCTCATGCGATAAATAAATCTGTTAGTCTTTAAAAGTGCCACAGGACTCTGTTGTCTTTCTACAATACACTAACACAGCTACCCCTTTTGAATTTCCCTAAATCCAGACAGTGTCACACTGTGCCCACATGCTCTGTCCTTTGGGGGGCATGCCAGGCTCCCCTTGTGCCCCCCCCGGCAGGGAGGGCATTGGTGTAGTCCTGGAGTAGCCCTAAGTCGATTTAGGGCTACCCCAGGGCTACACTCGCTTAATTTGACTTTTAAAAGGTCGAGTAGAAAGGTGGTTTAATAAAGTTGACTTAATTTTCATTGTTGATTTTATTTTCCTTAAGTCGACTTAAGCATAGTGTAGACGCAGGGCATATTAAGTCGACTTAATCCAAGCTTAAGTCGACTTAATTTACCAGTGTAGACGCAGCCTAAGAGAACAGAATATGCCCAGTCCCTAGGGCATATGCTTCTATGTATATATATAGGATGACTTTATTCAAGCAATCATCTCTTATTATTAAGGAATAGCAAAATAATTTTTGAATCCCCAACAAGTTTTTTCATAGCTGGCTGGTACAAAATAACTGCAGCTCAAGGTTACTGCTTCTATTTTCAAAGGGTTTCTTCTTTTCATGAATACACATTTTTTTTCCAAGCTCAACTTCTGAATGCCTTTTTTGCCTTCTAATTCCACCATGCTTTAGAAATTATGCATATCTCTATGGAACTAGTAGAGAAGCCCCCTCACCTGCAAGGAGAAGAGAAAGAGTTTGATAATATGCAGAAAAGCATATTTTATTCTGTAAAAGTGCATAACACATTTCCCGCCTCTCTGCATTATAGCAAAATCACAAAAAGCAGGGCGTTTTTTTAGTGGGGGAGGGTTTTTTTTTTTTTTCCAATGGGCCTTTTAACATTAGACTTCTTTCTATTGGGATGGAGTAGCATCACTGTACGTAGCACTGTCACGGATAATGGGACTATAAGGTCATAACGTTCAAGAATGTTTTTTTCCTGAAAAAAATATATTATGGAACTGCATGCCTCAGTCATTATAGGCTTTTTAAAAATTATTTTATTTTATTTTTTCTTTTTAAACTCTTTCTTAATCAGCCCTCATTTCCAGGCATTCTATGACTAAGCCTATAAATCCATTCTGTGCTAAATTTCTCAGACAAACGCTCTTAACCTAGCAGTAATTTGTTAAAATCTTTTCTTCATTTAAAACAAACCTATGTGTGTGCTTTTCAAGCTATGGGAGAACCAAAGTAACACAGTCAAATATAGTTCTATTTTAATTTATATTTTGCTTTGAGATATATATGTGCTCAGTAGACTGAAAAAAAATTGGGTTTATTTTTGATGATTTTTTAAAATTTAAATAACCTAACAATTGAAATATGGAGTTTTGACATAGCTGAATATTGGTCCAGTCTTGCAAGACATTAAGTCTCTCTTGTTAGATATCACTGAGGTTAAATGTACATCAAGATTATTATGTTTTTTAAATCTATACACACACACACACACACACACATGCGTGTGTACACCAACTATATATGACAATAAGAACATCCATAAAAAGACAGAGAGTTTAAGCACAAAAGGGACCAGTAGATCCTCTGGTCTGATTTACTGTATATCACAGGCCACAAAGACCATCCTGCACCACACACTAAATACAAACCACCAAAATGAGACCCAAGTATCACACCCACACAAGATTAGACTATTAAGTGCCACATGTTGAGACTGGGAAGGACTGAGGTACACTAGTGACAAAGCCCCCCCCTCAATTGCAGGGAAATGATTAAGTGGCATAAACTACTCACTAATTCTTGGGGCAACAGAGTCTTGTGGCACTTTTAAAGACTAACAGATTTATTAATCGCATGAGCTTTCGTGGGAGAAAATCCCACTTCGTCAGACGCTTTGAAGATTTTCTCCCACAAAAGCTCATGCGATTAATAAATCTGTTAGTCTTTAAAAGTGCCACAAGACTCTGTTGTCTTTCTACAATAGACTAACACGGCTACCCCTTTGGAATTTAATTCTTGGGGGTTAGAACTAGGAAGGAAATTTGCCTGAAAACAGGGTATCCTATTGCCACCTGTAGGTTTTCTTGCATTCCCACTGAAGAAGCTGGAACTGGCCATTATGGGCTATGTCTCCACTAGAAAAGTTAAGTTGACTTAGCTTTTCTAGTGGAGACATAGCCCCTTTCCAACCTTATTAAGTCGACTTAACACTTTAAGTCGACTTAATAAGGTGGATTTAGGAGCTAATCCCCGTCCACACTGGCTTAAGGTCAATTTAAGCACTAAGTCAACCTAAATCGAGGCATTATTAAGTCAACTTAACTTTTCCTTAAGTCAACTTAAGGAAATGTTTAAGTCGACTTAAGGAAAGCCCAGTGTGGACGCGGAGTAGTTTAGGTAGACTTAAGCCTGCTTAAGTCAACCTAACTTGTAAGTGTAGATGCACCCTTTGGAGACAGGGTACTAGACTAGATGGACTGTTACTGTGGGTCCAATGGTATTTTATGAGACTGAATTCCAAAGGCTAATTAAGAACCATTGTTTAAACATACTTCCTTTAATCAGATTTGAATTTGCCACCTTTCAATTGTATTGCATATTCCCTTGTATAGCAATGGAACTATTTCAACCAGATAATACATTTAAAGCTAGAAATGCTTGCTCTGGAACATCAGAAATTAAATCTCTAGTGAGCAAGATCTTCTCAGCATTTACTAAATAAAATATTGTCAAAAGTTTATACGATTCTAGGTCAATCCTGTTTACCTTGTTCATGTGCACAGTCCTACTGAAATCAACACAAAGTTGATAAGACTATCTATCCACAAGAGTAAGGAAAGAAAGATTTCATCTTTGACATCAAGCTATTCATTCTTGTAATTTTCCCCTCACATTAAAATTATGCAGTGTAAATGTATCTGTATTTGAACCAATATATACTAAATATCAGATATATGTATCTGTATTTGAACCAATATATACTAAATATCTGAAACTTTCTTTATCCTCTGGAGATAATTTAAATTGATTTCATAGACCCAAGGAATCATTAATCTTTGGAATCCATCTCCTCTGAGAATTTATAAAGATTCACATAAAATGTTTTAAACACTGTATGCATTTTCTCAAAAGAATTAAATAAATTAACTTCTTGGACTCTGATTTCTCCTAATTACCCTCAGTGATTCTTTTCTTTTTATCAGTTATGCATGTAATCATCATGCAGCACATATAATAAAGCTACAGATCAAGTAATGAACTTTTATACTCTTTCCATATTATTTAATTTGCATTCAAGCACAATTACAGAATCACAGATATTAGAAACGAAAGGCCTGTAAGGTCACCTAGCTAATCGACCTCCCTTGCAGTATTGATTTCTACAGTTTATTTACATTTATCGAAAGTGAGAGTAAATAAAACCAAATGTAAATAGTATTGCATTTAAATGCAGTTTACACTTCTGTGGGATGGTGTGACTCTCTGGCTATGTCTACACTTGAAATTTTAAGTCGACTTTAACTAAGTTGACTTAACTAAGTCGACTTTAAGTCGATTTAGTTCACTCGACTTAGTGCGTCTACAGTTAAAATTAAAGTTGACTTAAAGGGGAACTTACAAAGTCAATCTAGAGCATCCACACTGGATGCCTAGGTCAACTTCTAGAGGCTTAGGGGGACCTAGGGGAGGTCCACAGGGGCAAGGGGGCACCCCTTGCCCTGGCAGGGCATAGGGGCAGGGTGGGCAGGGCTCTTCCCTGCCCTGTGGGGGAGCATGCCAGGCTCCCCCTGTGCCCCCCCTCACAGGGAGGGCATTGGTGTAGCCCTGGGATAGCCCTAAGTCAATTTAGGGCTACCCCACATCTACACTGGCTTAAGTCAACTCTAGGAAGTCGACTTAAGCACTAGGTCGAATTAAATCTATGTTTAATAAAGTCGATTTAATTTTAATTAAGTCGACTTTATTTTCCTTAAGTCGACTTAAGCAAGCTGCTTAAGTCGATTTAAGAAAACTTTCATGTAGACGCAGGGTAAATTAAGTTGACTTAAGCAAGCTTAAGTCGACTTAATTTACAAGTATAGATGCAGCCTCTGTGTCTGAGAACAATACTCAAGAAACTCCATATTCAACAATGTTAAGTAATTATGATATGTTATTAACAAGGTGTGCCTTGAGTGGTACTGTATTAACATAAAGGTTTTTGATCTCCTGAATATTAATATGTAGGATTGCATATGCTATCATAATATGTGAAGTTATAAAATATTGTTGAAAATGCTACCAAAATATGTTGCAAGACAGGAAATTCCCACAAACAGCCTTTCAGACCCAACGATAGAGTAGCCAGACAGCATTAATGGCTATTTCTCACCCATTCAAGGATAGATTCCACTAACAGGGATTGCATACATTAGAGATGTTACCATAAAAGCACACACACAAGAAAATACTGACTGACCAATGAGGATGACTCCCCCAAGTCATAAGCTGATAAATATATAAAAGAAGGGGAATGCATAAGGACTTGTTCTCACTTCCCCAACAACTCAACACTGGAACCCTGGAAGACAAAGACTTTGAACTGGGGGAGAGGATCCCAAGCTATAGACTAATTCTATCCTAGGTATGGAAGATCTATAGTCTGCTTGAACTGTGTAACAGGGTGACACACTGATTCAATCCAGCCTAATTAATAGAACTCAAATTGCAATCTTAGCTTTATTTCTTAGGTAACCTTTGTTGATCTGTAGGCATATTATTTTAATGACTTAAAATCTATCTTTTTGTAGTTAATAGATCTGTTTTCTATTTTACCTAGAACCTAGTGTGTTTTACCTAGAACCTAGTGTGTTTTGCTTGAAATGTTTGGAAAATCTTAACTCAAGTTAATAAATGCCGTTGCATGTTCCCTCAACTTTGAGAGAAAGGTAGAGTGGGCAATAAACTTCACAGGTCAGGCTTTTGACCAGGGCAAGATGGTAGCCCTGGGCTGGGGGGCTGATTGAAGCTTTTCTGTTGTTGGTTCATGAGTGGCTGGGGAAAGCATTAATTTAAATAAAGTGTGTGTGGTCCCCACCTTTGGATGGCTGTGTAAGTGAAGTACCTTCAAGAGGTTTGTGGCTTGTCATAGCATGACAGAGTGAAAGGGAGCCCAGACTGGTCAGACAGAGAGCTCAGTGGCACCTTAGTTCCATATGGCATTCCTGGAGGGCGGGGGGGGGGGGCCCAGGTCCTGTCGCGCACAGATGTAAATAACTACACAATGCTTGGAGTGCCAGGCCCATAAGGAACAGTTCTCTTTCTTGGTCTGATTACGATGCATTATAAATCCAGCTGTGAGACCTGTGCTTGAGAACTCATTGCTTTCAAACCCATGCTTGTAAACCTGAGTTTACAGTTGCTGCACCCAGGTCTCACAACAGTGCTATTGTATCCGTGCTGCACTGCGGAGACCTTTTGACTTGAGTGTGGTGCTTGAGATGAATCCAAGCTGCAAAGTGATCCACTGAGACTCTGGTCCAAGCTTTAACTCAGGCTCAAGCAAACCCCCCAAGATGGTGTCTAGGATCCAGGTCCTAAATGTTTGTTGACCAAAAATATTTGTGTGGACAGTAGCAGGTAGAGGGGCTGAGCTTAAATCTGAGTCTGAGCTGATGTTTTCAGTGGAGAATAGACATACCCAGAGAGTGTGGTGCACACAGAGCTGGATTAAGGCAGGGGCTTTAGGGGCTGCAGCCCCTGACCTAAAGGGGGGGCTTCGCAGCCCCACAAAAATCCAGCCTCGCCAACCTGAATGGCGAGCTCCTGCCACTGTCTGTGGCTCCCCCTAACCCCGTCCACAAGCACCAACTGGGGCCCCAGAGCCCCTGATCCGACCCTCAGTGGGGGGGGGCAAAAAGGGGGTCCACAAAGGTGGGCAACCCTGGCCCTTGATCCGGCCCTTGGTGAACATGGTGACAATGGGGAAAGGCCAGCAGATCCCTAATTATTAATTAATAAACTCATTAGCCCTTACAAGTGATATACTGTCACCTCACTCCACTCACTCACTCAAGCATCATAGAGGGGCTGCAGTCAACAATTCACCCAAAGACTTGTGTTGTGACTGCACAAGAGATGGGGGGCTATCCTGTAATCCTGCACCTTTGACCCAGGTGGGTCTCCCCAGGGCATCCACAAGTCACTCAAATCAAGGTCATTTGCAGGAAATGTGAATTTCATTTAGTGTCAATTAGAGAGAGACAAAAATAAACACATATAGAGACATTCTTATCCCATGTGCAAATTAGTGCCCACCTTGTATTATATCATGTTAACAATCCTCTGTGCAAATGTTCAATCCATAGTGCCTTTAGAACATGCAAAGATATGGGTTAAATATTTCACAAACACCTGAATGACTTAGGAACCTAAATCTTATTTTGAAAATGACTTAGACATTAGGGCTTGTGTGCATTACAAAAATTAAGTCGATGTACAGCCATGATGGAATTCAAGCCTTGGTTCACGTGCACACTATGCTTTTTCTGTCAGCTGTGTGCATCCTCACCAGGAGCTCTTCCACCAACTGCAGTGGGACATTGTAGGGCCCTGACAGCTGGAGCCCCACGCTGCCCTAGGACTGACAGCCTGAGCTATGAACTCCAACTGGAGCCTTCCCATCGGCCCCAGTACTGACAGATTAGGCTGTCAGCCCCAGGATGTGTGGGGTTCCAGGAGTCGGATTGACAGTCAACAGGCAATATAAGGAACTTACGCTTGGTCTATGCATGATGCAAGCTATGTACAATAACTTAGGTATCTCCCTTCAATGCTCTACCTCCCACTTACCTCTGTGCCTTAATTGTGCTGAGTTGGGAAATGACGTCCCTTCAACTCAGCACTACTCTTCTTATGAGGATAGAGTTAATGAGTCAAACTCTGGATTGAATGTACGTGTCTTGACTGACCACTCAGTTGAACCAAAAAGAGTTCCTACTGACAGCAACAAATTTGCTGCTGTCAGTATAGACTTGGCCACAAAATCTACACAGACACTGCATCACCCTAACCACGTAGAGCTAAATGTTATTTTTCTCACAGAGGTGGAGTTATTAAGTTGATGTAGCAGGCAACTTACATTGTTTGGAACACCATTTTTGTGTGGACCCTTAAAGACTTAGGTGACATACATTCTCTTACATCTACCTAACTCTGTCGTGTAGAGCAGACCTGAGATATTTAGGGGTCTAAGTCCTACTGATTTCCACTGAGACTTAAGATCCTAAATGCAAGATTTTTAAAAAATATATGTGTCCAAAGATGCAGATAGGTGATCAGTGGGATTTTCAAAATTGCCATAAGACTAAATGGCTATGTCTACACTTACTAAAATTAGTTCAAATTAGTTAATTTGAACTAATTTTAGTTAGTTCGAATTAAGTTAATTCGAACTAGCAACATTTAGTTTGAACTAAGCAAGTGCATTCATGGCACTTGCTTAGTTCAAATTAGCGTATTGCAATGAGTTCAATGGGCCGGTTAGTTCGAACTAACATGGCCACATTGGTTAATTCGAACTAACTAGTTCGAATTAACCCTTAGTTCGAATAGTATATTCAAATTTATTAGTTCGAATTAAGGAAGCCCTTAATTCGAACTAATGAAAGCCTAGTGCAGCCATGGCTTAAGTTAGTTCGAATTAAGCTTCCTTAATTTGAACTAAGTTGCCAGTATAGACATAGCCAATGGGAGTTAGCCTCCTAACTTGCTTAGGCACTTTTGGAAATCCTACTAGATATCTATATGGCTCTTTAAGCATCTAAATACTCTTGAAAATCTCTCCTTTTGAAATCAATGGAAGATAGGAATTAACATACTTTTAAAAATCTGCCTTAAGTGCCTAGGTAATTTTGAATATGGGACTAAAGTGCTGTTGAAATGTTTATCAGTAAATAGTTTACCATACATATAATTTGTCCACATTGTAGTTTCACTTTCCATTTCTATTGAAGTACCTTTCTCAGCATTTTTTAACAGGCTAAATTACAAGCTTAAATGTGTGAAACCAAACTACACTGCTGTTCTCTCTATCAGTTCCCTGGCCTGTTCAAAGGTCTCAGAGTGGAGGGGGGCTGAAGGTCCTCTTTGTGGATCTACCTGGGAGGGAAGTCCAAAGACACTGGACTTGTCGGACTCCTTCCCAAGGGTCAACGGTACCATGGCTAAGGGCGTGGCACTTGAGTGGCTCAATATGGATTGCACTCTGCTCAAGTCCTTACATCTCATTGTTTTGGACATTAGCAAGTCCATCTTCCTCTACTTCAAGGGTCGACAACCCCCAGTATGCATGCCCATTCTGAGTGGCATGCAGGGCTCCAGGTCCGCAGCATTCCTCAGCATGGCTGTGAGCACCATAGCTGCTCCCCCTGTTGTCCCCACCCCCCAGCAGGGCCTAGGGCTGCAAGAGCTGCAGGCGGGGCAGCTCCTCTCCCCTGCAGGCCCTACCCACCCCTTCATTGCTCCTCTTCCCTGCTGATGGTTGGGGTGAAGGGGCTGACACAGGGGTTGGCAAAAGTTGCTGACAGCTTCTCTACTTCTTACAGAGAGCAGTGCAAGATTCATGTGGTGCCCCTCAGTGCTGGTGATGGTGTTGGGGGTCTCTAGATACATAGTATCCTTACTCAATACCATATCTCTCATGGATGCTAGTGCACTCCACAATGAAGCCAACATCCTAGGTGTGGGCATGGCCAGACTTTGTACTGAGTGGGGCTGGAAAGCAACCTCCATTAGGATGTACTTCAGACTCTGGCTTTTCTCATTCTTTGTCCTCAGGTGGAATCCCCTGCAAATCTTATAGCAATCCCACTGATGTGTCTCCCTAAGACACTGAAGACAAGGTGTATGGGGATCATTCCTGGGCATGGGCTTTTTGTAAGCCTTACATTGTTTAAAGTTAGGGGGATGAGGCATGTCCTGGCACTAGTGAAGGGGAAATGAGCCCAATAAATGGGGTCCTATATAATGAGACTACTAACTACAGACTAACTTCCGATATTTGACCATGTACAGGTATCAGTTCAAACAATCGCTTGCAAAACAAAAGAAGATTAAAATTCCAGAGACTGTTATGGGTGGGAAGAAGGAACTGAGGGGGGAAGGGGGGGAAGGGGTCATCATGGCCCTATATACAGCACCATGAAGGCACAACTCCAGGAGGCTACAGACATGACCCTACATACACCACTGGGGGGGGGGGGGGGAGAATTCTTCTGGCGACTGTGTGTAAATCAGATTACACACACCTACTTGGAATAGACATCAACAAGAACTCAAAGAAGGAAATTGTCTCCTATACAGTATTGCATAGGTGGGGTAAAAGCTTAATGTATTTCCCCACCCCCTTCAGGCACTGTACATTACCAGAGGTTTGGTCTGATCATGTTTGCAAATCCTATATTTTCAATCAGACCCTCAAACTCTTACCCTACAATCCTTCTGCCCCACCAAAATCCCTGCACTTCACTATATATGTGTTGTCTTCCTGGCAGTGGAAGACAACCATAGATGCTGAGAAAATTATTTTGTCTGGCCCATTACCTTCTTAGTCAAACCTGGGTTCCATTTTCCATTTTCATGTATCACTAGGTCATCTGCTTCTCACAGAGACTATGCAACAGCTACTGGGTTCTGAGGTGCATTTGGGCTTCTTTGTTGCTAAGAGATGACTTCACTGTATATACAGAAACTGATAAAAACATTTCCATCAATAAAACAGATAGGCAAATTATAAAAAGTTCTTCCTGAGAATTTTTGAGAGTTTGCCATTTAAGGTTAGTTATTTTATATGTGTTGACGATTTGTGTTTTAATGGCCATGAAGCTTTAATGGTTTAAATCTAAATGGCTACAGTTATTTAATAACTCTCTGTACTCCCTAAAATTTCCCAGAAATGTGAAAATATTAACTGATAACAACAGCAAAATCAGTATTATCTGTCTTAATTATAAAAACAAATACAAATCAAAATCTGCTAAGCCTATGTAAATTCTATGCAGGACCCTGAATTTTCTTGCTTATTTCCTTCCTAAAATGAAACAAGAATCCCTCTTTGACTCTAGAATTAGGTTGAAACCATAACCGAAAGGATTGCCTACATCTAACTCACCAGTTATGCACATTTGGGAAAGATTTGGATTCTGTATTCCAGCATGCCTAATTTCCAATTAAAATTGTCACCCATATTCATAAAATCAGTTCCAAAGTTTAAACCAGCAAGCTTCTCATTAAACAGGAGATTTCTTACTTACCTGATGCCAGAATAAGCTTGAAGTCAATGGAGCTATGCGAAATTACACCAGTTTAGGATTTTATCCCTGGAACATAACTATTGAATATCAATATCTGTCTTGTTCCTTATGTCCTATAAATTCCAGTGCATCTCCTTCAATCATCAAAATGAGTTGCATTAACATTATACCATTAACCATACATACCTTCTGCATCCTAAGCAGCTTCTGAAAAGAAAGCTGCATCAGTTTTATTTTTGTATTAAATGTATCTCTGCCAATAAACATGCAGTTTACATTTCCACACATAAACATTTTTCTCTAACTTGTTACTGAGTATCTCCAATATTCCTAAAAATAAATGTTAGGTTAGCTGTTTACCTTTTTATTGATCCATAATTAACTCTCCATAACACTTATTAAACTTTTTTCTAACTTTCTCAAACAAGCAAAAATCCTGAAACAAACAAAACCTTTGAAATTAGCTCCATGCATAAGGTCATTAGAATGTATTCAATCACTCTACTTGTCAGCTCCTTCCTTTTCAAAGCAGTTTGTTCTGAATCATTAACAAAACCCCACAATCTCCATTTCCTACCAGCTGAAGCTTTCCTTTTCCAATTTGAAATTCAGAGTTCTTGGAACTTCCCTGATTGTTTCCTGCTGAACATTAACCATACAATATGACTCAAGTGTTTCCTTTCTTTGTAATAACAAATTAACTGCTTTGTTACTAGTATCCTGAGACCAAAGATCATCATAATTTTATGCATCGAAAGAATTAAAGAAAAACTGAGGGGTTTTTTTCCTATCTCAGTTAGAGTGTAAAATCATTTGCGGAGGGATTGTCTCTCACTATGTTATTTGTATCACCTCTCCCTCCCCAAAACAGTGTGTCCCCAATCTTCATTGGTGATTCTGGGTGCTCTTGCAATACCCATAATGCATAACAATCTTGGTGGCTAATGAAATCCAGGCTGCACTTTCATATGAAATCTCATAATTCTGCCAAAATAGATAGGGCAAATCCCCATCTGCTGCTGAAGAGCTCATAGAAGCTCAAAATCTGCAAAAATCTGGACCAGTTGTGTGCTAGTTTTGGTCTCTAAATGCTATAAATTATACTGGCTACCAACTGAAATAGAAACCAGTGATAATGGGGATCTAGCTACACCCCCATTACACTAGACTCTCAAACTCTGTGCTGGCAGCAAGGATATGGTGAATGAGTTATTAGGCTGGTTTTACACCCAGAGGGAATCCCTTACGTTGGTTTAATCCTCCAGCAGCTTGCTATGATTTCAGACTGGCTATAGGGGAGATTCCGGGTCTTCTCTTGTTTGGATTTCTTGTGAGAACTTCGGCTGAATGGATGTCCTTGCAGAGTTTGAAAAGATATTTACTTTTAATCTAAGCATATTTAGAAGTCTCTGAAGTTCAAAGTCTTCACAATTATTTGCCTATGGAGCATTTTTGGTATTAACATTACATAATATAATACCTGGTCTATAAGCATTTTCAAAGCTAATGAATTTCAGAAGCCTCTGGTACCTAAAAGGACATGTGAAATTTGCAAATGTAAGTTCTCCATGTTAGAACTTTTGATGTCCTTCGAGATGCCAATTATTCAGATATTATTACATCTCATCCAATTCTGCATATTGTCAGTCCTAGCCTGCTGAGATTCTATTATCCTTTGCATTTTCTCATTAGATTTTTCTAATGTGTGAACTTTGCCTTACAATTCTCCATTTTTTTCCTACTCTGACAGTTCATTTTCAAATTTATCTTTTTTTTTAAATTTGTGTAAGAATAGATTCTTCCTTCACTACAGAATTCATTTTATAGTCAAGTGATATCTTAATTTCTCATGTGGCACTGAAAAGCAATTTGAAAGGTACATCTTCCTTCTGGTCATCCTACTATGTGTGTTTATCCTGCGGGCTTCTCTGAACATCCAAACTTCTTTCTAATTAGATAGCAGAGAGAGAGGATGTTCTAGCCACAGAAATAATAGCAGTCTTTTTTTTCTTTTTCTCTCTCTCCCCCCCCCCCCACCTCCCAGTTCTCTAGATTCCTTCAATCAAATCTGGGTTTTTTTTGTGTATTTCTCTGTATCTCCAAGCTAAACTGTTCTTATTTTTATCAATTCTTCACTATATTTTTTCCTCTTCTTTTGATCACTCTTAATCAATTCAGCAAATATTTTCTTTCTCACCATCCCCTTAAAAAAATAAATTAAAACAAAACAGCAACAAGTCTAATAAAATGTTAGCAGGCAGAATACCAGCAGAAGAACAACTGGAAAAAATGAAGGGAAAAAAAAAAGTGCCATCATTTCTGAAACTACCTCCTTGGACCTCCTACACACATCAGTTCCATGCTAGAAAAAAGTATAAAAGATTGTGGCTTCTGCAGATGTGCATACTAGAGTCACACCCTTCATTCCCTAAATACCCACACATGGAAATGTTGCACTCTAAACAAACACACATTATGGTCACTTCTAGTACATTTTTTATGCAGTGTATTTGTATCTGTGTCACTGGGAATACCTTTCCCAGACCTGAAGAGGAGCTCATTGAAAGTTTGAAAACTTGACTCTTACCAACAGAAGCTGGTTCAAATAAAACACCTCAACCACCTTGTCTCTCTGGTACTTCTTAGCTTTGTCAACTTGTGCATTAAAAAACCTCTAGGGATAGATTCCAACACCTCCCTAGGTAACTCATTCTAGTGCTTCGCCACTCTCCTACTGAAAAAGTTTTTTTTACTATCTAACCTAGTTCTCCTCCACTGAAACTTGGGACCATTGCTCATTGTTCTGTCATCTGCCACCACAGAGTATAGACTAGCTCCATCCGCCCTGGAACTCCCCTTTAGGTAGTTGAAAGTCACTATCAAATCCTCCCTCACTCTTCACTTCTTAAAAGTAAACAAGCCCTGTTCTCTCAGCCTCTCCTCATAAGTCATATGCCTCATTCCCTAATCATCTCCATTGCCCTCCACTGGACTTTCACCAATTTGTCTACATCGTTTCTGTGCTAGGGAGCCCAAAACTGGACACAACACCCATATTTTGTCAAATGGGAGCCAAAATCAAAAAGTTCCCTCTAGAATCAAGTTTGGAACTCTGAGTTTCATATAAACTTTCAGTTTGGACAATTTGACATGCCAGATTAAAGCCATAGAAATAATGATATAATAAAGATATAAAGAGCATAAACCTCAGTGCCAAAAAAAAAAATCTACTCAAGCTTCTAAAGCCCTACATAAACATACGTGATCCCCCGCAGCAATAACAACAGCTTGCTTCCCCAGAACAAATGAGAATATATTTTTAAAGGAAAATTAGAAACTTTACTGACCGCAAATACCAAACAGGTGGGAAATAAACACTTGGTTAACAAAGGAACCTAAAAACTATTTCTCAGTGAAAGACGAGAAAGCGGAGAGCACGCTAGTTGCTCAGATGTTATATGACCAGCTGCTCATTACACACAGACACACATGCTCTTTGAATCTAGTTTTACCTATCATACAGCACCATCAGTAGTATTTATGTATTAAATCCTAAAAAAGAGGAGAAATAAGTATTGAATTTAAATAACTGGCATAAATGATCTGATTATTGTGAGTGTTACTCATCCTTATAATTTAAGCATAGTAGTCCAAATTTAGTCTTTGTGTGATTCTAGTCATTGCACATGTATGTGTCCCTTGTTTTGAGGGACGTCAGTCATTTTAGTCCCAAAGTTACCTGTGTTCCACTAAAATCGTGTCCTTTTTTAAAATTATGTACCAATAGGAATAACAGTAAAGAGCCATGAAACCGAGATTTCATTTTTTTAATACTGACAGCATTTTGCTTCCTTTGTGGATTATTGTTGTGACCCTCATTTTAGATCTTTGTCACATGCTACATGCCATGTGTGGCCCTTTACAGATTTAGAGTTATGTTCTGATGTAGCCAATTCAGTTACACCACAAATGGATATGACCCAAAGATTCTATTTTTAAAATAGTTTCTATAGGACATCGGGGGGGGAGAAAAAAAAAAGAAGAAGAAAAAATCATAACTGATTTCCTTGTTGCTGGTGTTACCTGCATAGGGAATCAGATATTATTATGAGGAGCATGGTATAAAAATATTGACTAGACTAGAAGCTATAGAAAGAATTACAAGAAAGTCCAAGGGTGCATCTACACTGGCAAGTTAAGTCGACTTAAGGACGCTTAAGTCGACCTAAACAAAGCTGCATTCACAGTGGACATTTCTTAAGTGCCTTAAGCATTTCCTTAAGTGGACTTAAGGAAAGCTTAAGTTGATTTAATAACACCTCCTTTTAGGTCTACTCAAGCCTTAAGTCAATTCCTTAAGATGACTTAAGGCCAGTGTAGATGGGGATTAACACTAAGTCGACTTTATTAAGTGGACTTAAAGCCAATATAACGGCTATATCTGCTGTTAAGTTGACTTAACAAAGTTGACTTAACTTTGTAACTGTAGATAGCCCAAAAGATGAAGTGAGCACAGAAAATGAGATGTCCTCTTACCCCTTAAAGGTGATCCCTCCACATCAAGACTGAGACACATTAGTAGATCCATGTCAGAAGCTCGCACTACTTGCACCTTTTCTGCAGGAAAATGGAGATTCATCATATGGCACCATTCACTAGCACTAAACAGATTTAATTTTTTAATGTTCGTGTAAGACTAAAGGATTCCCACCCTCACCCCCAAGGCACCAAGATAAAGAAATAGAAGTACAATCTTGTCAGATACTTGTCAAAATACATTAGGAAATTAGTATAGAAAAGCAACTGATTTAGAGTTGATATTGACAGTACAGGACAAAAAGGACACACAACTGGATTAAAATTTCATAGCAATTTCTGAAATGCTACATTTCATATCAGTTCACTCTCTGACATATTTGCACCGAGAATCATTTCATATGTTTCCCATTAACTAGAAGCACGACCAGACCTTAAAGAATATCAAGACATCAGAATTCTAGGTCTTGTGTTAACTGTGAAAAACAAACAAATGGAAGGATTATAAGAGGTTTTTTTCTGCAAATCTTTTCTGATTGCTTTTTGCATTCACCCTTGCTATCTGCTGCACATTCCTTTCCAGTTAAAACTGTACAAATCACAAATACCTTCTAAAGCTGGCTGATAGGAAAATGCTACTCTGGAATTCTTAAGCAGCTCTCTATGAAAATTGGCTCCTGTGGTTTAATGTCAGCACTTTGTGTGCCTGTTCAGTTTCAGCAGTGACAGACATTTCAGTGGAAAAGAGTCCTTAAGGTTGTAATAAGCTACTAAATTCACATACAGAAACCTAGAAGAAAAGCAATATCTATCTATAGAAATATAGTGAATTTCAGTTCAAATATGCAATATGTATATAATGTAAATATTTTATTCATTGTTTAGTTGGGGTTTCTTATCCAACTCTGTTAGGATGGTGGTTCTTGAAAGCATACTACTTTAAAAATAGCAGATGAGAGGGTTCTCGTATAGAAAAAGCTGTCTTCTACCTGATCGGATCTCAAACAGGGAGCTTAAATGGCTTCATGACCTACACTAACTCTAGCCTAAGGCTTTACCTTGTCTTGTGAATGGTGATGTAGAAAATCTCACAATAACATTGCTTTCCCCATGAGTTAGTGTCTATAGTTCTGTGTGGTAGTCATGAAGCAGATATGCCAGCTAGAAATGTATGAAACTCAACTATTCACAGGGAACATTTTTCACTTGAGCTCAACAACTGAGTTTCATTTTGAGTTGGGATTCAATTTGACGCAAAAAACATTCAGAATCTCAGTCAAAATAGAAAAAGTAAGTATTTTTTTAAAAAAACAATGTATTTTTGGTGTTTGAAATTTTGAAAAAAATTATCTGGGTCCAGTGGAAATCACTATATTAATTTCACATGATTTTCACCTATAACCACAGGTCACGAACATCTTCTTCCTGGACACACTCTTTCAACAGATCTTCTATCTCATTATGTTTTGTGAAGTCGAGGTAGATAGACTGAAAATTCCCTTCTCACACAATTAAAATCTTCAGGGGAAACCAACTGACATTTTCCCCTTCTCAGGCTCTCCAATGAAATACCAGCTGGCTTACTCCTCTCAGCTTCAGTCTTTGAGGAAACCAGAAACCAACAATGTATGCCTAATTTCTCCCCAATAAAGAAAATTTCTTTGGGGGTGGAGGCAGTTTACCCTCTCATAACTATTTGCAGCAAAACTGGGAAACACACAGTCATCTCATTTTGAGAATGAGATTCCTCAAAATGCATCATGGGAACAAGGTGTGACTGGGATTGTTGAATCTGAGCTAAATTGAATGTAGGAAAATCAACTGATATGTATTTTTTCTGAGGTGGGTTTTTTGCATTTTCACATTTCTAATTTCAACTGTTAATTATCCTAAGATTATTATCATACAGTTAGTTTATTACTTTAACTCTAGTTCGGAGTTACAATCAAGTCTCTTCTACAATGCAATAGGTTTGTATTGATGTAACATTTTTCTTATCAAGTACTAAATATAGTTTAAGAGATTCATAGATTCCAAAGCCAGAAGGAACCATTGTGATAATCTATTATGATCTTCTGTAAAACACAGGCAATAAAATTTCTCCCAAACAATCCCTAGGAGAGCACAGTTTTTAGAGGAAAAACACACATACAATCTTGATTTAAAAATTGTCAGTGATGAAGAGTCCATTATGACCCTATGAATCAATTATACCAATAGTAAATTGCCTTCACTGTCAAAAAGGTTCACCTTATTTCCAGTCAGAATTTGTTTAGCTTCAACTTGTAGCCATTGGATCCTGTTATGAGTCTCTCTGCTTCAATGAAGAGCCCTTTTATTAAATATCTGTTCTCTGTAGATACTTATACTGTAATCAAATCATCCCTTAATCTTCTCTTTGTTAAGCTAAGTAGATTGAGTTCTTTGAGTCTATCACTATAAGGCATATTTTCTAATCCTTTAGTCATTCTCATGGCTCTTCTCTGAACACTTTATCAACATCTTTTTTGAACTGTAGGTATCAGAACTGGCAATAGAATATTTTAGCAGCAGTTGCATCAGTGCCAAATACAGAGGTAAAATAAACTCCCTACTCTGACTCAATATTCTCCTGTTTCTGCATCCCAGGATCATATTATTTTTTGGCACATCATACTGGGAGCTCATCTTCAGCTGATTATTTTATCTACCATGACCCAACAATCTTTTTCAGACTAACTGCTTCCAAAGACAGAGTTACCCATCTTGTAAGTATGGTCTGTATTCTTTGTTCTTAGGTATATACATTTACATTTAGTGGTATTAAAATACAATACAGGTCACTCTGAATCAAAGACTTGTCCTTTCTCTCTTTTTCATAGAACCAAAAACAAACAAAAAAGGAAAAACAAAACAAAATACTGATTTCTTCTCTGCAGTAAAATATATCTCTTAAATGATAACGATAACAGGCTAAGTCTCAGAAAATCTTGAGTCCTGTAGCAAAATTCTAGTCTTGATTCATATTTTCTATAGAGAAAACAATTTACCACTGCTGTTATTTCTTGCTCAACAGCAAATGTTACCTCAGCAATTACCAATTTTCACAATAGGAGCTTGAAGGAAATCCCAGGCTTTGGGTTTTTTTCCTGATTCTTTTTTGACTGAGATTCTGATTCTGAATTTTTATTATAAATAAACTAGTTAAGACCAGCCATGTTGTTTATCTTCATCAACCAATGCATTCTGGAAAGTAGGAGCCATTTTATTTTCTTCCCTGAGACAGTTGTTGGCTATTTTTCTGAATACAGAAGTAAGGGAGGATTTTCAAAGATGTAAGAAAATCGGGTGCTCAGCGCCAATTGAAAGTTCCTTTGGCAAGCCCATCATGAAAAACCCAGGAACTCGAGAATTCTAATATTGACTCTGATCCTGATTCTGTCCATGACTTTCAATGGCTATGTCTACACTTGAAAAGTTAGGTCGACTTTATGAAGTCGACTTAAAGTGGACCTTATTAAGTCGACTTAACAAAAGTCGAGTTAATTTTTCAAGTGTAGATGTGGCCCCTTTTCGACCTTATTAAGTAAATTTAAAGTTTTAAATTGACTTAATAAACTTCACCAAGGTGTTGATCCTCATCTCCACTGGCTTAAGTCGACTTAATAAAGTCGACTTAAGCGCTAGTTCAAATTAAAATGAGGTGTTATTAATTTGAACTAACTTTTCCCTAATTCGACTTAAGGAGCATCTTAAATCGAATTAAGGAAAGCCCAGTGTAGACACTGAGTAAATTAAGTCGACTTAATCCTCATTAAGTAGACTTAATTTCTAAGTGTAGACGCATCCAATGTGATTTTAGATAAAGCATTGAACCTTTTTGCCTCAGTTTCCTCACCTATAAAATGGAGATAATACCAACCAAACAACCTCACAGTGATTGTGTGACAATTAGTTAATAATTGTTGAGCTTTTAGGAGATGAAAGAGCTATATCAATACTAAATAGAGTTTATGGACAGAAGGAACCACTAGTTCATTTAGTTTAATTTCCTGTATATCACAGACCACCACCTCCACCCAGCAACAGCACACTAATCTCAACATAAGTATTATAAACTCATGGCAGCTGCTTTTCTTTGTATACAAATGTAAACACAAACCTCCTCACAAATGATTTCCATGAGTTTTGGAATAGTCTTTTGATATCTCATGCAGCCATACTGAGTATTTCATAGAAGGAGTGCTCACAAAATGTAAAGTGCTAACTGAGGTAGGGAAAACGTGTAATTTTTGTTTCCAACCATTTCTATAAAATATTTTAAAATAAATGTAGCTAAAAAGATACCTTCATGGAACCTGAATGCAGATAGTCTTAAAATCATTGACATTTGCACAGTCCTGCAAACCAAAATTTCATAGGCATCGTGACCAGGTGCCTCAGATGGATCACACTGAGAATGCCATACTCAAGGCAGACAGTGAAAAAATAGGCCAGACAATTCCTACAACTGGTAGTTTTGTCTGTAATTAGACTAATCAAGCCAGAAACAAAATTGGTTCTGAAGTACCACACTGGTTAACCAGAATCCAAACATTGTCCCCTTTAGGCTTTCTAGTCTTGGAGTCCCATCCTGACAAAGAGGTTATTAATAATTATCTGATTTACCCATATGTGAAGTTCTTAGTAAATCTAAGAGATTAGACACTTACTGCCAGATCAATACGTATCTCAGATCTTGCTCAATTATCAGCCAGTCCTTAGTAAACTAGCCAAATATTTGTTAGTGAGAAAGAAGTGTGTTATAAATGATTAATAAATCATGTACATACAAATTATTGCAAAATCTTTATATCAGGTTTGTAGCAGTGATGAAATAGACTGCTGGCTTGTAAAAGTCTCTCTGGTTATGTCTACCCCTGTTAAATTAAGTTGAGTTAGCGTGTTAAGTTGACTTAGCGTGTCTACACTAGATATTTAGGTTGACTTAAAGTTGACCTTGGACATCTACACTAGATGCTTAAGTTGACTGGCAGGGGCTAGGTTGACCTAAGAGTGGTGCATTGTGGGAAGTGTGGCATGTGGCACCCGAGAAGGGTCCCCCTCCTCCGACCCCTCCTATGAAAAAGGAAGTGAGCTCAGCACCTTCCCTATTGTGCCTGGCAACATGGAGGCTGAGCAGATCATAGACAAGATTCTTCTCCAGTGATTTGTCAGGCAGCAGCACAACACCTGCCAACTATTGGTAAGGCTTCTTGTGCCGTGGAGTAGGCTTTGCTGGCAACCCACCAGTGCGGAGGCAGACAACAGCCTGCCCCCCACCTTGCTGCCCCAGCAAGCTGCCGTGCTCACTGAAGTGCGCTCCGTGCCTCATCGCCTCTTGGCACATGCATCCAGCAGCAACTGGTGGGAGTGGATGATCTTGACCACATGGGATGATGACCAGTGGCTGCAGAACCTCAGGATAAGCAAGCAGACCTTCCTCAAGCTGGTCCATGAGCTCATCCCAGTTCTGCAGTGCATGGACACCCGACTTCGTCCCACCCTGCCCACAGATAAGCGAGTGGCCATCACCTTATGGAAGCTGGCAACCCTAGACTCCTACACCTCTATGGCCTAACAGTTAGGCATTAGGAAGGCCACCATGAGGACCATCCTCATGCAGGTGTGCAGGGCAATCAAGTGGGTCCTGCTAGCCCACCTCATCCCCCAAGCAACCTGCACAAACTCCTCGATGGCCTTGCCGGACTCGGCTTCCCGAACTTTGGGGGCATTGTGGATGCCACCCACATACCCATCTGAACCCCAGAATACCACGCCAAGGACAATATCAACCGGAATCTGAATGGTCCTGCAGGCCCTTGTGGACCACCACGAGATTTTCCAGAACATCTATGTGAGCTGGCCGGGGAAGGTGCACGACACACGGATCCTGCACAACTCTGCCCTGTATAGGCACATGCAGGTGGGCACCTTCTTCCCCAACCAGACCATCACCATCGGGGACGTGCAGTTGCCTGTCCTGATTCTCGAGGATGTCGCCTACCCCTTGATCCCCTGGCTTATGAAGCTATACCCAGGCCACATGGATAACAGCAGGGACCTCTTCAATCAGAGGCTCAACTGGTGCTGCAGCCTCATCAAGTGTGCGTTTGGATGTCTGAAGACTTTCTGGAGGAACCTCCTGACCCTCCTACAGCTCAGTGAGAGTAATCTCCCGGAAGTTGTCAGCGCATGCTGTTGCCTGCACGACTTCTGTGAGTTGCGGGGGAAAGGGTCTCCCGCATCTGGGAAGCTGAGGCCGAGTGGCTCACAGCACGGTATGAGCAGCCTGACGACACCCTGCCCCAGACCCAGTGGGTCCAGTGGCAAGCACAGCTCATCCGGGATGTGCTGAGGGCCCACTTTCTCAGTGAGGAGCACTGAGGGTTGGGCCTGCTACCAGGCCTCATCACCTCCACCACCTGCCCATGTCTGGCCCCTCACCCTTACATACCCATCTCCCCCCTGTCCGCAAACCAATAAAAACCATGACAGAATGTATAATGATGTACAGGGTTATTATTTGGGGGGGTGGGGGGGAGAGGACGACTGGAGATTGGGAGCTCTGAGGGTTGGGGGTTTTTGAACGGAGTGAAGAGGGTCGGGGGAGTGCAGAAGGTCGGGAATAGCGGAATTTGGGGGGAGTGAAGAGAGGAGAGGGCATGGCCAGTGCTAGCAGCTTCTGGAAGGCGGGTCCCGGGCCTATAGACATCTGCCCCATGCCCTGGTCCGCTGGCAAAGGGGGCTACTTCTGGGGCACAGGGCAGGGCCCTACAGGAACAGATGCTCCTCCAGGCACTGGGTCTGCTGCCACATTAGGTTGAGCATTCGCTCGAGCAGCCTCTGCTCAACCCTCGGCTGCCCCCACTCAACCCGCCAGTGGGCATCCTCCTGCTCCTGCCAGGCCATCAGGCGTGCCTTGGTCCGCTCACTGATGTGGATCAGGTCCTCGAGGAGCTCATCCCACGAGTGCAGTGCCCTCTTCCTCCTCCTCCCAGTCGGGACTGGTGGGGCCCTGGGAGGGCCATGTGTCAAGGTCTGCTGGAGAGAAGCAAAGAACAGAGTTCCTCCCATTAGCTGGTGCGGTGTGCAGCCTGCCAGCACTTGCTGTCCCCTGACCACCCCCCTGCTTCCCAATCCCTGTCCCCTTGGTACACACTGGTGTGCTCTGCTGCCCAGGTCAGGTGTGGTGCCCACGGTGGGTGAACTGCAGGCAGCCGTGCCTCAGGGGTCTCTCCTGAGGCCACGTACCAGCGGTGTTGGGTCCATGATGTCTGGCCTTGGTGATCCTGCCTACAGTCCCCCCACCCCATCTCCAGACACACCACTGCACCGCTTGGCTTTGGCTCCCCCTCCACATCCCCCCTGCCACACAGCCTCCAGCCCCTCTGCCCCTGTGGGAGGCCCTCTGCGCCCCCCCTGACCCTGCCTTTCCCTGGGCCATGTCCCCCTGTAGTCCCTGTCTCACAGGCATGCACAGCCTTACCTGCAGGAAGGGAGGGAGAGAGGGAAGAAACACTCACTGGCAGGTGCAGCAGATGTCTGGCACACTGTCCCCTCATCTAGGTCATCTTTGCATCTGCCATCAGGGTGGATGAGCTCCAGGCTGGCTGCTGACTCCAGGGCTGACCAGGTAGCCTTCTGCTGCTGGACGCTGGTCTCCCCCTGCTCCAGCACCACAGACTTGTCCACCAAGCTCTCCTCCTGGTAATCATCAAAGGAGGGTGGCTCAGCGGAGTCAATGGTGTGGGCTGGGAGGCTTTCACTTTCCTGCCCCAGAAAGGCATCCAGCTGCCAGTGGTGGGGCTGCCCCTATCCAGAGCGTCTCCTTCTGGGCCTTTTGGTAGCCCTGTCAGAGGTTATTTTCACCCGTACCTGCTGGGTGTCACAGGTGTCAGCCAGGGCCTGGGAAATGGAGGCATATACCTCCTGGTTGCAGTGGTTGCCCCACAATCAGCAGTTCACTGCTTCGTCACCCCAAATGTCCAGCAGTTCCAGGATTTCCTGGTGGCTCCAGAATGGGGCCCACTTGTGGTGCTGGCTGCTCTGCTCAGCCATCTTCCCATACGGCAGGCCTGGCCAGTTCTGAGGAGCAGGATGGGCAGGGCTGTGTCCTGCCCTGTGGTTGGCCAGGGCAGGCTCTTCCTGTGCCAGGAACCCTGGGAGGGAGGTCTGTAGGCAAATGAGGTCAACTTAGAGCTATTCCGCATCCACACTGGCTCAAATCAACTTAATAAGGTCTACTTAAGCATTAAGTTGATGTAAAACAAGGTGTTATTAAGTAGACTTAAACTTTCCTTAAGTTAACTTAATGAAATGCTTAAGTTGGCTTAAGGAAAGCCCAGTGCGGACGGGGAGAAGTTTAGGTCGACTTAAGCCTCCTTAAGTCAACTTAATTTGTAAGTGTAGACACACCCTTTGGGAGCTTCCAAAAGATTAGAAGGTCCTCAGTCCATAGTTCAAAATACTGCTTTTAGATGTAAATCCAAAGTTAAGAAAATTGGAGGAACAAGACAAAATGGAGGTATCTCAAAGGTCTTTTTATATCCTTTGCCATGTGTATGGAATTTTATTGTCCCAAACAAAGGCCACAGTCCAGGTGTATGTAAAGTCACTGGTCCATAATGGAATCTAAGATATCATGGCCATACCATATGCATTACATGTTTTGTTGAATCACACATTGGCTTCTCACTGTCTGAGTCATTCTCAAGAAAAGATATATGCAGGGATGAATTTCTACAATGACCCATTGTGAGGGTGTAATTTTCCTAATATTGTTACCTAACATGATACACTTTGTGCAAGATTTGCTTCAATTATATAACAGATAATATAATTTATATAAATGCTGATCTTTGATCAAACAGCACCACAGACACAATTTTAGATCAGAAGGGTAGATTAGATCATCTAGTCTAACCTCTTGTATAACACAAGCCATAGAACTTCACCCAGTTACCTTTCTAGAGAGCCCAATAACATCTGTTTGCATTGAGCGGTTGTCCCTAAATTGTGGACACAACACCCATAGAAGGCACAGAGGAAAGTTTGGAGGATTGCAGCTGGGCCCAGGCCAGCACTTATGTAGGTTAAGGAGAGAGAGCAGCACCTCTGCTCTGCTCCCACCGTTGGCCTTGCCCCTCGAGTTCTCTGTCCAGCTCCTCACCATGGCTCCCAGCCTAATTACAGCTCCATTTCCATCCCTAACTGTGGCCCCAACTTTGACCTCGGTCCCACTCCCAGCTGCAGCTGTGGCTCTGGCCCCAATCCTGGTCATATCTTTATTCCCAGCTCCTGCAGGAAGGGGAGCACAGACCAGGTAAGGGGGAGTCTGGGCCAAAAATGTTTGAAGACCACTGACCTAAAGTATATCTTCCAGAAGGTATCTAGTCTTGATTTTAAGATATGACTATACAGAGAATCTGCCACTTCCTTGGTAATTTGTTCTATCAATGTCTCTCACTATAAATAGCTATGTTTTATTTCTATTTTGAGTTTGCCTGGCTTCAGCTTTCAGCCATTGCTGTTTGTTCTATTTTTCTCTTCTAAAGAGCCCTTTAATACTTGAAATTTTCTTCCTATGAAGGTATTTGCACATTATAATCAACTCATCTCTTCTTTTTATGTAGCTAAACAGATTGAGATATTTAAGTCTTTCCTGGGATTATTCCCCACATTGATTCATTTCTGTAATTTATAAGAATCCATTTGTTAAAAAAATTAAAAGGAAAGTGGTCTTTACAAATGAAGAAAGAGAGTGACAAAACTTAAGGTGCATCAATACTGGCAACTTAGGTCAACTTAAGGAGGCTTAAGTCGACCTAAACAAAGCCACGTCCACACTGAACTTTTATTAACTTGACTTAAGCATTTCCTTAAGTCGACTTTATAACACTTCATTTTAGGTCAACTTAAGCCTTAAGTCAACTTAAAGCCAGTGTGGATGGGGTGGGGTTTAGCACCTAAGTTGACCTTATTAAGTCAACTTAAAGCATTTAGTCAACTTAATAAGGTCTTAAAGTCGACCTTATTAAGTTTCTAGTGTATAGTGTATTTCTAGTGTAGACATAGCCTCAGAGAGGACAGTGTATTACACAGAGTTCTGGAATCAGTGTATCTGTCATAGTTGTCAAAGATCACAGACCTTAATGAAAACCAAATATTTTCACTTTGCTGATACGGCATAGAAAATATAACGCTTTCTAAAATCATGTCTTCAAATCAAAAATTATATTTCTGGAATGTTGTACCCCCCCTTCCCTTTAAGCCTCTTAGATGACTTAAATCTAGGCTTGAAGAAATTAAAAATATTCTAAGGGTATTGTATGACCTCTGGAGGTTATTTGTGGTTTTTGTTTTTGTAACCTCACCTTTCTCCATCGAGATTCTACCTTATAATATAAAAGATTTTTCATTTTTGGGATCATTGCACCCAAACTAAGGCTTTGGTCCTGCAAAGATGTAACAAAACAAGTATTTTTATGGGTATTAGCATAATTATTTTAGGACAGACTCATTCCTGCAATGTTGCAAGTGCTAGGCGGAAAAAAGAGGGAGCTTGCTCTTCCTCATTCATGGTCTTCTTGGTTGGGGCAACCTTTTATCTGCCCTAATTTTCACTTCTGTTGTAATGGCTCCTCCAGGCCACTGCTGTGGAGTACAATTGCCTAAGTATAAGGATACCCTGTCTATTCCCGCACCTTTTCTCTAGTTTGGCCTGAATCTACCCAAGAACAGCCTGGTTACTGATTCTGTCCCTGGTGTAGAAACCCCCTGATTGGTGACTATTCTATATTTACATCTTGCTTGGGCTGATATAAAGGGACCACAGGACAATAGTGAGTCAACCCAGGGAGTACAGTGGGATTACTAGAATAGGTAAAGCTACTCATGTGTGATATATATTATTGATCTAATTTTGGTTGTTGATTTTGGCTGTTCTGGGTGATGTTAGTGGCCTGGTGACATACAAGAGGTTAAGAATGACCTAATGGTTCCGCCTGTCCTTAAACTCTATGATTATTGTTTATATGGGAGTAAAGAGATACTAGGACAGGCACTTTCTTTATATGCATTAACATTCACAGAATCCATTCTTGCTTTAGCTTTAGTAAACACAGTTGAATTGAGACACTTGTGCTTCCTTATTTCTTATAACAGACAGAGAAATAAAGAAGAAACAAGAGAGATCTGAGCGTGAATAAATATCTCTTCTTATACTAATTTATTGAAAGTGAGGGGTTGATAGAATAAAAACTTCCTAAACCTCTCTATATTTCTTTCACTATGAAATTACTAATTACATGATGCCAATATCAAAGGGGGCGAGGGGTATTTTAATTATTATGTAAAAGGTCACCTAATGCTCCTTGTCATATGTGAACTGTGGCAAATAAAGAGAAAGTAAACACAGATTGAGGCAGTATATGATGAACAAGTTTTTGACCCTCTCTTAACCAGTCCAGGTGAAACATGAAGCTTAATCAACTATTCAACTGGCAGACATTGCACAATATAATTTGAAAGAGATGGTGTAATGTTCTTGTGGTTCATTAAATAATAAACTAATGAATGATAAAGGAGAAAAACTTTAATTAAAAAAAAAAAAAAACCTGGAGAGATTTTGTGGTGAACTGCTGCACACATCCATGTTGTGTTCCCAACCTCTTCCTCCAGGGCACATCTCCAAATTTCTGTGTTCACAATAACGTCACTTATAAGTCAGGGACTCTAAATTATAATCTTCTACAACCATATGTCTATATTTTCTCTGTTAATGGAAATTTAACTGATATAACAACTAATAATTATCCAATATTGCAGGCTTTAAATTTTCAATACATTTCCACAAACTCAGTGTATCAACTACCTAGACAGGAGAGGTTACCAGTACATCACTCTTAAGAGAGTATTTACCATTCACTCTCTTCAAATAACCTTTCTTCAAGCAGGTTAGCAAGTCTCTATGCATCTTTCAGGATACTTCATCTCCCGCTGTGATCTTCTCTGTATCGGCCTTTCATTAGAATCTGAGTTTTTCTCTTATACCTTGACAGTTTCTCCGTTATGCGTTGGTTGTAAAGGATCAATCAGAGGGGAAGTTCTAGAGTTCACATCTACTATCCATGTGTTGAAACTTTCTGAAATTACTTATAGTTCTCTTTGCTTACATTGAAATGTGCCCCCCTGTTCTGTCTGACTACATAAGACCTTGAATGCACCTGTTCTTTAATCAAACAGAGTCCTGTGGCACTTTTAAAGACTAACAGATTTATTTATCACATGAGCTTTCATGGGAGAAAATACCACTTCATCAGATGCTCTCATCTTCAAACTGTCTGACAAAGTGGGATTTTCTCCCACGAAAGCTCATGCGATAAATAAATCTGTTAGTCTTTAAAAGTGCCACAGGACTCTGTTTGTTTATCTGCAACAGACTAACATGGCTACCCCTTTGGAACTGTTCTTTAATGGTACCCTTTGGCTCCAAATATTGCGGGGGGGAGGGGGGAGGAATGGGGAAGTGGGTGATTCCTTAGGTACACGCCATCATCTTTGTCAAAATAATATTTCAATTTCCATTTCTGATTTTCTTTTATCTTCAAATGGTTGCATTGTTATGATATTTCAGCAAGTTATCAGTAATTGGTAAATTAGATCTGATCCTTTATTCCATTAACAGCTGAGCTTCAGGAGTGTACTTCAGTAAACCAGTAATACTTTATACAAATCACCCAACAGTCAAAAGTCTTTTTCATAAAGTTATTTTTGGTCCATATAGACAAGTCCATTTGATTGGGGTAATTTGGACTTCATGTTTTGTGATGAAAATCCCAATCTATGGCAAATTGCCTAAAATCTGCACTGGAAAATTGTGGCCCATCATCACTAAAGACTTCATTTGGAATTCCATATTTGGAAATGATTCTCTTCATGCTGACTATGATTGACTTACTATTAGTTGTGTACAGTGTGCAAATTCCTGGATACAGAAAATAATAATCTGTGACTATTCGATAATCCTTTGATTGCCAGGTAAATAATTCAATGTCTACCTTCTCATAAGGCCTTTGTGGAATTGGATGAGGGTTCAGTGGCTCTGTCTGTCGGCATGGCTTGTATTTCAAACATGAAAAACAATTTCTTACCACATTGGTGATGTCATGATTGACTTGCGGCCAGTTCTTAATGCTTCTTAATTCCTAAATAACCCTTGTGGGTCCTCTGTAGCATTTCTTTTTGGAGGCTCATTGGAATTACAACCTTACTGCCTTTGAAAATCACCTTATCTACAACAGTAAATTCATGTCTGCAATTCCAATAGTCTCATACTGGGACGGCAAATGATTATTTCGTAAGGCACCTTTTAATTATCACTTTTTTAAGGATACCAAGTGATTCATCTCTCTCCCTCTTTCCTCTCTTATTTGTTGCAGTTTCCTGTTGGCTATGAGAACTAACTTTATAATCAGAGCTACATATTCCTGCATCTCATTCTGTTAAGTGTTCTCTAGTTTTGTGGGAGCCACTGCTCTGGAGACAGAGGTGGATCAGGGGCTGTCGGGCCCCTGGGCCTCCCCCACTGGTGCCCCCCCGAGGCTAAGGCCCCCCAGCCTGGAGCCTGAGACCCTCCCTGCCAGCCTAGGGCCCTGGCTCAGGTAGGCCAGTGCTGGGGGGGGGGGGAGGGGAGGCTGGGGTCAGAGGCCAGCTGTGGCTTGGCTTGTCAGACCCATGGAGTGGTGGCATCGACTGGTGTGCGTGGTGTGGCCCAAAGGCCATGCCGGAGGCTGTACTCCATGCTCCAGTTGGCTCCGCCACCCTGGGGGCTGACTAGGCATGCTGCAGGTGGCCCACCCCACCCCCAGGGTGGGCAGGAGCAGAAAGCCCAGCCTCTGGGCTGGCCCACTTTACTCCTGGGGACGGACTGGCTGGCCCAGGGACGGGACGAGGCGGGAGGGAGCACGCAGGCAGCCTCTGGGCTGACCTGTCCTGCCTCTCTACCCACCCCCACTCCAGTGCTGACAGAGCATAGGGCCCCCACATCGTGGTGGGCCCCTGGACATAGGCCCTATTGACCTATGTGGAATACAACCCCTGGAGATTACATATGCTGTGACCTGAATTTACTGGGTGTGTAGGTCAAAATCAAATAATACTTTTGCTGTTTTTTCATCATTCTTTGAATTCTTAAGTTACAGTCTGTAGCAAAGGACCCTGGCCTTCCGCTGAGCCTGGGCCTGAATGCCCCGCCTGGCCAGACAGTCGTACTGCAGGTCTTCAGCCCCAGAAGTGGAGGGGCGGGGCCCAGACAGAAAGGGAAGGTATAAAAGCCCAGCCAGGCAGCTCAGTAGGGCTGAAGCAGCCGCAGAGGCAGGACGTGCTGCCTCGGAGGCCACGGTCTGGGTCAAGCCGGGCTTTGACTGGAAGGTGGCCATGGGGGCCCCGGGCTGGAGGGCAATACGGCCCACCCAGTCTACTAGGTCCCAGTGACTGGGAGGGGATTCCTGAGCCTAGAGCCCGGAGAAAGCCTCCCTGGCTTCCCCGGGAACCAAGCCTGGAGCCCCTCTCCCTGGAGGAACCTGAGGAACTGCTGATCCCCTGTGACTTCGAGGAACGCCCCTTGGCCGAAGACCCCAAAGACCCCAAGGAACAGACACCAGCTGCTGGGCCCTATGACCTGGAATAGCTGCCCTCTGTCGAGGAGCCGGAGGAGTTCCCAGACATACCGCCTATGGACACAGATGGCCTGGTTGGGATCCCCCGAGCAATCTATCCCGAGGACCTGGAGGGAGACTCTGTGGATCCAGGTACCCCAAACCCCAGGGTGGGAGGAAGTGGCCCAGGGGCGGCTAGCTGCCACATAGTGGGTGGCGGAGCCACCTGAGGTCAGCGTGTTTCAGTGGGAGCCCCGCTGACCCCAGTGGCAGACCACTCTGCCACTGGATAGGGCCCTGGGCTGGGACACAGTGGAGATGGATGGGCCTGCGTCCCCCTCCCTCACCCTTTTCCCTAACCACCCGGAGTGCTCAAACCCCTAGAGATCCTACGAGGAGGTTTGTGACTCTGTGCCTGCCCCCACCCCCGCCTGAGGGGCCAGGGGCAATTGGACTCTGTGCCTGCCCCCACCCCGCCTGAGGGCCGGGGGCAATTGGACTCTGTGCCTGCCCCCGCCCTGCCTGAGGGGCCGGGGGCAATTGACTCTGTGCCGGAAAGGGCGCCCACCACTGCTATTTCCCCTGAGGCACCTAAAGCGGAGCTCCACACAGTCATTTAGTGGTTTGCTAAATAATTATATCAAGGGCTTGTAGTCTGTTTCAGTTTCCACTGTCTTGACATAAATATACTGATTGAATCTCTCATAGACAAATGATATTCCTGAAAGTTCCTTCTCAATCTGCTTATCTGGTTTCTGCCTCAGTCAGTGATTTGGATTAATATGCAACTGGTTACCAACAATCCTCATGCTTCTATAAAAATCACTGCACCCAACCCAGACTGTGAAGTATCTGCTGAAATTGTAATAGGCTATCCTGGTACATAGAACATCAATAGTGGTTCTTGCATCAATTGTTGTTTTAAACCTTTCCATGATTCCTCCTGTTCAGTACCCCAATACCATTCATTTTTATTCTCTAAGGGTACGTCTTCAGAGGTGGTATTATTACGTTGATTTAAGGAAGCACTTAAGTTGACTTAATAAGCACCCAATGTGGATGCAGTGGTCTGTAGGTCGAGTTAAGCATCCTTAAGTCGACCTAAGGCTCCAGTGTAGTAACCCTAAGAGTTTTCTCTAAGTCTCTACTTTGGTAGGTAGATTAGGTATGAATTTTCCAAGATAATTAACCATTCCCAGGAAGTGCTGGAAATCTTTCTGGGGGCATGACATCATTTCAATAACTTAAATCTTCCTCTTATCAGGTTTTGCACTTCATTGAAAATCCCCTCAACAAAAGTTAGTTCTATAATCCCAAAAAGTCTTTTCTCCCTCTTTCGTTGAGGTTTGCAACTAGGACCTCACAAAGTCTACAGTCATGATTCTTTTTCGTTGAGCCCCAGATTATGATATCATCCACTGAGGTGTCAACACCATTAATAGGTTCATAGCTCATATAGATGACTTTGTGATACACTTCTGGTGCTGAAGCTATGATCCCAGAGGGGTATTAAATCTGCATAGCTTTGAAGTTTCTTCAGTTAATGTTAACTGGCAAAACTCAGAGGATATATCCAATTTACTAAAATAAAGAGCATTTGTAAATTGAACCATTATCACTTCTCTGGTTGGTAGTTTTAAATGTTCTCTTTTTATACCCTTGTAGTGGTCTCTGGGACGTAAGTATATGCACATCTGGTGTTACTTTTCTTCATAATGACTAGGGAGCTCACCCAGTCTGTTGGCTCCTCAGTTTTTTTGTATTATTTGCATTGCTTCCATCCTTGCAAACTGAGCCTTGGTTTATCACAGAAGGAAAATAGTACATTTCCACATGGATGGATAACTGGAGGGATCAACTTGTTTATTTGGATTGTATGTTCATCATGCAAGCAACCCAATCCTTGAAACAGATCACGATATTCTGGAAAGAGAACCTTATAGATAGATTTCATATAATCTTTTAATGAAAACACCCATTTTACCAGCTTGAGTTTCTCATATGCCATCAGGCCTAAAATTGGTGTCACCTCCTCAAGTCAACAGCACTGCTATGAGTACCAGCATTGCTCTACCGTATGACAACATTTTATGGCTGACTTAGAACAATGCTTCCTCAGCTTTTAGAACAATGCTTCCTCAGCTTTAAGCCCTAACTGTCTCTACTCTATTTGCACCATATTGATGACATTTTTATCATTTGGATTCATGGAAAGGAGTCCCTTGAAGAATTTCACTGGGATTTCAGCAATTTGATTCCTACAATCAACCTCAGCCTGAACCAGTCTACATAGGAGATCCATTTCCTGGACACTACAGTTCAAATAAGTGATGGTCACATAAGCCTTACTCTATATCAGAAACCTACTGATCTCTATACCTACCTACTTCCCTCCAGCTTTCAATCAGGATACCTCACACAATCCATTGTCTACAGCCAAGCCATACAATTCAACCACATTTGCTTCAATTCCTTAGACAAAGACGAACACCTTCAAGATCTCTATCAACTATCTCTAAAACTACAATAAACACCTGGGGAAGTGAAGAAACAGATTGACAAAAACAGACAGGTTCCTAGAAGTCATTCACAACAAGATATGCCCAAAAAGAAAAGCAACCAGGACACCACTGGTCATCACCTACAGCCCCCAAGTAAAACTTCTCTAGCACATCATCAAGGATCTATATCTATCCTTTAAGATGATCCCTCAGTCTCTCAAGCTGTGGGAGGTAGGCCAGTCCTCACTTACTGACAGCCACTCAACCTAAAGAAAATACTCACCAGTGACTCCACACCATACAAGAGAAACACTAACCCAAGAACTTATCCTTGCAACAAAACCAGTTGCCAACTCTGCCCACAGATGTACTCAAGTGATACCATCATAGGACCTATAGCTACACTATAGGGGGTTCATTCATCTGCACATCTACTAATGTCATATATGCTATTTGGTGTCAACAATGCCCATCTGCCATAAACATTGGCCAAACTGGACTGTCTCTACGCAAAGAATAAATGGACACAAATCAGATATCAAGAATGGTAACATTAAAAAAAAACAACTGTAGGGGAGCACATCAATTTCTCTGGACATTCAGTAACAAACTTGAAAGTTACCATATTTCAGAATAAAAAACTTCAAAAATAGACTTCAACATGAAACTGTAGAGTTGGAATTCATATGCAAACTTGACACTATCAGATTGGATCTGAATAGGGACTGGGAGAGGTTAGCTCACTACAAAATGTAATTTCTGCTCTTTAAACATTCTCACCTTCTCATCAATTGTTGTTAATGAGCCACTTCCACACTGTTTGAATTAAAACAACTTGTTTGTTTCGCTGAAATAGACTAACAGGGCTATCCCTCTGGAACAGTTTGAACTGACTTTGTTAACCTTCCATATAATAATGTGATTTACCCTTTTTTGCATCTGTATACACCTAACATACTGTAGTTTTCATTTTATGCATCTGAGAAGGTGGGTTATAGACCACAAAAACTTATGCCTTAATAAATTTGTTAGTCTTTAAAAGTGCCACAAGACTCCTTTATTATTATAAAAGTAGTTTCATGAAGTGCAGTTGGAATATTATTTTGTGCTGTTATACATACACATTCAGAGTGATGCGAGTGGTCCCTTCATGTTCCATATCACAACTAAGAGTTAATAAAATACCTAATTTCCTAAATCCAAAACAAATCTGCACCACAGTTTAATTAATGGATTACTTTCCATACAGCTACAGAGAAAGGGCATTCAGTTAGACAATATTAGATCCTCTATATAAGCAGGGGAAAAATAAAAATGAAAGTAGAAACTGTAGTAAATTGGAGATTGCATGAGTGTGCAGTAAATACGATAGATGAATGAAGCTGTGCTTCTAATTATCAACACAAAACATTTTTCTTCAATAATAAATACATTAATATCTTCATGAAAGCCACGGATATGACACTTTACTCTCTAGAGTGAGAAGATTAATCAGAGCTTGTTCTCTTCCTGGATTAGCAGTTCCTCATCCTGAGCTCTGAATTTCATGATTAAAGTGAAAATCTGCTTTTTGACTGCCTCTGAGTGGTTGCACATTGCTGGAGGAATTGCTTTCTGCTGACTCACCAGTGTCCACCTCAGCATTTTCTGCCTCCAGGGCAGGCTGTTGGTCTTAATCATAAATTGAAAACACGAGGAAGAATAATTAAAGAATGAACTGTAATTATGAGCAAGATCCAAAGGGAACAAAATTAACACTGAGTATATGCCTTAGGTTTCCTTTTAGTGCATTTAGGATTAGCTATAAAGTCTTATTAAACTCAATTAAATAGTTCATTAGAAGGATTTTTCCTATTAGAGCAGGATAAGTGGCTTGACTTTTAGAACTATGCTGTTTGTTGAGTTTTTCCTTTCACTGCTATTCTGTTGAACTGCAATCTGTCAGTTTGAAGAGATTTATTTTCTCCCTGAGGAAAACATTTAAAAAAAAAAAAAGTTTCCTGATTGCCATCTCCCAGGCTACTATACTGGGTAACACAGAATGGAGAGAAGAAGAGCGTCCTTCGGTGATGGAAGGTCAGGTTAGGAACTACTTAAAGAAGTTGGATGTGTACAAGTTTATGGGGCCGGATGAACTGCATCCAAGGGTGCTGAGGAAGTTGGCCAATGTGATTGCAGAGCCACTGGCTATTATCTTTGAAAACTCGTGGTGAATGGGGGAGGTCCTGGAGGATTGGAAAAAGGCAAATATAGTACCTATCTTCAAGAAAGGGAAGAAGGAGGATCCAGGGAACTACAGACCCATCAGCCTCACCTCAATCCCTGGAAAAATCATGGAGCAGGTCCTCAAAGAATCCATCCTGAAACAGTTGGAGGAAAATAGAGTGATCAGGAACAGTCAGGATAGATTCACCAAGGGCAAATCGTGCCTGACCAACCTGATTGCCTTCTATGATAAGATGACTGGATTTGTGGATGCGGGAAGAGCCGTTGATGTGGTATACCTTGGCTTTAGCAAGGCTTTTGATATGGTTTCCCACAGCATTCTCATTGGCAAGTTAAGGACGTATGGGTTGAATGAGTGGACCGTAAGATGGATAGAAAACTGGCTAGATCAACGGGCTCAGCGGGTAGGAATCAATGGCTCGATGTCTAGTTGGCAACCAATAATGAGTGGAGTGCCCCAGGGGTTGGTCCTGGGGCCAGTTCTGTTCAACATCTTCATTAATGATCTTGATGATGGGATAGATTGTGTACTTAGTAAGTTTGCGGATGACAGCAAGCTGGAGCGAATGGTAGACACGCTGGAAGGCAGAGAAAGGATTCAGGGAAACTTAGACAAATTGGAACACTGGGCCAAAAGAAACCTCATGAGGTTCAACAAGGACAAGTGCAAAGTCCTGCACTTAAGACGGAAAAATCCCATGCACTGCTACAGGCTGGGGACCGACCAGCCAAGTAGCAGCACTGTAGAAAAGAACCTGGAGGTTATGGTAGACAGGAAACTGGATACGAGCAAACAGTGTGCTTTTGTTGCCAAAAAGGCCAATGGCATATTGGGCTGCATTAGTAGGAGTGTTGCCAGCAGTTCGAGGGATGTGCTTCCCTTCCCTGGCAGCTACAGTCTGCCGGGGACAGCTGCTGCCAGGATGCTGCCAGCTGGAGCACCCCTACCATTACCAATGCTCCCCTCACCCTGCTCACGGGCAGAGCAGGGCAACCAGAGCCAGTGGTGCTGGCCCTCAGACTGGCAGCAGTCCCTAGGCTGCCATGCTCTGAGAGTCTCTGGAGCACAGCATCCTGGGAACCGACCCCATCCCGAGTGCCACCACCAGCTCCGCTCACCCTGCTCAGCTGGAGGGAGCAGGGCAAGGGGAGCTGGTGACAGCTTTCGGCCTTGCAACAGTCCCCAGACTGCCGTGTTTCAGAGACCCTCAGAACACAACATTCTTGGGAATTCTGCTGTCACCAGCTCCCCTTGCGCTGCTCAGCTGGGGAGCAGGGCGAGGGAAGCCGGCAGTGGTTGAGCAGGGCAAGGGAAGTGAGCACTAGCAGGGGATTCAGCTGCCAGGTTTCTCAGCAGGGGGTGGGCAGCCATCAAGTCTCCCCAGTCCCCCTGCGGGGGCTCTCCAGTCCCCAGTGTTGAGGGTGGACAGCCACTGGGGCTCGTCAGTCAGCAGGGTGGGGAGCCGCCAGGGCCCCAGGAAAGCCCCAGGCAGCTGAAGTCCAATTGCTGGGGGACTTCCTTGTCAATTTCACTGCTCTAACAGTGAAACTGACAAGTACTGATAAGGATCTGAAGAGAGTTCTACTACCTCTCAGGGGAATGCTGGAATGACTAAGCTACGGGATATTCAGAACTGGTGTTCCCTCAGTCTCTCTTGTTGAAGTTGTTGCATTTAGATAAACAATGTAAAGGTGATTGAAGCAGAGGAACTGGATCTCAGTTCTCTTCTTTAATCCATGAATTAAAGAAGCATTCCAATTCTTTATCTTTTTGAACCAATGACTGTTTAGGTATCTATCCATAGTTAAAAAGCCACTGAGTGAAAAAGCAAGAGGAAAAGGGAATGGGAAGGTATGATAGATGGTGTGTAGGTAAATGTGGTACATCTCTGATCCCATGCAGGCCCCAACGTGTCATGCCCAGGCCCTTAGCTGCCTATCATGCTGCTGTTTGGAAATTTCCCGTGTGCAGCGGAGTCCAGCAACTCACCTCGACTAAGAAGAACAACAGTCCTGAAGCCTCTCTGGTCATGTCAGCAGCAGTACTGGACAGTAAAGCAATCTTGAAGCCCCTCTGGATGTAGCAGGGCCACATACCGTCTGGTAAGCTCTGGGAGTGAATCTTTCTCCATTATTGTGCTGCCTCACTCTGACGCCTTTGCTAGGCTTTGAAACCTCACTTCCTGCCAAGATGTGCACAGCATATGTGACAGGGAGGTGCTTGTTGGGACCCTGAGGAAGCTAAGGGCTTCCTTTCTGTTGGGAAGGGCTGATACACCCCATCACAAAAAGATTATGCAGTTCAGTGGTTAGGACTCTTATTGGGATTCCTATAACTCAAGTGAATCACCTCCTCCCCAAGCTGGATTTTGAATGTTCTCCAATCCAATAGGAAATCTCAGAGCACACCTACCAGATCAAGCCATATGAGTGCCTTAGGTGGCCAAATACTTTTCTTCCCCTGCTTCGTGGATTGCTCAGGGGCATAGGCAGGAAATAGGAGTGCACATGCCGAGAGGCAGACATACAGGCACTAAAGGAACTTTTCTTCTTTGAAAACTTAGGTGCTGGGTGTATTTAGATACCACTAGGATTTGACAGACATTTGTGGATTGCAGTTGAGCCAAAACTGGCCTGAGGCACCAAAACCGCTGACTTAGGAGCCCAAATTGGATTTTAGTTGCCTGTGTACCTTCACAGATCCCACCTTAGATGTCTGAAATTAGATGTCCATGTTTGAAAACTAAGCTTACAATATGCAGCTCCAAATGTACTAGATGAAATTCCAGGGTGAAATTCTTTGGCCCGTGTTATTACTAGGCTTGATAGAACTCAATTTGGGATAATTCTATAGATAATATCAGTGTTTATTTTTAAGCATTTTAAAAATATTTATATTAATTTAAAATTTTACAGTTGTGTGAAATTTCAGGAGGGTTAGATAATTATTTAATAACTGTAGATGCTGAGATTCAAAGTTTCATAAGAGTTAAAACACAAATTGTTAATATCACACAATGACAGTGAAATAGTCATAAATTAAACTCTGCTCTCAAGTAGCATTTTTTCACACTTTGCCTATCTTAAAATTTTATGATCATCAATTGAAATATTTTTCCATTGGTTGGTATGCATGGTGAAATCAATATTTACAGACATCTATCAATAAAAATCTAATCCTTCCAAGCTTACTTATTATTTAGGAGATCACGCTAGATCACCTTAATTTTCCTTACTGGCCATAATATCTATGAATCCATGAACTTTCCCTTTCTTAAATTCATTTTTATAATCACATTTGTCTCATTGAAATAGATAAGCCTCCAGTCTTAGCATTTCCATTATAAATTCTGTTTTATAAAGGGTTTCAAATTCTTTTATAAAAATATACTCTGAGCTGAAGCAACTTTTTTGTCACATTCTTAAGTATGTAATTTCATGGTTTTCCTTAGCTGCCATTCTAATTTCTCCTATACTGTTGGAATTCTACACATTTAAGGCAAGATCCAAGAGATGCTGAGCCTATTAATTTTAAATTCTTTATACACCTTTTTTAAGTTGTATGGAACACATTCCTTTTTTTAATAAAAATAGTGTGTTGCTTTATAAATAACTAGAGCACTCAACAACCACTTATGCCACAGACTACCTGTAGATGTTTAAAGGAAATAATAATAAATAAGAGATGCATAGCTACATTTCAAATGCCAAATGTGCTTGGTTCATTATTTTTTTTCAATTCTATTATGTGTAATTATATGCCAAACTTTCTTCAGTAATGTATACTAAGAATTCTGTCTTTTTCATTATTTTTGAAAGATGAAAAAAGTTTATTTTCAGTATATTTTTACTACATTAAATCTTTTAGTATATTTAAGGTTTACACATCGATTGAATAAGTGAAAGGTTATTTCAAAAAACCATTTCCTCAAATATACTCTGCTCCTCTATTGATTGAAATTTATTGAAGGCAGCCACCTCTATCACAGTTCATTAGAAAACTCCATCACACCATAGTTCATCAAAATATCACCAGACTAAAATACCATTATAATCCAAGAATCAAGAAAATACTCAGGCTTTCTATTTACAACCTTATTGCCTGACAATTTAGCTTGCTGCTGATATGCTGAGATTTGCCAATTTCAAATTTCATCTGGCTGGTCAGGAATTCTGATTTGTAACATATATTTAGTCTAGGTATTAATGTGAAATGTCTAGAAATAGTTGGAGCACGCGCTAGAGAGCCTTACTATGGAAAGATATTCAAAATTGTAAACATGGCATTTACCAAAAAAAATCCTAAACAATTTTGAGAGCCATAAGATTGCTATTCAATGAAAGGAGAAATGATACTGCAGTCACGGGGGAGAGGTTCTATCTGAGTTGCATGAGGCTAAGACCATAATTCTCCAGATATTGGGAGAGTGGCCATGGGGTCAATGCAAACTCCATCTATTTAAAGACAGAGTAAGAAGAGCTACTTTCACTATTAAAAAAAAGAGAGTCCTGTGGCACCATATAGACTAACATTTCCTCGGGCATACACTTTCGTGGGCTATAACCCACTTTGTCAGATGCAACTTTTCACTATGAGTTCTCCAGTGTCCGTGATAGAAAACTATGTTAAAAAATAGTGCCTCCAAGCACCTACTTATATTGTTAAGCTCATCTCCACTATGTTAGAGCTTCAAAAGAAATATCATAGAATCATAGGGTATGTCTACACTGCCAATTTAGGTCGACTTAAGTAGCTTTAAATTGACCTAAATTACTCCCTATCCACACTGGGCTTGCATTAAGTTGACTTAAGAATTTCCTTGTCGACTTAATGAAAAGCTTAAGTCGACTTAGTAAAAACCACGGATTAGGTCGACCTAACCCTTAAGTCGACTCCCTAGGTCAATTTAAGCACAGTGTGGACATGGATTAACCCTTAAATTGACTTTATTAAGTCAATTTAAGGGCAGTTAGGTCAACTTACCAAGTCCAGGTTCAGGGTAACCACTTTGTTAAGTCGATTTAATAAGGTTGACTTTAAATCGACTTAAAGTCTACCATATTAAGTTGACTTAACAAAGTCAACCTAACTTTTTCTAGTGTAGACATAGCCATAGAAAGTGGAAGGGACCATGTGAGGTCATCGAGTCCAGTCCCCTGCACTCATGGCAGGACCATGTACCCTCTTAAATCATCCCTGACAGGTGTTTGTCTAACCTGCTCTTAAAAACTTCCAGTGATGGCAATTCCACAATCTGCCTAGGCAACTTATTCCAGTGGTTTCTCTGTCCTCCTTGTGACCATCTTTTAGGTTCTTAAACTGTTATCATGTCTCCTTTCATCTAGCCAAATTTCTTTAATGAAAAATTTACTGGAGTAACCCAGGCATATCCAAGGGGAAAAATAAGGAAGACACCCAAATGTACTATCCTACTGATGTCCTGTTTATTTCAGCTTCAGCTAGTCCCACACCTCATTCCATCTAGCTGGGTTTGCTGGGACTGCACCTTCAGGAAACACTGTAGCATTAAAGGGTGCATTAACATATATATTTTTTCATAGGGTTTCAGGAAAAACTTGTCTATAGTCTTTTGAGTAATGAGATGGAGCCAATGGTCAGTCTAGCAAAGACATCCTAAGTCTTAAGTGAGGGTGAATATATTGTCAGTATCACTAATACAACAGAGAATGTTCAGTGCTACAGCCAATACTTTAACCTGCAAATAACCTTCTAACTCCTAGATATATCTAGAATTGGTAGATTTCCAATTCTATAGGCACTTGGGAGGAGAAAATTTAAATGAACAAAAGGACAATAATTGACTGCACCAAATCTGCCCTTCAGTCTGGAATACCAACAGGAGCAATGTGTGATACCTAACATATTTGTATATTCTGATCAGAGCAACAATATAAAAATTGGGTTTCTATGCTTTATACTTGTTACAATTGCAACAAAATCAATCTAACATTTATGATTTATGGGTCAACCTTAGTTCCAATCATATATTTTACATGTGACATGTGGCACTTTGAATGCTTCAGTTCTCTCCTCCTAACTAAAACAAAATGTGTGAGATTTCTCTTAAACACTCTTTGCTTGGTACTTCATCAGAATCTAGATGATGCAGGACTATGTAACAGGGTGAAGCATAGACACACATGGCTAGTTACAATGCTTTGTCTAACAAAGGGATAATGTGCTATCAAGTATTTCTATGTAATTCAGTTACATAAGATGTCTCTCAGTTTCTCTCCTGAAATGATCTGTAGAGTCACTGGACTTTCTGAAAAGCTTCTGCCTTCCAGCTGTGAAGTGGCTGCCTTTCAATGTGGGTGAAGTGATTCCTCTCAAGAATTTGTAATCCACCTAATAGAGTTTATTGAATGCTTTGGTGTCTCTGGATGAAGGTTATACAGGATCCAATATTATTATGATGATGTTGATATTAATAACTTGTCTCCCCCTTTGATATGAATGCATCAATGGTAATGTTTACTCTAAAGTATTGAAGCTGACCTCAGGCTATATTTTACTACAACAACTGATGGGCAGCTTAAAAATTATCCAAGAACCAAGAAGCTACAGATCCAATAAAAGAAAAAGAGTTGAAAACATTCTTAGCAAAAGTTTGTTTAAAGTAACACACTTGACCTTATAAAACTATTTTACAAAATTATTTAATGATTTTGTAGTGGTATTGTTAATGAAGAAGTGTTTAATTGATCTATTTGGACTTATGGCTCTTCCATATAGCTTTTATAATATTAAAAGTGTTTATTATAGTTGAGGCATAATTGAAATTTAAAAGATGTGCCCTTTCTCACCTCAAATTCTAGGTATGGGTTCATTCTTGATTCAGATAAGATGGGCTCTGGTTCCAAAGCTTTCCAACTCCAGTTCAGAGATAACTGTAATCACACAAGAATTTGGGATATTTCAGCTCATGATGATAGACACTAAAATATTGCAATAACATATAGAGGTACAGATCAGTATGGTATACATATTTTGATCCATCACAAACCCAAAATCACTATAAAAGTAGCTGAGAAAAATTAGAAAAAAAAAGTTACAAGCATAGGAATGTATGAATATTTGCAAAAAAAACTATTAATACTAGATTATACATTTAGCACAGGGCACCCTGGTTTCCATGGAAGTATCTGCCATACCAGAGATGGGTTTGGCAGCAGTGGAGGAGACAAGAGGACTTGGTCCCACCCTCTCTACCTGTTGCAGTTCAGGGCCTTATCAATGACAGAGGAGTCCACCACTGACTGGGTCAATGGGGACCCAGATGAGATCCACTATCTCATGAGCTGACAATAAATTGGATTAAAATTTGGCTTCCCTGATCTACTTTCTACATATCCTCTCTGGATTACCTGTACTTTATGATCATTGTCTGATTCCCTGTGGTCAGTGCCCAGAAACAGCCCCAGCAGCTCCTCATTGACCCAGGATAAGACTCATGGTCTTGCAGTGAGGGGAAAAGATGTCTTTCTCCTCCAGTAGCTCCAGCCCAACTGAGCTGGAGTCCCTGCCTTTCATGCTTCCTCTTCCTGTCCCACCCTTCTGCTTCTGGTAGGTGGGTTTTGGCGTCAAGGGGGAATTTAGTGGTCCCTCAGTCTCAAATCCAGAGGGAGACTACTCTGCCTCCCTACAAAGGGGTCTCCTTGCAGTTTCAAGTTCATCCTAGCTTCAGCTCAGAATAAGATTTCAGTCTTAGGAGGCCTCAGTAAGTCAAGTCCTTCCAACCCTGGCCTGTAAAGTGGACCCTCCATGGACAAGGGGTTCTGTGCATTTGCTGGCTCAGGAAGAAGTCCTTGAGTCTTTTTAAAATCGGTTTATTTTCCAAAAATCCTTTCTTAATCTGTTAGTCCTTGAAACTAGTATATGCACCAGTATATCTCTCCAGGGTTGTGGGTCTGGTTGGAAGACAACAGGCTGATTCTTAAGCCAGTTTGCAGGCTGCTTAGTGCACATGCCTGTGGATTCTCTGCCTCTCTGGCTATCTCTAAACTTACCAAAATTAGTTTGAATTAGTTAATTCAAACTAACTAATTCAAAATAATTTTAGTTCATTCAAATTAACTTAATTAAAACTAGCATGGCCCCACTAGAATGCTAGTTTGAACTAAGCAAGTGCCATGCATGGCACTTAGGCTGCGTCTACACTGGTAAATTAAGTTGACTTAAGCAAGCTTAAGTCGACTTAATTTACCCTGCGTCTATACTACAGTTTCCTTAAGTCGATTTAAGCAGCTTGCTTAAATTGACTTAAAGAAAATAGTCAACTTAATGAAAATTAAGTTGACTTTCTTAAACCTTCTTTCCACTAGACCTAAGGCTTAAACTCCATAGAGTCGACTTAAGCCAGTGTAGCCATGGGGTAGCCGTAAGCCGACTTAGGGCTACCCCAGGGCTACACCAATGCCCTCCCTGCCGGGGGGGGGACACAGGGGGAGCCTGGCATGCCCCCCCACCTGGCAGGGCAGAGCCCTGCCCACCCTGCCCCTATGCCCTGCCAGGGTCCCTGTCCCCCTTTGCCCCATTGTACCTAGGTACAATGGGGCAAAGGCTGAGCCACCTGGCATTGGGCAAGGGGTGCCCCCCTACCCTTGTGGCCCTGCCCTAGGTCCCCCTAAGCCCCTAGAAGTTGACCTAGGCATCCAGTGTGGATGCTCTAGGTCGACTTTGTAAGTTCCCCCCAAAGTCAACTTTAATTTTAAGTGGAGACACACTAAGTCAACTTAACTAAGTCAACTTTAAGTTGACTTAGTTAAAATCAATTTAAATTACCCAGTGTAGACATAGTCTTAGGTCGAATTAGTCAGTTGCATTAAGCTCAATGTGCCGGTTAGTTTGAACTAATCAGTTAGTTCGAACTAACAGGGCCACGCTGACTTAATTCAAACTAATTAGTTCGAATTAAGGGCTAGTTCAAAGTAAAATGAGGTTTTACTAATTCGAACTAACTTTTCCCTTAATTCGACTTAAGGAGCTGCTTAAATCCAATTAAGGAAACTCAAGTGTAGACACAGAGTAAATTAAGTCAACTTAATTTACAAGTGTAGACGCACCCTCTGTGAGTTCCTTACTCCAAGCCCTGTTTTACAATTCCACTGCTCCAGCCTAGACCCTGCCTTGTTTCAAGCCTTGTTTCAATCCTATCCTAGCTTTACTGCAGAGTGGAGCCAGTCCTGCTTCTAACTTTCATAACTCCAGGTAATGCAGTTCTAACATTGAGCTGTGATTGCTGGCTCTGACTGTTTTGGCTCTCCCATTTAGGCTCTGTTTTAATTTTCAGATTTGGTTCCAATCTCTAGCCCTGACTTTACTTTGACCTTGTGATCTGGCATTTGGACTCCAACTACTAGGTCCAATTCTTGCTCTGACTACTAGGCTTAACCACCTACAATAATAAATTCTCTTGAGTTCCAGACTTTAATTATGATCAGTTTTTATGACAGATATTCAAATGGGAGTTCCTTAGTACCCTGCATAACTGCATAGGGGCATGGTGCAAACAAGCCCTGAAGTAGAAAAAAAAATCTTAAAATCATGGCTTAAGCATTTGTTGTACCACGTCTGTCCCTGGAGCCTACTGGAACTCACACTATGCTATCACCAGTGCATCAGGGTGGTAAAATGGGTACAAAATGGGGTATGACATTTTAAAAGGCAAATGTGGTACTAAAATTCTTAACAGAACCAGGAAAACTCCTCTTGACAAAGGAATTGCCAGACATTGCCTCCAGTCTCCACATCCAACCCAGTGTCCTACCTGCACGCAGAAATAAGTAAGACAGCAGAATAAGAAAAAAAAAATAGGAACTACATGAAAAAGATATGAGGTAATAGCCAGGGTGCTTTATACACAAGTGAATACCATGATATCATGGTTATGGATGAAGTGTAAGACCCAAAAATACAACAAAAAATGAGTCTAGTGGCACTTTTAAAGACCAACTAATGTATTTATCGCATGAGCTTTAGTCTTTAAAAGTGCCACTAGATTCCTTGTTTGTTTTGCTGAACTAGACTGGCATAACTACCCCCTTTGGAATTTGTAAAAATATAACAAAATTGATTAGATTAGAAAATTTCCATGGAATAGATCTTCAGAAGTATTTAGACTCCTAATTTCTATTTAAATCAATTGGCGTTAGATGCCTTAAATACCATGGAGGATTGGAGCCCATATATTCTTCATTAATCTGGTTCTACACAAATAGCTAGTCATTTTCTAGAATGGGACTCACCCACAAGCCACAGCTGCAAAAACAGGATCCACTAGCCAGCGGTTCTCAATCACTGTGTCACAACACAAAAGTGTGTTGCGGCATAGTGGCTAAGTGTGCTATGTGAAATCATCCTGCTGCTGACAACCCAAGGAGAGCTATAGCAGAAGGCTGATTTTACACTGTTATTCCTTTAAGAGCTGAAGCTGTAGTGGTTCCCTGAAAAAGCCACTTGCAGAATCAGCTGTTTCAGGGCCTCAGAGGCTGCCAGTCAAGCCTCCAGCTGCCAAAAAATTCCGTTTACATGGAGATTTCTTCAGTGGCGGGGGAAAACAGCAGCACAATGTGTCGCACACAGCTGGGAGCCCTCCCATATGAGTCACAATGGTGAAGAGCTTGAGAACCCCTGCACTAGTTAGAGACAGAAGACTTCAAATAACTAAGTTCTTGACTAAGTGCCTAGTAAGTCAATGGAGAGGTAGCCCTGAACTACAAATGACCTTCAAAACAAGCTTCAAAACCTTCATATATGGTTTCAAAGGATAACATGTTATTTTATTTTCAATATAGAATCTGAACATCAATTGTAGTGAAAGCCTTCTACATGCCTTTGTCCAAGATATCTCAGAAACATTCATTTGAAAATAGAACAATAGGATATGGATCATTAAAAGAGTGTTTTTACTTATTAATGGGTTTGCTTTGAAATTTTTATCAATTAAAATGAGTAAAATATTGCCATTCCTTTACAGTTTTAATCAATCCAGGAGTGATTTAATGTGAGTGAACTCATACAGTGGACAATCCTATACGTTTCCAGAGTTAAGGTACAAAAGAAAGAAATTTGCTTTTTTAGGTCTTTATTGCCATTAATTGCATTGTGATGTGCTTTTTCCTGAAATTACATGGCTACAAATTTATGCATATAATCCACCTACTGTCTAACATTACAGAAAGAGAAGCTGGTTAACAAATAACAAGAAAGCTTGTTTCAACTCATTAATAGTTTTACTCTCTGTAAATTTTCCCTCCAAAAAACCCACTTACAATCTCATTGTTGGTGTTTATTTTGTGTCCTTTTAAATGCAAATTGCTTACACAAGAATGAGACAAAATTCAGAATACCTGCAAATGTTTGAATGTGTAGGCATATTTTTCAAATATGCTGCCCTTCATTTACAAGGCCTATAAAGGTCAAGGGTGAACTTCTGCCTCCATTAAAATAAATAATAAAACTCTCATTGAATATTGTAGAGTCAGAATTTCATCCCAAGAGCTGCTGTCTAGCCACAGATATTGGCACTATAAATCCTATAATAATAATAATTAATCATAATAATAATAATAATAAATAAATACATTGTTGTTGATATTGTTAAAAGATAAAACTACATGTTTTTTATTAAACTTATATAAACAACATTTATATTATATTATATTATATTATATTATATTATATTATATTATATTATA
>ML685769.1:33753291-33789465 GCA_007922175.1 Pelusios castaneus | reverse complement strand
TATTATATTATATTATATTATATTATATTATATTATATTATATTATAACCAGTAAACCCCCGATTCCCTAAAGAATCGCAAATTGAAAAATGGTAATCACCGCTGGGTGGGAGGGAGGGCGGGCGGGCAGTCGTGCGCGTGAGCTATCTAATCCACAGGCTTATGCACGTGGATTCAGCTGCTGTGCGCGCACAACTGTGTCGGTTATATACGCGCGCAGGAGCTGCATCCACATCCCGCCGTGCATATATACAACTGTGGTTTAGTTATATAGATGGACTGGATCCCCACGTGGGCAGCGGCCGAAGAATCAGCCCCTCCATTCCAGCTGCAGGATCCGTCCCTGGTACAGAGGACCCAGCTGGATGGAGGGGGCGAGGGGGAGGAAGGCAGGTCCTAGGCGGTGGCTGGAGCCATAAGAGCAATCAAGCCGCCTTCTCCTGGCTCGACAGCACCGTCGGGGATTCTCTGTCCTGGCTCCAGGTCAGACCATGTGGGAGCTGCTCTGTGCAGCCACCGCGGAGAGCCAGTGAGTAGCACGCTTTCACCGGGCCCCTGGGAACTCCCTGTCCCAATGGACCCCTTGTGGGGGGGCTTTCTGCACTCCCGGCATTACAGACTCCAGGCTGCCCCCAGGCGAGAGCAATGAGCTCGGACACGCCGAGGGACCCGGACACGCACCTTCCCCATTACACCCCGGCTGCCCACGTTGGCTCGGCCGGTCCATGCAGCCAGGCGGCCTCTGGTGAATGTGGCGCCTCCTGCAGCTCTCACACCGGGGCAGAATCCGTCATCCCCCCATCACCTGCCCCCCACATCCTCCTCAGCACCCCCCAGCTCCCCACTCCCTCATCAGAGCCCCCATCACCTGCCCCCCACTCCCTCCTCAGCGCCCCCATCACCGGCCCCCTACCCCTCCTCAGCGCCCCACAGCTCCCCACTCCCTCATCAGAGCCCCCATCACCGGCCCCCCACCCCTCCTCAGCACCCCATCACCTGCCCCCCACATCCTCCTCAGCCCCCCCAGCTCCCCACCCCATCACCTGCCCCACTCCCTCCTCAGCGCCGCCCAGATCCCCACCTCGTCACCTGCTCCCCAGTCCCTCATCAGCGCCCCCCAGCTCCCTGCCCCCATTACCTGCCCCCCACTCCCTCCACAGTGCCCCCATCACCGGTCCCCCACTCCCTCATCAGAGCCCCCATCACTGGCCCCCCACCCCTCCTCAGCGCCCCCCAGCTCCCCACCCCCTCTAACCCGGCCACTCTCCTTGTCCCCCCACACCCCTCTAACCCGGCCTCTCTCCTTGTCCCCCCCAACCCTCTCCAGGCCTCCCTCCAGCCCCTTCCCAGCCCCCTTACCTGGCCGGAGGCTTGGAGCTGCAGCGACGGCCGGCAGAGCTGCTTCTCGGCCAGGCCGCTCCCACCCTGAGCAGCTCTGTCTGAGCATGCTCAGAGCGGGGGATTTGAATCTCCCCAGCCTGGCCTCAGCAAGACGTGGATTCAGCTGCTGCGCGCGCAGCTGCATCCCCGCCAGGCATATATACATCTCTCGTTTAGGTATATAGATAATGATTTCATGTCAACAAACAGTAAACTGTAAAATCAAACTCATTTAATTATCTCCTTATTTTATGCTTTGCAAATATCAAAGCATATAAAAGATATTTCTTCTAGTCTTAGGAGAAATTCATGTGCTTTACATTCTTGAGCCTTGATTACAGTTGCAGCTCTGCAACTCTTGCTTTAAACTTTTATATGTGTAAATTGTAAATTGTAGTATGTGGAATTTCTTCAAGAAGCGTGAAATCAAGTTCCAGTTTTGCAAGCTAACATTTTCCCCCTGGAGCAGCAAATGCAAAGTAGAGGATGCATGGTCAGCACACCAATAAAAGCCTGCAACTTTTACAAGCAAGAGTATTAAGACATACAGTGAAACACTATATTAGAAAACATGATAGTTCATGGCTATCACTGAAATCTGCATATTGTTTATTTAAAGAAAAGCATTCTAATTATAGATTCTTCATGATTGTGTGTACATTTTTTCAGAATGTAAAAGAGTCATCTCTGTTTGAACTAGCATTCATTTTCCTACGGATTGTTAGAGATGTCAGAGAACTGGCTATTTACCTCAGAAATCGCAGTTGGAGCATAGCTTGAGGTTTGCAGGGTAGTGATTCTGATGGTCTCAGTTTAATCTTTCTTGGCTAGCAGTAAATATCTCCAGACTTGCATATAAACTTGACATTTATTTTTCCTAACTAGCAGTCTGCTAAGGTGAAGCATTAGTTAGAAAACTGGGTAATTCTTTCACATCTTAGGCTACAATAGGAAGGAATGTCCTATCAAAGTTACATTTGTATTGTACAGTCCCTGCTTGTCCTTATCTAAAATTTAAATTTTGTACGCAACTCTTGCTTGAGATGGCTCAATATGTCAAAAATAGTAATCCATTACTTATGCACATTAAATTATTGGATGCACTTGGCAGGGGCCACGTCCCTTTCAGATTTGGTTCTTGTGAATATGTAATACTAAGTATTATAATAGTGTCTACCTGGCTGTGCCATGAGTCAGAGAGTTAACAGGTGATCCTTCACTTTGATCATTCTGCAACCAATTAGTTCTCCAGAAAAGGCTGATTGGGGTAATTGAAATTAATTTCCTATTCATATGGTGGTGGTAGAGGGTTAGCTAAGAAGCCAATTAGCCCATCAGCTCAAGACTGATAAGGTCCCAGAAAGGAAATAAGGAGGGGAAAAGGAACTAGCTGAGCTTTAAACCTCTGCTTTTCTCAGGTACCTGGGAATGGTCCAGAAATACAGGGGACAGTATAAATACGATTGTAGTATGGGGTTGTAAAGCTGTTGGTAGAGGGAACATAAATAAATAGCATAGTGTAGAGATGTAAGTAGTGAGTCTGAAAAGCTTTCTTTGGTGCAAGAAAGGGAGATCTGGCTGGGCCCTGCTACAGGGCCTAGTGTGGCAACTGGGTCCCCAAAATATTAACCACTACAAACTTCTAGTAAGAAAAAGTCTCTGAGCCTTAGACTTTTACAATTCAAATAAGCAAGAGAAAGAGAACCTTATTATCCTCATCTTACAAGGCAACTAAGTGAATTCTCTCAGCCTATACAGGAAGTCTGTAGGAGTACCAGGAATTTAACCAAAATCTCTTGAGTCTATCTTCTTAACCATAAAATCATCCTTCCTTTCTGTTGGTTAATTTTGTAACAGTTGCCTACAAGTTCACTGACAGGAACAGTTAAAGAAAGAACAAGTGTCAAGTAACATTAAAGAGCATTCACAGAGGTTGAAATTCATCTCCCAGAAAAGGTGCAGCACTAATCACCATCAACAGCAAATCATGCACATGCATCTAGAACTGTGAGCATTAAGGAGTAAAGATATGATTCTTACTGTTTGTGTACATATTCATTGTGGCTGACATTTGCGCTACCATGAGTTTAAATAGCATTCTAGCAAAGATAGAGGCAGGAGAGGAATAGCTAAAGCATGGGGAGTACACACTAACTTGAAAATGATGGGTATGTATTTGGCACAGCTCAGTTGTACATCTGCTGTCCATGCTATTGTGACTATTTATACTAGTGCTATATATATTGTGCTCAATAAGATCTAGTGAGAGTATGTGTACCTGGGCAGGGGAATTGCACTTCTGATACTGTAGACATAGCCTAAAATGCAAATATGTCAAGTCCTGTCACTAAAAAGTATTTTGCTTGCTTTGATTTCTGATTTTCTCTTGCTTTCAACAAGCTATCTGTTTCTGTGCTTTCCCACTACTCTATTTACTCACTGTCTATAGCTTAGGACCTATCTTTTTTAATCAGATCTGGACCCTCATTTTTGAAGTATGTGAAATGTGTAAAGGGGTAATAAATGTGGTAGAAAATGGCCCCTAGAAAATAGAATCATAGAATATTAAGGCTGGAAGGGACCTCATGAGGTCATCCAGCCAGGGTTTTTTCTAACTGGGCCTTAAAAGATTCCACCACCTCCCTAGGTAGCCTATTCCAGTACTTCACCGCCCTCTTAGTGAGAACATTTTTCTTAATATCCAACCTAGATCTCCCCTGTCGCAACTTAAAACCATTGCATTACTCCTTGTTCTGTCCTCCATCACCACTGAGAATATCCTAGCTCCCTATTCCTTGGAGCACCCCTTCAAGTAGTTGAAGGTTGCTATTAAATCCCCTCTTAGTCTTCTCTTCTGCAGACTAAATAAGCCTAGTTCATTCAGTCTCTCCTTGTAAGTCATGTGCCCCAGCCCCCTAATCATTTTTGTTGCCCTCCGCTGGACTTGTTCTAATTTGTCCACAATATTCCCAGTATAAATATTCTCAGTACAAGCAGGTTCTAATAAATGTAGAATGTCTTTATACCAGTGTGTAAGGTAAGCGAAAGATTTTGTGATGGTATAACAATAGTGGGCAATGGAGGCCCCCAAACAACTCAAGGGTACTTTGCAAAGTTATGTGGTAAACAAATAATTATCTAGCTGTTAGATTGTAGAATTAAGGTAGTGGGAATCAACAACCCAACAGACAGTCTACGTGACTAGGGGAGGGCCTGATCACCCCTCCCTGTGAGTGATGGGATATAACAATAGCCCAGGCCTAAATCGGACTTCACCACAGGATCTTGGGAAGAGAGACCTCAGACAACACACTGCCCTGCTGAAGCCTGCGGTTACAAAGGGGTCCCTGACTGCTGATGGGGTTGTAAGCCTGTATATATTACTTTGTTTTTAACTCTGGGTATATCACTTTATCTGGGTATTAGTTAAGTAATCTGTTAGTTAATAAACCATGTTTTACCCACTATTTGCATCTCAGTGATTGTTGCTACTGGAATTCTGTACCTGAATCTCACTTGGTAGTGGGGAGCACAGTGGTTCTCAACCACTGTCAGGACACATGTCTGTGTCTCCATACAGTGGTAAGTGTGTCACAGAGAACTGGGACAATGGCTGGATTTGCTCTAGGGGAGGAGAGCTGGTGTGTCCTGTAGGGTCGCCATATGACACCAAGCGTGTTGCAATTCATAAAAGATTGAGAACCACTGCTTTACACCATTGCCCTTCCCAGCCTATAGCATAGGGAGGATTTGGTAGGTAGGCTAGAAACAGCTGAGGGAGGAGGGCAAAATACTAACAATGACAAACCGATAGTAAGAGAAAGTCACTGAGCCTTAGAATTTACAGTGTGTGCAGAGAGATACTGCAGTTTCAATATTCTCTCCTCTCCATGGTCTGTAAGATGGATTGGCCTGCTCTAATTGATGCCAGAGGCCATATAGATTCCTGGCAGGGCCCAGTGTACAAAGAATGAATAGGAGGCTTTAATGAAAGGAGTACATTGGATGAAAGAATGCAAAGGGACAGAGCAATGGTTCTATTGTTTTGTTTTTCCCAGGGGGTGGGGGAGCAGGAGGATTTGTTTTTTTCAAGTCCTTTCCTCCTGGATTCCAGGCTTACATCCCTGTTTCAAGATTCCTTCATTTCTCCTTAAGCTGAAAACATTGACCTCACCCTTAGGAAATGAGGCATCTACACTTTTTTCAGGTTTTTGTTCACCATCCTTACCCATGCTACTAATATTTCTGATGCCACTGTTGTGTATTACTAAGTCAGCTCTTGAGGTCTCTTACTCATCAACTCTATTCTCATAACCCCTCAGTCATGAACTGTTATACAGAAATGAAGTCAGCCATAGTAAATTGCACAATGCGCCTTAAGGGACCAGTATCCAAATAGATGACAAGCCTAAAAAGTTTCAAAAGACAATAGTAATATTAAGACTAGTAGATCTAGTAGGTGGAGTTAACCTGAATTTCACTGAGACTGTAGAAAAGGTATCCATTGGTATCACAAAACTGGGCTTATTAACTCAAATGGAATCAAAAGCACTTTAAGACATTTTTATATTATTGTAAGTAATTTTCAGGACAGTTATTTTAACAACAATTTAAACATATTACTATGCCGTCTCCCAATAGATAACTTCTAAAATATAGAGGTCAGTGGATTAGTCCTGACAAATTTGGACAGGTTTTAGCTACCTGTTTAAATCAATTGCATATGGTAGAATCCTCTGTGACTTTGCTCACCCCACTACTAGGGCCCACAAATTTCTATTTTCAGAAATTTTGTAACAGTAAATGATTGATAGTACTTTGCAACTTTTCATGTGAATACTTCATTACTGGAGGTTTGCCATGAAGGTCACCCATTCCATATGATCTTCTGCTAATCTCTTAGTGGATGACTAGTCCTTTTGATTTTTTTATTGTTGTTGTTGCCTCATATTCTTCTACATCAACTTTCTTTTTCACTGTACATAAAATACATCACCAGTTGAACCTTCTGAAATGCCCCACAATTAAAATCTTCTTTCGTAAAATCTCTAATTGTTAAAATCCAATCATCTCCAATACTTTTTCTTTGGTTAAACAGTCTAGCCGTGATGTTTTCAGACTTTTAGGGTTTTTTGTTTTTTTATCAATTGTTTGAAAGTCCATGTTTCACAGCCAAATTTAACAGAGTCAAAATTTAGTCTTCAGATTTATCCCCCTCCTCATCAGATGTGTATTTTCTCATGATGCCTCTTTTGCTCTTGTTATTCTGGTGTCATCTTCAGTATCCACTCATTCATATGGTGTAATGATGCTTCCTAAGTAGCAATAATTTCTCAATTGCTGCACAGCTCTGCATTTTGTACTTGCATCTAATTTTTTATTCATGGGTTTCAAAGCACATTCAAAAGATGGGTAATTATCTTCACACACATTTTACAGATGGGAAAATTGAGGCACAGTAGATATACATGACTTGAACAAAACACAAACTCAGCAGCAAATTTGGGGATAGAAAATCAGTGTCCCAGTCTTGTGTACAGTCTACTAAACAACAATCATTGTAAACATTTATATTATAGTAGCACCTAAAAGACTCTACTAGCCAGGTCCTTGGTGCCAGGTATTAAATAAACATACAACAAAAAATTACCATTTCTTTCCCAAAGAATTTTCAATCTGAAAGCAACATTAGAGTTGATAATATATCACACAAACAAGATTCTGTTGGCCTGTAATTTGAGTACGAATTTCAGTGCAGGACTATTCTACCTGACTGATTTGTAACTAATAAATTCATCAAGAACACACAGTGAAGATGGTAATCCCTTTCAGAGAGTCATAGAAGGTGAGGGTTCAGTGCTGTCTTTAGGAAAGGGCGTGGCCCAGGGCCAATCAGCCTCTTGGGCCCCCATACCCCGCTGCACTGGGAGGACAGGGCCATCCAGCCCAGAGGCGCACCCCAGGATGGCCTGCTAGAGTTAGAAGGGACGTTAGGAGGTTATCTAGTCCAATCCCCTGGTCAAAGCAGGACCACCCCCTACTAAGGCAGCCTAGCCAGGACTTTGTCAAGCTGTGCCTTGAAAACCTCTAAGGATGAATATTCTATCACCTCCCTTGGTAATGCATTCCAGGGCTTCATCACCCTCCTAGTGAAAAAAAAAAAAGAACCCGTTTCTTCTTGTTCTGTTATCTGCTGCCACCGAGAACAGCTTAGTTCCATCCTCCCTGGTTCTTCCCTTCAGATAGCTGAAGGCCTCAAATCCCCCCTCACTCTTCTCTTCTAAATAAGACTAGTTCCCTCAGCCTCTGCTCATAAGTCATGTGCTCAAGTCCCCTAATCCAGTGGTTTTCAACCGGTCTGCCATGGCATACTGATGTACTGTGAGAACTGTCCCAAATATGCCTTGAAATTTTGTACAAAGGTAATGAAAATCAATGTAAAACAAACATTGTTTCATCTTAAACAATATTCTATTCAACCAAAATTACAACTCATAAAACTTGTGAAAATTAATGATCAAATTAAAAGCAAGGTATCAGTTTTTCGATTCTAAAACATGAAAGTTTTAAACACAAGTAGCCAAAAGGCAAAATTGAGATGATGTGTATTTTTCTCTAGTGGATTTGAAACATTAAGCATTTGATCCTTCTTTAGCTTGTTGTATGCACTATGTTGCAAACCTCTCTAGTAAGATCGTAACTATAGTAAATGTGACATTTATAAGCAATCAATTAACCTGAAAAAAGTGGGTGTGCTATGGAATTGTTTGTCTCATTGAAGTACGCTGTATTACTGAAAAGGTTGGGAACCACTGCTAATCATTATGGTTGCCATCTTCTGGACTCTACACTTTGTCCACATCCTTCCTATAGTACGGGGCCCAGCATTGGACATAATGCCCCAACTATGGTCTCAACAATGCTGAAAAGAGGGGAATAATCACGTCCCTTGATCTGCTGGCAATGCTCCTACTAATTCAGCCCAATATGCCATTAACCATCTTGACAACAAGACTAACTGTTGACTTATATCCAACTTTTTGTCCAGTGTACCTCCCAGGTCCTTTTCTGCTGATCTGCTGCCTAGCTAATCAATCCTCAGACTGTTGCAGTTCATGGAATTTTTCTGTCCTAAGTTCAGCACTCTGCACTTGTCCTGGCTAAACCACAGCAGATTTCTTTTAATCCAGTACTCCTATTTGTCTGTGAATTGTGACTGTGTATCCTATCCTTACCCTCTAGTGTATTTACCACTCCCATCAGCTTAATGTCACTGCAAACTTGCTGAGGGTGGAAGCCACACCATCCTGCAGATCATTCATAAAAATATGGAACAAAATCAGCCTCAGCACCAATCCACCTGCTACTGGCTGCTAACTCGACACTGAGTCATTGATCACAACCTGTTGAGTGCAATGATCTACCAAGCTTTCTATCTGTCTTAAAGTCCACTTATCCGACCCATACTTCTTTAATATTTGTTGCAAAAATACTGTGGGAAACTGTATCAAAAGCTTTGCTAAAGTCAAGATATATCACGTACTCCACTTTCCTCACAATGCTAAGCAAAAATCAATGGACTTCTCTTAGGAATACGTGTTAACCAGTGTAAGCATGGGGTTCACAATTTGACCTCTGGTATTGGCAGCATCAGATCAATAAATCATTCATAGAACAGTAATCAGATATGATTTTAAACTTTTCCATGATTTGTAGAGAAATCTGAACTTCATGTGTCCTGGAAAGAAGAAAAATCATTGATAAATAATCATGAATAAAAAGAGGGAGATATTTTTGTCTGCTAAGTGTGTGTAAGAAGAAAGAAATAAGACTAAAATAAAGAACGACACTTAGAGGGGATGGCATTTTTTTCTTTATTTTTTATGAATTAAAATGAAGCTAATGACTTCTAAACATGTTTTCAATGAGGTGCATTTGTTTACAGTATTGCATCTGCAGCAATACTTACATTTGAAGTTCACTATTAACTGTTCTTATTAGTATAATTATTATTATTATCATGGCCCAATCCTTCTCCCTGTGAAATCAATGGGAGCTGGACCAGATCCTATTCCTTTTAATTAAGAAACAACATTAAAATGCCACCAAAAGGGGTGGGTCTTATTTTTACACTATTTTACGCTACTGGCCTTCCTGGTTATAGATAGTGGACTACATCATCAAGAATGTGTTTGAAGGTCTCACGTGCAGTTCCGTGCACAAATATTTATTTTCCTAAGAGCTGTTAAGCCCCTGTCGCATTTTGAAATCAAAGATTTACAGTGGAGAACTGACAAATTTAGGCATGCAACACAGGTACTTTGATCTTTTAAGTGCCTGATTCTTCGTAGTTGTTAACCTCTCCAGCATGGTTCCCTGTATTCTCATGTTTCCTGAATCATGACACAATATATATGTTCAATCCCTGACCCTTACTCATATGCTATTCTTTTAAGCGGTCTCAGTAAAGTGTCCTATGTATTGGACATGCAATGAGAGTTGGGGATGCTCCAGACTTTACGCAATTATTGCTTCTCAGGCTTTCATAGGGCACTAAAGGTATTATAGAGCAGGACATGAAGTGTCCCTTGGGATATATCAAAGCAGGCTTAATTGCCTGGAAAAGAGCAACCTACATGAGTTTAGGATGAAGGAACAGGTCTATGATCATCCGCCCAACAAACTTGAATTTCTTTAAAATAATGCATAATGTTAATGAAAATTGATACAAATCACATCTTGGGTGTTCTTAAAGGCAGAAATATCAGGGTGTTATGTATGTCTTAGGAGTTTGTGAAAAAGGCAGGATTCATTATCATATTCAGGGTCTTTAAAATATCAATAATTACAAGAAAATAAAATTATTATAACTAAAGTGAATTTAGTCCCGTTAACAGATAACACATTGACAGACATGAGTTCCTCTTTTTTCTGAAGAACAGGCAAATAGTAGTCAGTAATCAAAGTTAGATAAAGGTAATATAGGGCCTTAGCACATAATGACATGGGCCCCAACTCTCCCACCACCCACCATTCTTTGGCCTGGTTCCTCACTTGGAATAGCAATGGCAACAGGATCCCTCAGCCCCTCCTGAAAGGTGGGATGGAATTTTAAGACCCTCTTCTCCTATCGCACTGCCCACACCACCCCTCATGGAGTGGAAGGTATGTCCCCTTCATTTCCGGAATAACAGAGAGACCCTGGAGCGTCAAAGATAGCAGCTGTGGAGAAGGCAGGAGATGTAAGTACTTAGCTCAGAACTGGGTTGATTGTATTTGCTTGGGTGGATGCACTGGGTCTGTTGCACTCTTCTCATAGACTCATAAATTCTAAGGTCAGAAGGGCCCAACATGATGACTGAAGAATGAGTGGACTTTAGTCACTACAGGTGAGAAGACTGAGGGGAGATTTGATAGCAACCTTCAACTAATTGAAGGGGTGCCCCAAAGAGGAGGGAGCTAGGCTGTTCTCGATGGTCACAGAGGGCAGAACAAGGAGCAATGGTTTCAAATTACAGCTGGGGAGGTAAAGGTTGGATATTAGGAAAAACTTTCTCACTAGGAGGATGGTGAAGCATTGGAATGGGCTACCTAGGGAGGTGGTAGAATCTCCATCTTTGGAGATTTTTAAGGCCCGGTTAGACATAACCCTGGCTGGGGTGATTTAGTGGGATTGGTCCTGCTTTTTAGCGGGGGTTGGACTAGATGACCCCGTGAGGTCCCTTCCATCCCTATTATTCTATGATTCTATGATTTTGTTGTTGAAAAGGTGGAATAAGAAAAATTCAGATAAATTCAGTCTGTGTAAACTTCCAGATACAAAATTACTGCGTACTTTTCTTTCTTCTGAGCATTTTATATTAGTTAAATGAAATAGGTAAAAGCTGGCACTTTTTTTCCCCTGTGATCTCTAGCTGATTTGATTTCTCTGCTGTCCTAAAATATCTGAAATGTCTTTCTCCTTCAAGCTGTTTGATTTCTTGATTTCTGGTTTCCAAATCACTATCTAAGGCTGTGTCTACACTGGCAATTTACATTGACTTAAGGAGGCTTAAGTCGACTTAAATTAAGCCATGTCCACACTAGGTTTTCATTAAGTCCACTTAAGAAATTCCTTAAGTCGACTTAATGAAAGCTTAAGTCGACTTTGTTACTACCACTTATTAAGTCGACTTAACCCTTATGTCAACTCCTTAAGTTGACTTAAAGACAGTGTGGACATGGAGTAATCCTTAAACCAACTTTATTAAGTCGACTTTAATAAGGTCGACTTTATGTCAACTTAAAGTCGATCTTAATAAAGTTGACTTAACAAAGACGACTTAATTTTTCTAGTGTAGACATAGCCTAAATGTTATGACTAATCTACGACAACTCCCTCCCCGCCAAGTGTCATATGACAGCTTATTTTTGTTCACGCATGGGAAACAGTTGCACTTTGCTGGAATTATTTCTAAATTAATAGACTCAGAACCTAGACAGTTGAATCAGCAAACAATCAGTAAAATAAGCAGAACTCGCATGTAGAAGAACTGCTGGATTTAGCCACTAATTACCCCATTTATAAAAGAGTTGCATGATAGTTTTTGTATTAAATTTTATTAATCTTTTTTTTTTTCAAAAAAGCATCTTGTACCATAAAAGAATAATTTGCTATCACTTTCTACCTAAGTTACACTTAGTAATATATTCAGCACAATGTATTTCTCCTTGGAACAAAGCCCATTAAAAATATATCCTTATTAAAGCACATTCTGTATCACTTCCCTGCACTTGAGTTTTCTGCTTTGCACTGTGTAGAATTTAATTTTTTTGTCTGTCATCAAAATTTTAGCAATAGCAATTAATTATTTATAATTTTCTCCTGAAAAATTGTGATTGTCATTTTATCTATAGCTATCTCCAAAGAGAACAACACACAATTAATTGTGTTCTGTGATGGATCAATCCAGTTTGTTTTCCTCTAACTCCCATCAGTCTTAAAGGACAAGATTAAAATGGGGCTGACCTGTACTTTGTGAGTTAAAATAGCATTTTTATATACTTTTTTATTTCTTGCAAACAAGGGGAAAATGCTGGAAGGGTAATTCAAGGGTAATTTAAAAGGAAAAAAAAAAAACATAGTTTGTGATGCAGCCAAAAATCTGCATGCTTAATTGGTTAAAAAGTGGTCCTTATGGAAGTGATAAAGACCACAGAATATTCAGTACTGAACATTCCATGCTGCTCCACAAGTATTGGTCATCCATACAGTACTCTAGACAGCACGATCAGTACTGGAGAAAACAGAGATCAAGCTTGTAAGTATTTTGTAATAAAATAAGTTTATATTTTTACTAGAAACCTATTTGTCAGTCTTCACTGGCCAGCAACTTATTACCTAGAGCATTAAGCACATTGAACTTAACCTGTGATTTCTTAGAATCAATCCATCCATCCATCCATCCATCCATCCATCCATCCACATGGATTATTAGGGCTCAGTTATACAATTCATATTATCTTTGACTGAGGGCTGGTCTACACTGGAGGTGGGATTGCAATTCGATTTTAGGCTGTCAAATTACAGAAGGCGAAGGTGAGTGATCACAACAAAGTTCTCGCTTGGTGTCTCATGTCCCCACTGCTCACATTACTTCCTGAAATGCATTGCACTGTGAGTAGCAGGCCCAGGGCCTTGTGGGGAAGCAGTCGTCCTTGGTTCATTCCCCTCCTCTCTTCTCTAAATTAAAAAAAACAAAACCAGGATAAGCTTTCCTTGCTGTTTCTCTGCTGCAGGCACAACTGACCGGCACAGTGCTGCATGCAGAGAGAAAAATTGATTGAAAGCTTCCCAGAGCTACAGACAGGGGAAGAGGTATGTTGCTGTGGTGAAGCAGACTAGAGAAAAGCAAGATTAGAGCTACTCTCTGGCTACAAGGATCTAAATTCAAATAGTAGATTTCAATCTCAGTGCTATGCCACTTGCAGCTATCCTAGCCATTTGGGCTAGGATAAAAGAATGAAGATGATTCTGTAGATTTGTGATTAGGGCCCTCACGCAGGCTGTGGGAGATCCTGGTTGAAGTCCTTACTACCAATGAGTATTTATAAAATGAGCTTCAACAGAAGAGATTGAGAAAGGGCCACCTCAGCCAGAGCCCGGTGATTTTAACAACACATGTTTAAATCTCCTCTCTTCATCAGACAGGGAAAGGAATTGACTGGGGTCTCCTACATCCTTGGTTAATATGTCATACCCTGAACTGAAGGTTGTAAGAAAAGCTATTCCACTGGCTGTTTTTGGCTCTAATTTTCCTTTGTTGTTGTCAAAATGCCTAAAATCACAAAAAAAATTGTTGAGTTGCATTGAAATGAAACACTTTAAACCCAATGAGAAAATGTGAAACTATTATTTTTCTGGACTCTTTAAGATGCCTGTACATATTTATATATAGTCTAGTCGTATCCAAGGAAACATTATTTCTATTATTTCATGATTTGGGGAAGCTATCTCTGTAAACTTTATTAATTCTCTGTGAAATTATGATCTCAGTAAATGTATCTTTGTCATTGTGCAAGCTACATTTTGAATATGCAACATGTTTGCCTTCTCTGTAGTCTTTTTACCTCCACATTAGACTGAAATTCCAGGGGGTGTTGATGCAGAGAAGACAGTGGAGATTGTTAACCTGAATGTTCATACATTTCAATGGCCACCTCAGACAAAGAAATACAGCCACTCAGAGCAGGGCACTTTAGTTTTTTTTTTTCTAGTCTGAATTTAGGGGACAGGTAGCTAAACAACAAATGCTCTAATAAGGAACTTTGAACGCTTGAGTAAGCTTATCAGGGAGTCACCTGACAAAGGGGGCTCGTGGTTATAAAAAGAATATTTCAGCAATCATTTTAAAGAGAAAAGAAGTGATTTAAAACTTCATGTTCTGGATGAGGAGCCATCTGCAGGCGGGAAGGGGAAGAGGAAGGAATTTGGATGCCTCAGAAAATTTTACACGAAGCTCAAAGACTGCTCCAATGTGGAAAGGAAACTGAGGCAAAGTGGTTATTATTATTTTGTCCAGATCTGTGTATCTCATGTGCTATCTAAGTAAATAATAGCATGTTTTAGGGTCTGCCTAAAGTTCTATCTATATGTGTTTGCTTCACTATCACCTGGCCCTGAGGAGTGGAACTGTAAACCTAGTGTCCCATGGTTGGAGTTCTAGAAGAAGATATGTTTATGTTATGGAGGAGACTGAGGGATCCAAAATAGTCCCAGAGGCCAGGATGTTGGATCATGGGGCCTCAGCTTCCAAATGGGAGAGCTAGACAGAGAAGCTCCACTCTGGGAGTGTTCCAAGAGACCCCAGAGAGAGACATAGTGCTTGACCTCCATTCAGGCTCAGGAAGCTAAAGGACATATTAGTCCAGTGAAGTGAAAACAGCCTGCTGATTGTCCATCCGACAGGAGCTCTACCAGGGCAATGTGTATGTGTGTGACATATTAGTATTACAAATCAGTTTCCCTTCATATACTTAAGGTTGTCGTAATGTTTCTCAAATTAAAGAAAAAAACCAACAATATTAAAAGCTACTTTTCAATTTAGTTGTGAAAAGTAAAATGAATAATTGGAATATTGTGTATTAATATAAGCCACATCTCTCATGCTTTTAACAATGTTTTCAGCTCTGCAGTGCTTGTTTATTTTCATTCATGGGGAGAAAATGAAAAATTATTTTTAGTGCTTTATTGTTAAAATATTTAAAACACTGTTAAGTTCAACAGAACTAAAACTAAACACTTCATTGCAGATCTTTGAACTATTCTACATTTTATATCAGTCACTTTTGAGCATTATACTAAAAAATTTTCTGCCAATGTGCATTAAACAAAATCTTATTTTACTTTTCTCCTGTTCTGACTCTCTATTTTTTCCCCCCAAAATTAAACTGACAATAAGAGAAGCAGAGGTAGGGAACAATTCTAAATATATTTATATTAATGAGATTGAGAGACAAATTTCAATTGGGCCTCATCCAAAGCTTATTGAAGTTAATAAAAGGAGTGCCATTGTGCTCAATGGGTTTTAAATCAAGCTTATCTGTCTAGCTTCAACTTCCAGCCATTAGATCTTGTTATACTTTTGTCTTCTGGATTGAAGATCCTTGTATTCAATTTCTATTTCCCATGTAGGTATTTCTAGACTATGATTAAGTCACCCCTTAAACTTCATTAAACATATATAGTGATCAATTGGAGGATTTCAAAGCCAGGTTTTCCAATACTTTAATCTTTCATGTGTCTCTTCTGTGAACCCTCTTTAATTTTTCAACATCCTTCTTGAATTGTCCATACTAGTACTGTGTCCATATTGCATGAGTGCTAAACACAAAGGCTATGTCTACACTGGCAAGTTAGTTCGAATTAAGGAGGCTTAATTTGAACTAACTAAAGCCATGGCTACACTAGGCTTTAATTAGTTCGAATTAAGGGCTTCCTTAATTTGAACTAATAAGTTCGAGTAGCGTATTCGAACTAAGGGGTTAATTCGAACTAACTAGTTCGAATTAACCAATGTGGCCATGTTAATTCGAACTAATTTCTTAGTTCGAATTAATCGGCCATTGAAATGAATGAGGATCGCTAATTCGAACTAAGCAAGTGCTTGCTTAGTTCGAACTAACGTTCCAATGTGTCCATGCTAGTTCGAATTAAGCTAATTCGAACTAACTAAAATTACTAATTCGAACTAATTTTAGCAAGTGTAGACATAGCCAAAGATAATATAGCCTTCCTACTCAAGATTCTCCTGTTTATATATCTCAGGATCGCATTAGGTCTTGAGTTGACAGTGTTGTACCAGCAGCTTTTATTCTGCTAATTATACACCATGACCCCCCAAGTCTTTTTCAGTCACTACTTCCCAGGATACTGTCTCCTACTGTGTGTATGTATGACCTACATTCTTTGTTCCGAGAGATATGACTTTAATGTGGTCTTATTAAAAGATGTATTTCTTGCTCTCAGTTTACCAGGTAATCCTGATCTCTCTGTATCAGTGACCTGTCATCTTCATTATTGACCACTCTCTGATCTTCCAATCTTTGTATCCTTTGCAAACTTTATCAGTGATGATTTTGCTTTTTCCCAAGTCAATTTTAAAATAGTAAGTAGCCTAGTAGCCCCACTACAAACACACATGCTCACTGAATCCCTATGTATAATTACATTTTGAGACCTATCAGTTAGCTATTTAATGTGTCATATTGATTTTGTATTCTTCTAAGCATCTTCATATATGTTATAAATGATTTAAATAGTGTAGCCAATAATTTATTTGCTGAATTTAGCTTACTTTTTTTCCATTGATGAATTAACTTTGATGATTTTACAGTTGTCTCAAACTTTTCCATCCTCCAAAATTGTCTGACAAATAATTTCAGTGAATAACTTTTTCTGTGAAGATCATTTACAAGCAGTTCTTTATAAGAATTCAGTATTTGACATTCAAGCCGTATTGATTAGTTTTCATTGGCTACATAGGCTATAGGATATTTTCCCTGACTGGAACCAATCGGGTTAACACTCCATGATGAACCAAAGTATCATGAGTATAATGAACCAATCAATGGACCTGATTCTTAGCATTAGCTTCATGGTGCAAACACTGATGTTTCACGAGTTTAAAAATCAATGCCCATGAATAATCTCTGATATTATCTTACATTTATTGTGACTTGATGAAATTGGCTTGTGGAGTAGAGCAGATCACCACAGTATTCTGTATTTCAAATATGTGGGAGTATCAGAGGCTATGTCTACACTTGTCAAAATAAGTCGACTTTGCTAAGTCGACTTAACAAAGTCGACTTAGCATGTACACACTGTAAATTTAGGTTGACTTAAAGTTGCCAAATCGACTTAGAGCATCCACACTGGATGAATCCTGCCAATATTATTGAAGTGATTTATAAACATTGTGTATATGGGAATAAAATTAAAGGGATTCCAAGTTTCCTGAAGCTAAATTGAAAGTTTAATTATGTATAATAATAAAATTAGAAATATGGCACAGAGGACTTATTAGCCAGAAGCACCTCAGTCTTTCTAGCAGAATTTTGCAGTAGATTATATATAATGAGGAACTAGCACACTCAATATTGAAAAATTGATAATTAAATACAAATTCTTCCAAATTTCTCTTTTTCCTTTTGGAAATATCAAGACCTTAGAACATGTAGTTTGTCTGTGATAATTTGAAATATCTATTATCATATGGCTCAATAGTTCATTTGGAGGTGCAAAAGTAGACTTTGACACTCAAAAATTCATGTTTCTGTGCTAACAATGGCTCATATTTACACAATCAAGTTACAATTATTGTGTGCAGCATTTTAATTGATATTTGCTAAAACATTCCAAACAGATCTAACAACTAACTTTTCCACTTATGCTGAACTGTTCTTTATATGTGTGGTAATTTTTTAAATCTGCAATAATTTTCCACTCAGAACCTACTGTAATTGAATGCTTGATATGTACATTCATCCTTTGTATTCATTCCTTAATTATTTTCTTACCCTTAAGCACATAATGCTTAATTTGTTTCTTAATACCTCGACAGTATCTATATCTATAAATACTTGGGTAACACTAGTGTCAGTTTGGAAAATAATGGTACCGCACTGTTGATTTTTTATTGATCCAGTTATACAAAAATCACCCAAACTGTAACTTAAAAGTGAAACCAAACCAATTAATTCTTCCCTGTTTCTTCATAGCATAGTTCACTCAACCAATGAAAGCTTCTTTTAAACCTTAAAACCAGTTGAATATTGTCTCAAACTGAAATTTCAAACTTTCTCTCCTCATGCAACAATTTGGGCTCTGACAAGGGGTGTCTCTGTTTTGCTTGATATGGAAGCCCCTTCCCTCATTCCAACTTTCATATCATATAATGGCTAAACTCATTGCCTGCCTTTTTTCAGGATTAGGTTAAATTAAGTTCACACTAATAAATTGCTACAATTTTGGACTCCTTCCGCCCGTACTCTAGCACTTGCCCAATATCCATTCCCTGTATAATCTTAAGAACTTAGTCAAGCCTATGAAGTTCTTAGAAGAAGGTGAGGGGGAAAGGGGAAGAAAAAAAAGCTGCTTTAACCAATCTGAAATGAAGGGAAATGTTTCATGAACCCAATTTGACTCAAACATTAAATGTCACTTAAATATTATTATACTGTTAATACAACTGTAACATTGTAACTGCAACTCTACTACTCAATCAAACCAGAGGAACCCCACCCCAAAGAAAAGTGGGGAGGAGACAGGGGACTCTTGTTTACTACAAATAGTAGTAACTTCCCATCTTCTTACCTCTTATTCAACACCGTTTGAATCCAAACACTTGCTTGGTTTGCTGAAAAAATTTGAACTCACCTTGTGACTTGCCCTTCTCTGCATTTATACTGCCCCTTTCATACTGTTCCTCCATTCCATGCATCTGATGAAGTGGGATTCTACCCATGAATGCTCATGTGATAAATAAATTTGTTAGTCTTTAAAAGTGACACAGAATTCCTTGCATTTTTAATAGAAATATTATTTCTGTTTCCCAAGTTGATGATTTGTTTCCCTTCCTCCAGTGAAGTTTTGATTGTTTCATATAAACTCAGTGTTTGCAAGTGAGACTTATTGCCTATTAAGGCTATCAAGGAAAGACATTTAGTGATCCCCAACATCTGAACTTGCTGCTTCTACCACTGACATTACCCAGCTCTAGCAAAAATATATTCTTACTACAAAAAGCTTTGAAATCATTGTTGCCCTAATCAGGCAAGTAAACTTATCCAGCACTATAGACTTGTTCTCACTTCTGGTCTACCTATGGGTAAAAAGTAAAGAGAGGGGAATAAGGTAATATTGTTTAATGGGACCAATTTTTATGAATGAGAGAGACAAGCTTTTAAGCTACACAGAGCTCTTCTTCAGGTCTAGAAAGGGCATTTCCAGCATCACAGTAAAATGCAAGTTAGAACAGTTTGTTTAGCAAAACTAGTTAGCACATAGTAAAAGGGACCATTCAAGGACAAATGGCCTGTTAAAACCTCTGCAGCCCTAAGACAAAAAAAGTGTGGGGGGGAGGGGTGTGGGCTACAGATTGCTGTAATAAACCATCAATCCAATTTTTTATCTCATGAGCTTTTTTGGGAGAAAATTCCACTTCGTCAGACGCTTGAAGATGGAGAACTTACAGAATGGGGGAAACTAAGTTCTCCATCTTCAAAAAGCTCATGTAATAAATATATTTGTTAGTCTTTAAAAGTGCTACAAGACTCATTGTTTGTTTTACAAGATTATTTTGTTTGTTTTGCTGAACTAGAGTGACATGGCTACCCCTTTGGAACTCATAAATCCTGTGTCTCTCCTCAGCCCATGGTTTTTAGTGTCTAGGGCTATGTCTACACTCAGGATTTTAGGTCGACTTTACTAAGTTGACTTTACTAAGTCGACTTTAAGTGAACCATAATAAGTTAACTTAGAGAGTCCATACAGGACTCTTAAGTCGACTTATAGCTGGCCTTACTAAGTTGACTTAGAGAGTCTACACTAGAGTCTACACTAGATAGTAGCCCCAGAGTGATCCAGGGGAGAAGGGATCATGGAGCTCCCTTCTGGCCCGGACTGCTCGGCTCCTGGTCAGAAGGGAGTGCAGGACTCCCTTCTCTCTGGGACCTGAGCGGTCCTGGCAAAAAGGGAGCCGAGGTTTCCTTCTTGATCGGACCCCCGGCTTCGTGGGGAGAAGGGAGCACGGGCTCCCCTTTTCCCCTGCCTTAATTCGACTTATCTTGTAAGTCGACTTAGGGTGTCCACACTGGCTTAAGTCGACTTAAGAAGTCGACTTAAACCTTAAGTCGACTTAAATCTAGGTCTTAATAAGTCAACTTAAGTTTCCTTAAATTGAGTTAAGGAGCAGCTTAAGTCAACTTAAGGAAACTCCAGTGTAGATGAAGAGTAAATTAAGTTGATTTAAGCCTGCTTAAGTCGACTTAATTTACTAGTATAGACGCACCCTAGCAGAGTAATGAATTCAATCTCCCAGGCTCATCTATTGAAAGTGTGAAGGGGTGTTTTGAGGATGAGGACTGGTAGGTCAGATACAGAGTGATCACTTGCCAAAAAAGGTGTCAAACTTGAGTCCAACTCTCTTACTGTTTGTCTAGAAGAGGTCCAAACCTGGAACCGATGCATAAATTCTTCCCAACCCCATGAAGTACAGGGCATGTGGAATTCAATGTTTGGATCCCATCACAGCAAGGTGGCATGTGTCCATGGAGGTGATCAACTAGGGTTTTTGTTTTCCTCACTGGTATTAATCCCTTTTATAACAGTCTCTTCTTGTAATTAATGTTACTAACCAAATATGTTAATGACTAATTGAGAACAAGCCATTTATATTGCAGTCTTCCTGGCAAATTAAGACTAAGAATTCATTGACATAGTATCAGGAACTGATTTGCCAGGAAGACTGCATGATTACAATACAATGAAGATTTGCTCTGTTAATCTTTAGAAATAAATATAACAAGGTGGAATTGGAAAAATATGTCAGTAAGCAAACTATTTGCACAGGAAGGTTCAGATTGATCAGAGTATACACCAGAGTGTTGGTTATCTATTATTTATCATTACTATTAGTTAACGAACATTCAAAATAAAAAGCTCAGTATAAAAAGGAAGGCATGAAAAATACCTGGGACTAAATTCAGGAAAGTCAGATTTGTCCTGGTGTCTGCAAAATAATTTGAAACCTACAACCATCTGTATTAATTCATTTTGTGGAAGCCCAGTCTCTGCAATCAAGTGTGCAAGATTGCTTGAAGCAGGCATTTAAGTGTGCTGCCCATAAGCTTCTCTAAATATAACTAAATTGGTCATTCCTCTCAGAATAGGTATCTGTAATAGTCTAGAATTGGAAACTCCAGCTTTTCAGTAACACAGAATGAAACATATTAATCTATTATTGGATCAAAACGGTTTTGTTCTATCTATAAATGTCATTCCCCTCTGCATGTTTTGGTGCATCAATCTTGTCCTGACCCTCCACCAGTCACATGATGCCTGTTGCATCTCAGCTGAAGCAAGTACGGTAAGAGGTTTGCCATTTCAGACTTAATGGTGATTCCAGGGGCTACTTAAGCACCTGAAATCTCTCTAAGTGTTTGCGGATAATAGTTTAGAAATTACCTGACAGGAGCACTATATCTAATTAGTTTATAAAGAAAGAAAATTAAGTAAATATTAGACCCACTCAACCTGAGTCCTAACGTGTTTTGACATTTTATGTCAAGTCACTTAAGGGGCACTAATTAGGTTTAAAATTTTAATGTATAGTCTTACTTTGTTTAATTTGTTGTATTAAAGCATTTCTAACAATGGTAGAAAATTTAGATTACTTTCCACCATTTAGGGTACTTGGTTTTTGCGGTTCACCAAGCTTGGAATAGATCATCTAACTGTTGGAAGCATCCTATTAAGTCAATATCCCATGAGTTTACACCTCACTTTCTGAGTTTATAAAGGGTGTCATCATTGCGAGGTCCACTCTGCAATCTAGACTGGTTCATTGCTGCGTCACCCGAATTCCTCACTCTTCAAGCTCGTCTTCCACTTGCTCTGCTGTGTGAACCCTCATTCCTGGTTCAGCCCACACAGTTTACAACAAGCAAGCTACCCCTAATTCAGTGAATGAGTGTCTCTAGCCAGTCACTTATGGGATTATGCAATGATATGACCCCCAACAGTACTCCCCAATCCCTGATACAACCCCAGGAAAAGCCATTTATAACATTCAGTGCTGGTCACTGCACACTGCAAGTTCATTGGTTTGTCAATTTATCAAAGAAATTGAAATACACCTGCTTTAAACCACACACATTGTTTTAGATAAAAACACACATACACACAAACAAATGTATTAAGTACAGAAAAATATTTAAGTACTTATAAGTCAGAAGAAAGCAGGCCAGATTTGATCACAAAGTAAATAAAAGGCTAATCACTTTCTAAACTAAGTTTAACACTTTCAGCAACCTTTTCAGTATTAGGTGATTCTCACCACAGGTTGGCTGGTCCACCTCCAGTCAGGCTCTCCCCGGGTCAACATTTCAGTTGCTTGGTATTGTTTATAGATGGAGGTGAAAGAGAGAGAAAACAACAAAATATTGTTCATGTTTAACATGTTCCTTCATCCCTCTCTGGGACTTCCCTTTTCAGGACAAGTGACAAACAGCATCTGTGTATGGCTCCCTTCATGACCTCTAACAGAGACAAACACCTACAAGATCTCTACCAAACATTTCTAAAGCTACAGTACCCACCTGGGGAAGTGAAAAAACAGATTGACAAAGCCAGATGGGTACCCAGGAGTCAACTACTATAGAACAGACCCAACAAAGAAAACAACAGAACACTGGCCATCATTTGCAGCCCCCTAGTTAAAATCCCTCCAACACATCATCAAAGATCTACATCCTACCCTAGAAGATGACCCCACACTCTCTCAAGCCCTGGGAGGACGGCCTATCTTTGCTTACAGAGAGCCCCCCAACCTGAAGCAAATACTCACCAGTAACCGAACACCATACAACAAGAACACTAAACCAGGAACCTATCCCTCCAACAAACCCCGTTATCTCTGCCCGCACATCAACTCAGGTCACAGGTCCCAATCACATTAGCCACACCATCAGGAGTCAACTTAAAGGTGACCGTATTAAGTCAATTTAACAAAGTGGCTCCTATTAAGTCTTTTTATTAAGACTTTATTAAGTTGACTTAACATTGGACATAGGCGTTCACACTGGCATTAAGTCAACTTAATAAAGTCGACTTAAGGGATACTCCCGATCCACACTGTCCTTAAGTCGACTTAAGAGGTTGACTTAAGGCTTAAGTCGACCTAAGGAGGGGTAGTTATTAAGTCAACTTAAGCTTTCATTAAGTTGATTTAAGGAATTTCTTAATTCCAGTGTGGACATGGAGTAATTTAGGTCGACTTAAGTCAACCTAAATTGCTAGTGTAGACATACTCATAGAATCTTAGGATTGGAAGAGACCTCATGAGGTCATCTAGTCCAACGCCCTTCTAAACGCAGCACCACTCCCACTGAATCAACCCAGCCAGGGTTTTGTCTAACTGGCCGTTAAATGTTTCCAAAGATGGAGATTCCACCACCTCCCTAGGTAACCCATTCCAATGTTTCACCACCCTCTTAGTGAGAAAGTTTTTCCTAATATCCAATCTCAACCTCCCCAGCTGCAACTTGAAACCATTGTTCCTTGTTCCGTTCTCCTACTGATGCAGCCCAATATGCCATTGGCCTTTTTGGCTACAAGTGCACACTGTTGACTCATATCCAGCTTCCTGTCCACCATAACTCCCAGGTCCTTTTCTACAGTGCTGCTACCTAGCCGATCAGTCCCCAGCCTGTAGCAGTACCTGGAATTTTTCCATCTTAGGTACAGGACTTTGCACTTGTCCTTGTGGAGCCTCATGAGATTTCTTTTGGCCCAATGCTCCAATTTGTCTACATCTCCCTGAATCCTATCCATGCCCTCCAGAGTGTCTACCATTCCCCCCAGCTTGGTGTCATCTGCAAATTTACTGAGCGTGCAATCTATCCCATCATCCAGATCATTAATGAAGATGTTGAATAGAACAGAAGTTTGCTATTGTTAGATAACCCATATGTTGTAGTAATGCACAAACAAATGCATTTCATAGATTTATGCTTTTTCAGGTCCATTTTCTATTGCATTTGGGTACTATAGATTTTAGTCTGTTTTATTCTTTGTTTATGAGGCTTAATCTTTTAGGAAATTTTAATTTGAAAGACTTAGATTTGGACACTAAAGTTAAATAACTTCTTTTACCATGTCTAGTCCTTTAACAAGTGTTTAAGACTGCTACAATATTCTAAATAGGAAATAACAATAATCCATGCTGTAAGTCTTTATTAAGGCAAATTCTTCTTGACATTAATCATAATTAAAAATAATTAAATGGCCTTCTTCTCCCTGCCCTGCCCTGCCCTCCCCTTCCCTTTCCCCCCCCCCCCCCCCCCAGCCTGCTGTACATCCAAAAACTCTAGACAACACTTCTTGTGAATTACTTCAAGTTAGAAAACTGAAAGTCAACCACTGAAAGTTTTCTAAGAGTCAAGCCAACTGGGCAGACAAAGCATTGATCGATGGAAAGACCATTTGTCTTGATTTGGTAAAAATTGCTGCTGAAGGCAGCTTTGACTGACTCTATTGTCTATATCCGTGGGTGTTTCTAGTGGGATTTCTTCAGCTTGAACCAGTGCACAGCCTTGCAGATCCAGCCCTCATTGATTATTTTATTTTATTTTTTGCCAGAGGGTGATTTATAGGACTAAATTCTGGCAGCTTAAACACAGATGAAAAATATAGGAAAGGGTGCAGGCAGACTGCCCCCTTCATGCACATCTGTCCAGGGACAGCTGGAATGACTTTGTTTGAACTCAAAGGGTGAAATGCAACCTTTTGACAGTCTGCAGAAAATCATGAGCAAGCCCTATGTTGAATACTTAAGTGTGAATTAACTGCAGCATAGATATAGGCTTTATGTAGACCCTCTGTAGTGGGATGTATTTTACCCTTCATATAAGAGATAGGGGTAGGGAATAGAATAGTGTTGCTGGAGGTGCTTAAAATGTAATTATATAAGCACACACATTAGCAACTGGAGGGTGGTTAAGTACCCCTTCAAATGGTGCAGTTCTCACTTCTGAGCAAATTCCCCCATGGTCCCCAGAACCAGTGTGTGAAATCTTAGCTCCATTGAAATTACTGGTAATTTTGCCATGGACTTCAATGAAGTGAGGATTTCTCATATTTTATCTGCTTGTGTTTGCCCTGGCAAAAAGATTCAGACAACTATTATTAAGGTGCCTCTCCTTCACATCCCTAAGGATACCACAAGGTTTTAGTCCCACAATGGAAATGCTTACAAATATATTGAAATGAAATGGAAATCTCGCTTTGGAAACATTGAAGTTCTGTGCATTACAGATTTACAGTTGCATTCCTGGCAGGCTTGGTAATCTTTCTATGGAGATAAAATGACTTCAGCAGAATAAATGCACTCAGTATCTTGTCATATTGCACTTTACACTGAAATATTTTGATAATTAGTATTCTAAAGCTTGATTTTTAAAATTTATAGGCTGCATTATCACTTTATGCACATTTTAATTTACTACTTGAATTAGTAGCCCACATTATTGTCATTAAGAAAAAGAATGGAAGAAGTACAAACAATTATAAACAGTGAAAGCGTTTGGCTAAGCATTTTTGTTAGCCCTAAAGCTATCCTGATAGTTTTACTGTCTTAATCAACTTAGTCAACTCTTTTTATTGCTCTTTTGTGGTGTCTGTTGTGAACACATGCTGGGGTGTTAGTTTGCTGCTGCCAAATTAAAAATGATAATTCTCATGTGTGAAATAACTGCATGGACTAATGACCAAATCTCTGCATAATTTAAGCCCCATCCCCAGCAGGAGGCAAAACAATTAAACCTCCTAATACAATATATCCCCAAAGTGCTAAAATAAATAAATAAAGCCAGAGGAAAAAAGTTAAGGAGAAGATATGAAACAATTATTATCATATTATTTATTAGGAGATTATAAAAACATTCATGTCTTACTAGTGAAAATAATATGAACATGCATTATCCTTTTCCTAATCTTTGATTTAGGAAATATGGACAAAAGCCTGCTTCCACTGAATTCTATTGCAAAACTGCAGTTAACTTCACTGAGAGATTGATCAAACCCTATGAGCTAACCCAGGGTTCTTAAAATCTGGAGATTTCAAATTAAAATCCCGGAATCAAGTACCTACAACTTTGATAAATTTTGGAAATCAAATCTGAATTCTCCAGTGATTTCTATAATGGGCAAAACATTTCCAAGATTTCAGAAAGTTTGTATTCAAATCCACATTTTGTGGTTTGGCTGCATCTCAGGGAACTAATATTCCCTTTTAATTGTTATCTGATTGGAGAAATAGACTGGATTTTTTAAACTGCATTTGAGCCATAACTTCCAAGTAGAAACTCATTTTATACACAACAAATGCTCTTAATATGATGGCTAATCTACACATTATAGGTATGTTTTTCTTCTTGGCAATTCAGGACCATGAATTACCTTTGGACCCATTTCTGCAGCAGTTTGATAACACTAGCCATTCAGTATTGGCAGCTCTTTTGGGCTAATGCAACCACCAGTTAAGTAATCAAATCCCACACTTGTGAATATGATAATAGACGGATAAGTTAAATATTACTGGCAAATGACTTTGATATCAATAGCTATCTCTTCTGTTAACTGAAAAAATACCAAAGTAACAAACAGGTTGGCCAAAGTTCATGTTCAACTTTATGCACACAAGTGGCACCCTTCAGTACAACTTCAGAGGGATTACTCATCTTCTTAAAGCTATATGTATAGCTTGAGTATCTTGACTTTGAGTTTACAATCTAAGAAGACAAACAACATTTAGAAGTTGAAAGTGCAGTCAAATATATACTCTATAACATATACATACACACAAATTGTGTAATTATTATATTTAAAGAACTTACCAACTTTATTCATCTGTTTCCAAACTTATCATTTGTTAGTAGTTTGAATGGCATTTTACTATAGAGTAAATTTGCTGGGTTTCTTAAGAAATAAAGGGAAATTACAATAATAATAACCACTTTAGTGCTAAGGTTGCCATGTTTAAAAGGCCAGCCCCAGGAAGGCATGCTGGGAAAGTAAGTCAATATATTAAGGCAAATGTGTACTAGAAAGGGAGCATAAGAACCAGACACAAAGGAGGCGATTTTGCAATAAATGCTGCTTTGTTGTGTGAGGCATGTTCCCTTCCCTTGGGAAGGCCAGACAGGTGGAAAAGTGATTCACCATGATAATAGAAAAGCTGATAAAATGTCAAATCACAATGAGTCTCTGATCATCCACCATTACATTTAATAGGACCTTTGCCATTGATTTCAATAAGTGTAGGATCAGATCCTAATGTGCCAAGATGTTACAAATAAATTTCCTTTCTCTTCACCCACACATTCTTATCTCTTTTCCCTGTTTCTTTGTCCATGTTAACATTATAAATTTGTATCAACCTCAGTTATCTTGGCATACAACCACCACAGCTATAGCATCACATCTGTGTGTTCATAGTATATCCCTTGTATTTAGAGAAGTTTTTGCAATTCCTCATGGAGCTGAAAAAAGTCATGCTGGGGTGACTGGGATCATTGGTTCAACTTCTCATAATGCAATATTCTTCATCCTATAGTATTTCACATCTCTTTTCAAATTCCAGGAAACCCAAGCATCCCTCCTTGCCAGAAGCATGGATCCTGCACATCTCTTCACTATTTTGGTGGGCGTTGCAAGAACAATGTGCCTGATTCTGAAATATTTGGAGAACTGGAAGAGGAGCCACAGGGAATGTGATGATTAACTGGAGGACATAGAAAGAAACAATTAAGGTTTTTGGTGACATTCATGGAATAGCTGCAGATCGTGGAGCACTAGTTCTGGGCCCAAGAAACAAGCACTGACTTGGGATTGCATTGTCATGCTGGTTTGGGCTAATGACTGATGACTGAAGAACTTTTGGATGCACAAGGACACATTCCTGGATCTATGTGCCAAAATTGCTCCAGCTCACCAGCACAGGGACACCAAAATGAGAGTTGCATTGATAGTTGAGAAGAAAGTGGTGATTGTTCTCTGGAAACTTGCAATGCCAGATTACTACCAGTTGGTTAGGAACAATGAACTTTATTAACCACTAACTTAATAAATCTTATCATAAGAAAACAAAATTAATTTAAGCAGAACAGTCCCCACAGAAAACACTGTGAGAAAGATACACAAGTGTCCCAAAGTTTAGATGGAGTTCACTCAAATCTCAGTTACTGTCTCTGTTCAAGTCCAAAAGCTTGAGTTGAAAGAAGCAGCTCCTTCTTCTTCCTTGGTTGCAGGAATCATTAGTAGAAATCCATGCAGACTTTTTTTTTCTCTCTTCTGGAATCAGCTCCATCTAGTCAGCTCATGGGTTAACCAGCACTCAGTCACATATGCATGTGAACAAACTACTCTGCAAAAGACTCCAGAGTAGGGAGAAAACATCTTGCTGGCCACTCCTGGTTCAGCTTCTCTCAGTCACACACTGAGCAAATGGGCTCTTCTCATGAAATACTTGTGTCTGCTGCTCTTATGACATCTGGCCACAACAACAGCAGGAATCCTTGTGGAGCATGCTCACAGCTGCCACTCCCAATTTCCAGAAATTTCTGGCTCTGGGCAGCTAAATCTGCTCAGTAACAGCAAGCCACTCCAAGAGATCCCTTAAAGAGATACTCCTTAATTAGGCACAGTGATTACACATATATCTGTATCTTAGAACCAGACCACCTCACCACAGAGTACATCAACTTTTTAATGGTATTGCAAGTGCTAGTGGGTCACAAAGGATATTTTACTGATATCAACATGGGATGGTCAAGGAAAGGTGGATGACTCATATATCTTTAGAAAACACATTCCCTGTTCCTAAAGCAGCAAGCAGAGACTTTCTTTCCCAATCAATGGAATACCATTGGGAATACTGAAATGCCAGTAATACTCTGGGAGACCTAGCCTATCCCTTGTTCCAGTTGCTCATTAATCTGTACACCGACCACCTCAACAGCACCAAGAAGTGCTTCAGTTACAGGCTGAGCAGATAAAGAATGACAGAAAATTGTATGTTTGGTCGTTTGAAGGGCCACAGGCACTGTCTACATATGAGATTGGGATTTTTTTTTTCACTGAGGTAAAATGGCTATAGCTGCTTGCTGTGTCCTGCATAATATCTCTGAAGCAAAGGGGGAAGATTTTCTGTCAGATTGGAGGGTGGAGATTGAGCGGCTGTCTGTTGAATTTGAACAGTCAGATAGATACAAAGACTGTTAGAAGAGCTCAATGCAAAGCTATGAAGCTCAGGGAGGCACTGAAAGACCATTTTAATACACATATGCGCACAGGTTACTAATATACCTCCAACCCTCAATAATTATCAAAGTTTGGTGTGGCTCTTGAACAATACAGCAGAGACTTTTGGATTAGCTGGTCTTCCAGCTGCCATTGGGGGACACCAAAACTGTTGAAGAAGTGATCCCAGAGTTCAAACCTCTCTTTCCAATTATCCTTGTTAATATACAATAATGCATCAGTAACACTGATGTTGGGCAAGGAGTTTCAAAAGCTGAACAGGAGGTTTCCTCAGATCAATTATTAGTCAGGTGTCTTTGTGCAGAATCCACATGACTTGAGGCCCTGATAAATATCACTCAGAGGGAATGCATAGATAAGCTTCTTGCTTTTCTCCTAGAAGACAGATCCCAGCACATCCACCAGGGACTTTATCAGGAGGGGAAGGAGTGAGGATGCAGAGTCAGACAATGTTGAGAGAACAGCTCTCCTCTCCCCCTGGCTTAGTCATGCTAAGGCTGTACAGGCCTTTAGAAAAGGCTACCAAATTGACTGCTGTTAGCAAGAAGTACGGAATCAATATTGCACTATAAAGTGGTCCCTGGCTCTTTTACTGGTCCATCAAGATCTCCCCATGCACTTTGCCTTCTGGTACAGCTCCATTCCAGCTATATAAATGTTGACATCTGAGAACAGATCACTTGGAGCATGCAGGAGAAGGGCTACAAGAGGAGCTGCACAGCCTCTCCTCCCAGAAACTGAGGAAATCCTAACACCTTCTTTATGTTACAGGCAGGAGCATGTCTGCACTGTTTACCTGACATGGTTGTAAAAGGCTGTACCGGGCTGGGGGGGGGGGACTCTGATAATTGTTTTTGGGGCACTGAAATTTTTTTTGCTGTCTCTGTCTTTTTCTCATCCTTGAGCTCTGCCTGTTTTCTGATTTAAATTGTTTTCATCTTTCTGATTAGGAACTGTGTCTGTGGCTTGCAGATGTTTTTTTAGCAAAGGTTTGAGTTATGTGCAGCTGGGAGGGGTGCCTTTCTAACCTATCAGAAACTGTATTTAAATTCTGTAACATGAACTAAAGTCTATAGGAGAAGTTGTTGCTATGTCACAGGTTGGAGATTTCCTTTGTTCTCTCTCTCTTTGTGAGCGCTCCGGTATTCTATTTTAAGTAAAGGCTTGCTAATCACACTTAAGTGACTTGAATTTTATTTACAGAGAATTTCTTTGACATGGTCAGCTGCACAATTGCACAATCATTGTTGCTAGGTGTGCTCTCCAAGCCAGGCAACCATGAAAAAGAATTTCAGAAATGTGCATGGCTTTAAAAAGGAGGGTTGGTTTTCTGTCCATGTGGCCCCTAAGTAGCAGAGTTCACAACAGTGTCCTGGATAGTCATAGCAGAGCATTGTGGGACATTTCCTGGAGGTTCGTAACAGTTGATGTAAGTAACACAATGTCTATACTGACAATGTGTCAACCTAAGTACATTGATCTTGACTGTATGGCCCTTGGTGAGGAAGTGTTGTTAAGTCTGCATAGTGGGGTAGTTACATCTGCGGGCATAAAATTTAAGTGTGGAGACATCCACAGCTAGGTCAATGTAAGTTGCTTTGTGTCGACCTAAGGCTGTAGTTTAGATGAAGCCTTTGTCTATATTTTTGTCTATTTATTTCAATAATCACAGATATTAACATGTATCTGCCTACAAGGGAGGAAAATATGCAATTACTTCATTTGATAACATCATCGGTATTTAGGCTACAGTAACTTTAAACTTGAAGCCCACAGCTTATTGGCTCCTTTCCTTTATCTTTAGTGCCAATGGTAGGGGGAGAATGATATTTTTAAAACACTCTTTTCTTTTTTTCTAGACTACAGATACCATTTCAAACTGCTTCTGGTGAAAAAGTCTGACAACTAGCAGTCCTCACGGGGAAACATCCTGGAGGCAAATACGTTGTGTTTGCACCCCTTTAAAATTCAACTCACCCCCTGCAGTGATTCATTCATTTAATTTTCAGAAAACTCAAAGAGATTGTGTTGATGAAGTCTGAATTTTGCTTTTGGCAAAGAATAAAGAGAAATGGGGGAACAGGAGGAAAATGATTTCTTCTACCTATCTACAAAACTGTCAGTAAAGCAACATTTACCACTTTTGCTTCCTGTGAACCTTTTTGCATACTGTTAGGCACAGGCATGATTTACTTATGTGAATTTAGGGCTATTCGCAGATGTGATAACTCCCTTCCCCCCTCCATCCTTCTGAAAAAAAAAAAAAGTTGCAGGAAAGGCTTGTGCAATGTGATTTGAAGCCTACCCCTTTTGAAATTCATTAACATATGTTTCCTTAAATAATTTTATTACATTTTGCAATTACTTCTGTTTAAGATACTTAACATGAATTCCACAGGAAACAATCCAGCTTCAGTCTACAAGATATTCTCTGTTAAGTTAGTGTCCTAGATGTACAAGAGAGGTGTTCAGCTGCTTACAATCTCACATAAATGTGAGAATGAGAGCCTGAGGCAATGTGAATACAGGCACTTCAAACTTCAAAGGAGCTGTGAATGATTCTTGCCTGGCTTTTACCAACCAGAATTGGCCTATGCTTGGGGAGCAATTAAAATTAAATAGCCACTGAACTGCTAAAAGTGAAGATGACAGCTCTGGGCATGAGCAGATTATTATACAGTCCCCTGTCTAATCCATATTTTGGTGCTGGTGAAGGAAGAAAAAATGAAAACTAGAACCAACTCTATAATATTAAGTGACCAAAAGACTGTTTTGTTTACCTTGCACATAACAGGGCAGATCTTCTGTCCCAGTCAAGCTGTGCTTTTGGTTACCAGCCAGCCAGTCAGTCCCAGGGGATGGGGTGGGCTGGCATGTGGCTGAGGCTAGAGTCCCAGCTGCACGCTGGCCTGCCCCGCCAGCTCGGGTGAACGAGCCAGCTGGTCAGCTGGGGGCAGTGTAGGCATGGAACGCTGCAGAGGAGCAGCGCTGGGAGGGAGTCCTCTCTGGCCCTAGCCTCCCTCCCCCCAACAGAGCTGAACAGGGAGTGGGGGGGGAGGTGCAGCATGGGGCCTGCCAAATCGTGGGGCCTGGGGTGATGGCCCTGCTCACCTCCCACCCAGGGACGGCTCTGAATATTTCCAATGCCAAGGCTGATGCTGTAGAGGTAGTGCATGCCTATGTATCATCACAATGTCTAACCACATTGCGGAGGGAGGAGGGAACTGTCATGGCATTTATGGGGGGATATAATTATCTCATATAATTATCAAGGCCAGTAAATTAGAGGTTATACAAAATAACATTTAACATATTCTGACCAATAATTTTTCTAATTTTGATGTTATCAAAGGCTATATGTCTACTTCACAAAAGGTTTTGGAGTAGGGTTCCCTTTTCTGCTGTCATGGATTGCCCTTCCTGATGTTCCTCCAGAATATTTACAGTTCCAAGCCAGTAGCATAAATTTCAGTTCATGAATGTCTAATTTCCTGTGTCAGTGTTTGGTGTGGAATGGGTAGAGGAGGCCTTTTAGTCTTAATATAGATGTTAGTCTTATCCCTCCCATTTAGTGGCTCCAATTGTTACTGCTGCCTCTGGTGGTTCCTGAGCACAATGATTCAATTGGAGAAAATGATAATTATGTGGTAACCTGTGTTACCACTACTAAACAGTCTCTGGATAACTGCACAATTAACACATCTCCACTGGATTATTGCTGTTTAATCATCAGTAAGGGTCTATTCTCTTTCTTGATGCCTGCATAGCTCTCATTCATGTCGATAGACAACAGAGTCCTGTGGCACTTTTAAAGACTAACAGATGTATTTATCGCATGAGCTCTCGTGGGAGAAAATCCCACTTCGTCAGACGCTTTGAAGATGGGAAAGTTACAAAATGGGAGGAAATTAAATGCAGGGGAGTGTATGACATAGGATCAGGTCAGGCTAACAGACCACGCTGCCAACTTTGCCCTCACATCTACACTGATGACACCATCACAGGGCCTAATCAAGCCACCTTCTCCATCAAGGGCTCGTTCACCTGCTCATCCACCAATGTGATTTATGCCATCATGTGCCAGAAATGCCCCTCTGCCTTATATATTGGACAAACAGGACAGTCTCTGCGCCAAAGAATAAATGGACACAAATCTGACACCAGAAATTGCAACACTACAAAACCAATAGGGGAACACTTCAATCTCCCTGCTCACTCCCTTGACGACTTGTTAATAGCTGTGTTGAAACAGATGAATAACAAATCACAGCTTCAAAGAGAAACTGCAGAACTCGAACTTATATGCAAATTTGACTCAGTTGTCTTGGGGTTAAACAGGGACTATGGATTTTTCTCTCATTACAACAGGTGATTTGACCTCACCTTCCTCTATGTGCTGTTCCCCAGTGTTTGAATCCTAACACCTATTTTGATTTGCTGTTACAGCCTGACCTGATCCTATGTCATACACTCCCCTGCATTTAATTTCCTCCCATTTTGTAAGTTTCCCATCTTCAAAGCGTCTGACGAAGTGGGATTTTCTCCCATGAAAGCTCATGCGATAAATACATCTGTTAGTCTTTAAAAGTGCCACAGGACTCTGTTGTCTTTCAAAAAGAAATATGAGCCACAACATTCATATAAAATTTCAATAATTATATTTAAGCTACATCTTAAGTATCTAAGTTTCTTTCTCACAAAGTTTTTGAGTATGTTTTCAATTATTTTGAGAAGACTTAGAGCTCAGTAAACTATATGATATTGAAGCCAAACTAAGACATCTTCACAATTTAGTTTAAAGGCTAATTTAAAACTCAGCGTGTCATTTTTATTTTTACAGCTTTACTTCTGCTTCAGGATCCCATGAGGATTTTCATAAAAGTAAACAATGTCAGAACACAATTTTAAGCTTCCCACATTAAAATCTTGCAAGAAGCTTTTGTTTTCAGCCCATATCGACTTTTGCATGATAGCAGCTGGATCTTAGTCTTCCTTAAGATTCTGAGTAAATTAATTTGCAGCTGCAGAGATTTGCACAATTAATACAAATACTAAAATAAAAAATTGCAATGTGATTATTGTTGAAACATCAATGCAGTATTTAGGTTCAACTGATACTTCAGTAAAAACAAACATGGGATAGGAAACTCTAGGCAGAACCAAACATACAGACATCTTACATTTTAATTAGCAGTCTAAAATAAAAAGGGTTTGTATGATAGTGCCTAGTCCTGGTAAGTGCTTGATTGCTAACTATTCCTATCTGCAAAGCTGTGTGCTGAAAATCTCGGCAGAGCCCAACATCCAGAGACAATTCAGGGTTGGTATAGTAGCTTCTTTTAGTATATTGTAAATGATTTGTTTAGAACAGAGTCTTTGTTTTTCCGTTTGTAGGTCCATTTTTCCTTTCAGCTTTCAGAGGTCATCAGCATATAATATAAATAAATTAAGATAGTTCAATGCCATCCCCACTATATTATGAGATCCAAAGCTGCACAATTTCAATCTGAGGTTTTTTCCATGAACTTCAAAGTGCTTTGAATTAGTCTTTAGCAGCAAAAAAGTTAATACAGCCTAAACATAGTGCATCTCTGAAGCAAAATGAATAACGTCTGTGTGCATATTTTCACATAGCATCTCTGCCTCTCATTCACTGCGCAACACTGTCACATTCACAGTTGTGATAATGAAAGGTGAGGAGTCCTGTCAATAATAGCCTGCTGAGAGGCTGTTTTTCTGTGTAGAATCTTTTCTGTAGCAAAGAAAATGGCAGAGTCCTAAAAAGAGACCCTCATTACCAGTCTCAAGTACACTGATATGTTATTAAGATTGCTGTCAAACAGAAACCACAACATACAAAAATGTTTCCATCAGCAGTATAATAAGCAGAAAGTGATGAAAACATAATCACAGAAAATATAGTCCAGCAAAAAAGAAATCTGACATAGCTGACAAGCAAACAGAATTAAACACTTGCTTTCTGGCAGATAAGAACTGAACATCAGCAAAGTAGCCTTCTCCAGCCCCTCTTGAGGGATTTCATTGTCTTTTATAACAAGAGTGATAGTCCTAAACTATGTTTGTAGAGACATGAACTTACAATATTCATCTATATTCCAAGAAAGAAGAAAAGGGTCAGACTGACAGCTCAGCAGTAAGATATACCTGCGGTACAAAGAAGGTTTAGTGAAGCATGGCAGAGTCTATGCACCCTTGTATTGTACAACAAATATTTGACACATTAACAAAATGACAAAAGGCACACATTGATTTTCAGTGAAATCTGTTACTGAGGGCTTGTACACACTACAAAGTTATTGCGCGGTAAGGCTCCTTACCGCGCAATAACAATCAAAGCGTCCACACACTAAAGCTTCTTGTTGTGCGGCAACAGCCCTCTTGCCGCGCAACATGTAAACCACCTAAACGAGGGTGGTAAGGCTTACCACAGAACAGTTGTTTCGTGGTACAGCCTGTGTGGACGCTTTTTGCGCTGTTGACAGCCTCCGGAAATGTCCCAGAGTGCCAAACCGGGCCACTCTGGGACATTGGAGCTGTCAAATATGTCAATTTCACTGCTCTAGCTGAGCAGTGAAATTGACATCGGGGATCGGGTGGCGGCCAGAACCCCTGGACTGAGCTGGGGGGACGGCTCCAGTCCGAAGCCCGGAAGCTGAGCTGGGGGGCTGGTTAGCCGGTTCGGGCCAGCCCCC
>ML685769.1:33708199-33753191 GCA_007922175.1 Pelusios castaneus | reverse complement strand
TGGGCTAGGGGGCTGGCTGTGGGCAGTGCATGGTGGGACAGGTGCCCACCATGCACTGCTCTTCTTTCGCAAAGGAGCATTCACATGGTGAATGCTCCTTTGTGAAAGAAGCAACAATGGGTACATGAGAAAGTGCTATATTTATAGCGCTTTCCTTGTCCCGCAATAAAAGTTATTGCGGAACAAGTCTGTAGTGTGTACATGGCCTCAGTATAGAGTGTCTTCTGGGCTCAAGGTATACATCAACATGAATTCAAATGCCAAAGGAGTAGCCATGTTAGTCTATTGTAGAAAGACAACAGAGTCCTGTGGCACTTTTAAAGACTAACAGATTTATTTATCACATGAGCTTTCGTGGGAGAAAATCCCACTTCGTCAGACGCTTTGAAGATGGGAAACTTACAGAATGGGAGGAAATTAAATGCAGGGGAGTGTATGACATAGCATCAGGTCAGGCTGTAACACAAATCAAAATAGGGGTTAGGATTCAAACACCGGGGAACAGCACATAGAGGAGGGTGAGGTCAAATCACTTGTTGTAATGAGAGAAAAATCCATAGACCCTGTTTAACCCCAAGTCAACTGATTCAAATTTGCATATAAGTTTGAGCTCTGCAGTTTCTCTTTGAAGCTGTGGTTTGTTATTCGTCTGTTTCAACACAGCTATTAACAAGTCGTCAAGGGAGTGAGCAGGGAGATTGAAGTGTTCCCCTATTGGTTTTGTAGTGTTGCAATTTCTGGTGTCAGATTTGTGTCCATTTATTCTTTGGCGCAGAGACTGTCCTGTTTGTCCAATATATAAGGCAGAGGGGCATTTCCGGCACATGATGGCATAAATCACATTGGTGGATGAGCAGGTGAACGAGCCCTTGATGGAGAAGGTGGCTTGATTTGGTCCTGTGATGGTGTCTGTTGCAGGGATATGTTCCTGCTTTAGTGTTTCTGTTGTATGATCTGTAGTTGCTAGTAAGCATCCTTTTAAGGTTAGGGGGCTGTCTGAAAGCAAGGAGAGGTCTGTCTCCCAAGGCTTGAGAGAGTGAGGGATCATCTTGTAAAATAGGCTGTAGATCTTTGATGATGTGTTGAAGAGGTCTGGCTTGGGGGTTGTAGGTGGTGACCAGTGGCGTTCTGCTGTTGTTTTTCATGGGCATCTCCTGTAGTAGTTGACTTCTGGGCACCCGTCTGGCTCTGTCAATTTGTTTCTTCACTTCTGCGGGTGGGTACTGTAGTTTTAAGAATGCTTGGTAGAGATCCTGAAGGTGTCTGTCTCTGTCTAAAGGGTCAGAGCAAATGCGGTTATATCTTAGGGCTTGACTGTACAAATGAATGTCAGTAGACCATTATCACTTATGATGAAACCACTGTGTGTGGTGAGGGCTGTGGTAGGTGAATCCTGAAGGGATATGTAAAAAATATTGCATATATATAAACAGAAATATTGCTCAAAAAACCCTTTGAAGTGTTGTATCTGAAGTGATGGAAGATAAAATATGAAATATCCAGGGATATGGATTTCCATTCATTATTGGCTTATGTGTAACATGTCATTTTACATTATATCAGTCTCAATGCTAATTTCAAAACCTATGGTTTATTAGAAGTTGTGAGAAAATAAAGAGTTGTTCACAAATTTCATAACAATCTAACAGCATAACTAAGAGTTTTCTCTAACCTTAGGGAAAATGGAGCTTTGCTATCCATAAAGACTAAGATACATGCACACCTTCCAAATGTAAGGATTTTATTATTGGGTTTAACTGGACTATAACTAAAAGCTTCCACCCTATGAAATATGGCTATTACCATCTCAGATCTTATCTGTATTCAAAATTGTACTGTTTTAACAAAGTTATTATTTTAAATTTGTTTAGTTACAAGCCCAAAACTCTGTGTCGATATGCTTTAATTTGATCACAACCCTGCTTTATATTGATTTAGCTGAACTGGATTCCTTATTTAATTAACGTATATTAATATAAGCCAGGTTTAAACTGAATTAAGAATATCTATATTTCTGTATCTGTTGGTGGGTGTGTTTGTAAAGAAAAGAAAAACTCATGGCACCACATCTCAGACTCATCTTGGGCTTATGGGGCTAAAATAGTAGTGTAGATGTTCCCACTTGGGTAGGACCCTAAGCTTGGAAACCCATCAAGTGGGGAGTGTCTTGAAGACCAGACTTCAACCCAAATGGGAACTTCAACTCAGCATATTTTGCCCCACCGCCAATGCTCCTGGCTTGGCACAGTGCACTTTTCTTTTCAGTGTAGACAGACCTCAAAGTTTTTATAATGCCTCCCAGCACTATAGTATCTGAACACTTTCAAGTACAAGAAATAATAATAGCAAAATCCATATGGTATTTCATGGAATCTCTGGCACTCCTTCTTGGGGATAAAATTTCTACCTGGGGTAGAGTTGGCATTGTAGAGTCTTCTAGATTTTGTTGTTTTTCTTGGCAGGAGCTTATTAGGCAAAATTGTCATTTTTATGGTGTGGAGCCTCTTACAGAATTTTCCAAAGTGTGTCAAAATTCATTTGACACTGGAAATTTGTTTCATAATTGGATCCTCTCTTTATCTGTAGTTTATCTCCAGAAATTGCATGTTTTGTGTCCTAGCTTTGTGATCTGAATTGTCCCAGGGGAGCGTTGTGGTTCTGCTGGCTCATAGACTGAATGGCTCGACTCTAATTAGTATCAATATTTGGTTTTTAATGTATCTGGGGCTTGATCCTTTAATTGCTTTGAAAAGTAGAACCAAAGCCATAAATATCTGAAGTTGACTTCAGGTCAGGGGTGGGATTTGGCCCTGATGAGCCCATGGTAATTGAAATTATGGAGATTTTTTTTTTAAACCAATTTAAAACTTCCATGGGATTTTTCACTGGTATAACTCTCTAAATCGGTTTAAAAATGGACAGTTAAAATGGTGTAATTTTGAATATAGAAAAGAACTTACACTAGGTAGGGTTTTGTATCTCATTGTTTCACTGTTGATTTTTTTCCAATGAATGCTGCTTTTTTGTAAAGATTATTTGGGAAAGAAGCTGTTGATCCTTTTTGGAGATGAATGAAATGAATTCTAACATCTGCTGAAAGGCAAAAAATCGGAAAAAAGTTAGTAAAGGTGTGCACTTGGTTCCAGATGCGGGGAAGAAGAGTTCATATTCCCATAGGATTCTGCCAAGCTGTGCAGCATGAAAAGGTTCAATTTATTCACAAATGAAGATTTATCATTTTGCCTTTGCATAAAGATGTTATGCTTCTTTGGGTAGATCATAGATACAATGCTAATTTTCATCAAATCAATCCAAGTAGTAATGTTCTGGAAAAAAAACAAGAGTTTCTACAGAGGCTCCATAGACTATGTTTTAAACCTTTGCCACTTCTCATTAGCTCATTTGTCTAGGATTTGTATTGTTTCCAAAATGGCCTTTATGTAGCATCGTTTTCTGTAACCATATGTTAGATGCTTATAGTTTGTTATATATTTTGTAAAGAGAGCTTGTGAGAATACCCTGAAAATACAAATTTATAAAACCCTGCAATTTGAATTCTATACTTGGTAGTTATTCTATGTAGGACAAATATTCAAAAGATTGGCTCCCACAACTGAGATGAGATTTTCAAAAGATCTCTGTCTCTACTTAAATTTTGCAGTTTCTATTTCTATTTTGCTGAACACTTTGATAACTGTGTGTATAATGACCAAATGGAACCCCAATTTTAAACCTCTGAAATTTTCGGGGCGAAAGGGGGGGAGGAGGGGGCAGTGTATTACAAATGTCCCTATCTGAAACTGAACTTGTTGCTTTGATTTGCTGCCAGATTGCAAACTAGAAAGTATGTCTTCTACATCTAGTTTAGATGTGCCAAGAAGACAAATAGGCTATGTCTACACTAGCAATTTAGGTCAACTTAAGGACCCTTAAGTTGACCTAAATTACTCCCTGTCTACACCAGACTTTCATGAAGTCGTCTTAAGAAATTCCTTAAGTTGACTTAATGAAAGCTTAAGTCGACCTAATAAGAACCAACCATTAGGTCAACTTAAGTCTTAAGTGGACTCTTTAAGTCGACTTAAGGACAGCTTGGATGGGGAGTAACCCTTAAATCGACTTTATTAAGTTGACTTAAGGGCGGTTAGGTTGACTTAACAAAGTGGACTAAGTCGACTTAACGTTAAGTTGACTTAGTCCACTTTGTTAAGTCAACTTAATAAAATTGACTTTGTCTACTTAATCTAACTTTTTCTAGAGTAGATATAACCATATGTTATATCTACATATCAAGAGATTTCTGCCTTTCCCCTAATATCCAAATTAACTCTCCCTTGTTGTAAACTAAGCTGATAATTGCTTGTCCTTTTCTAGCTTCAACTTCCAGCCATTGGACCTATTGATGTCTCTTTTTTAAGGAGTACAACTGTATCAAGTATCTTTTCTCTGTGAGCATATAAGCCATGATCAAGTAACTTTGTTTTAATACGCTAAATAGATTAAGATTCTTAGATCCATTCCTGTAAAGCATGTTTTCTGGACCATAAATCATTATAGTCTCTTTAATATTTAATGAAAGAATTAGAGGGCTAAAGTATAAATATTAGTAGCAGTATTCAAATGGGATAGCACAAGAAGCAGATGGAAACCCACCCATCAATCAAAATTATCATAACAAAAACATAAGGCCCATAAAATATGAGTATGCTAAATTTTATATTTTAACACTCATTGGCATCCTATTGTGTTCACTTAATTAGCACAAATGTAAATCTACCAACTACATGAGGACCTAAGCAGACTAAATGAATGGTCTAACACTGCCTTAATATTTCCCCTCAAAATTGTAAAGGCAAATGACTTTTCCTCTAAGCAAATGCACCTGATTAGTATCACTCTTCAGATACAGGGGAAAGAAGTGTTGTGTGAAATGTGTTATTAGAATGTTACAACAATGAAATATTGGATGTTGCCAGCAGATTATATGTTTCTTTATGTGAAGATTATGTTTAGGTATTAAACAAAGAAAATCAGAGAAACAATAGAGTATATCTAGGTAAGTGCTCCGTCTACCATTTGTGACTCTCAGAAGCAGAATTCTAATCCTTACTATTCTTACTAATGTTACTTATAGGAAAGTCCATTAGGATTTAATAGGAATGAAATAAATAGAAATGCCAAGGTTCTATAGAAATGACTCTGAAGCATACAATTTAACAGAACTCTGTACATTTAAAATATCATATAGGATTTTATAGAGACTTAATATTTATTTCTGTTAAAGATTTCTATAAATTGGTTTAAAAACTGTATAGAAATGTTTAGTATCGTACATGTCTCATATAAACTGATTTGATACAACCTTTAAAATCCTTACTATGTTATTTAAAAAATGTACTTAATTAAAAAACAAACAAACAAACAAAACCTTCTTATTGGTCAAGTAATAAAATGCAAGATAGCCAGTTTTAAATAGTTTTCAGCATATGAGTTCCATCATCCCTCAAGGAATATTAAAATATTTGTCCTTCTAGATGAGCATGCATCTTGTGGACTATTTCTGCCTCCAGTTTTAATATAGGTGTAATAGAATGCTCTCAGAAGGACTGTGTTTTAGCAATCAAGCTAATAAAACATATTACCTCACCCACCTTGTCTCTCTCATATTTTATCCTGAGAATTCTATGTCTTATCATAATGGATAATATACTTCAGGCACACTCTGTTGTAATCCATTATCCATGCAATCTGAAGAAATTATTTAATTGAAATCCCTTTTCATTGTGAAAAATGGATCCCTGCACTATAATTTTGTCATACTGAAAACAATTATGCATGGATTTGCTGACAAAGATATTTCCATGTTAGGTGTTACACTGGATTATATGTTAACTTATGTTTACAAAGACCCATAAAAACAGGCATAGTTCATTCAGTACAGGTAATAGGCATGCATCTAGTTTGTTCATACTAGACAGTTAATAGAACCTAGGATAGAGAGAATATATACACATTGCTATTTCATACAAACATAGCCAAATGGAAAATATGTTGAGATCTCGAGTTTCCATTTTGAGTAGGGCTTCAAAAAGGAAACCTCAGGATAACAGTCAAATTACATCTACAGATCAGGTTAAATTTCTAGCATTCCCTCTTCTCATTTACGAATATTGTCACTAGAATGGTTTCACATTCTGTCACTCCAGTTCTCATTACAATCATTGTCACGGAAATGTAAATCCAGAAATTCAATGCCCTGATCTGCAAAATCTGGTTGCAAACTGCACTACTCTGACCTTTTTAATATGCTGCTGTTTCATTTTCTAAGTATTCTTATTCCCCTTCATTTTCTGTATAAGCAATATGAAATGGAAAAGTGAAAAGAGAGTCTGTCAAAATGTAAAGGGTAATCTCTGGTGTCCCTGGTGATTCGAGAAAGCATTACTATTCAGGAAGGCATTTATACATATGCTGAGCTTTAAATATGTGCTTAAGCTTCATTAAAGTCAATGGGTATTAAGCATGTGTTTAAGTGCTTTCCATTACAAAAGTTCTAAAGGGGTAGCCGTATAAGTCTAGTTCAGCAAAACAAAGAAGGAGTCCTGTGACACTTTTAAAGACTGACAAATTTATTTTTTGCATGAGCTTTCATGGGTGAAATCCCACTTTATCAGATGCCAGAGTGGAGAAAATTTACACTGGAAAAAACAAAAAGCCTTACTGTATGAGAGGGGAAGATAAATCCTGTGATTACATTACACTGAATCAAGTCAGATTAATTTAGTAAATCAAGCAAGTTGTATAGATGCAAATACAACATTACAACATACCAGAAAGTGGTGAGGCTGAAAGAGGTGAGAATCACTGGTAGTAATGAAAAACAAAGGAAGAGTCCTGTGGCACTTTTGAAGTCTAATATTTGTAGTGGGAAAGCCAGTTTATGTCCATATTCAGATCCAAGTTGGTGGTATCAAATTTGCGTATGAATTCTAACTCTGAAGTCTCTCTTTGAAGCTTTGATCTAGAACAGGGGTGATCAACCTTTTCAGGGCCACATTGCTATTCTTTTCTCATTTGGAAGGCCTGTGAGCAAATTTTGAATAAATAAGACATAGAAATTGATCTACCTTTATTATTTTATTTCAGGAAGCATCATGTGTACAGGTGACAGGGAGGCATGGCAGGACAATGGAGAGTGGCAGGGAGAAGTGTGGGGAGCATGGAAAGGCAGGAGTGGGTGTCAGGGGGATGTGGCAGAGCAGGGGTGGCAAGGGAGGGCAGAGGAAAATGGGAGGGAAAGGGAGGACAGGGATGGCCATGTGGGGTGGTCAGAAAGGCTACGTCTACACTAGTAAATTAAGTCGACTTAAGCTTGGCTTAAGTCGACTTAATGTGCCCTGCGTCTAAACTACACTTTGCTTAAGTCGACTTAAGCAGCTTGCTTAAGTTGACTTAATGAAAATTAAGTCAACTTTATTAAATTACCTTTCTACTCGACCTAAGGCTTAATTCGACTTTTACTCTAGATCAGTCTTGTTCTAAGTCAGCCATAAAAATATTAGCATATTGTGGACTATGCGGGTACCCACAGCAGTGCCGCTGACTTGTTTCACACGGGGTCAGAAGTGGCAGCACAGAAGAGAAAGCACACTGTAGGGGACTCCTATTTTCTTCCTATCTTCTTGCAGGTGGGAAGAAAGGGGCAGTGAATGAATGGAACCTTGATTCCACTCTGTCCAATGCTCCAGCTGGAGCAGCTGCACCAGTGTGTTGTTGGTCTCGTACTGTTTTTTGTATAGCGCTAAGAGTGTACATATATTTTCTGCCACCAGGGCAATGTACATTGTTCTCCGTAGGAGAGTCATGAATAGACAGTCTACTTCTGGGCTAGCACAACTGTGCAATACATCATATGAAGGGCTTTTGGCAGAATTATATTTTATAAGTTCTCCAGACCCAAAGAAGAGTTCTGTGTGGCTTGAAAGCTCGTCTCTTTCACTAACAGAGGTTGGCCTAATAAAATATGTTGGCCTAATAAAAATATACTTCACCCACCTTTTTTCTCTTATATTTTAGGAGAACTTATGCAGGGGGAACAAGATTTTTGGCAGTAAGTTTTTGGATGCATAAGCTTTAGAGACAAATTTCTATCTTAAAGATGCATAAACATATCCACAAAATGAAAAATAAACAACATTCTCCTCTAAAGAGAATTGCTTGTGTTAAAAATTAAGGCAATATGTTTTTCTTACATATATTTTGATGTTACTTAACCAAGATGTTGTGATTTGTGTATCTGATTAAATGAACAGTATCTTTGGGGAAGATGAGAATTGAAGACATATGGTTCTGCTCCATTGGACCCATAAGCAAACATTCAGCTTCATTAGAGATCGCAACTAACAAAGAAGGTCAAGCTTAATAAAACTATCAAAGTCAAGATTAATCTAACGTGAAGTCAGCAGAGATTTTATACCAGCAAGTAGTTTATTTTCCCATAGAAGTGCCTAGCTGTATTCAAATATACAAAGTCATGGCTTTTATAGGAAAAGGGGGCATAACCAACATCATATAAGATTAGCAAATATTATATCCCACTTACAGTTTATTTTGAAATAATAGGGTATAAATTACAGTAAAGTAATTTCAATACTGTGATTTATTTGGGAGAAATATACCAAGACTTAGATTCAGGAAAATGATCAACCAATCCAAGGTTTCTCTTATTCATGAAAGGCCATAACAAGACTGGTGTGAACAGGTAAAATTCTATTCACGTTGGGAGACTTGCTCCTTTCACCAGGTTATAAAAGTTATAAATATTACCTTAGAGAATTTATTATATCTATTTAGTGACAGATTATCCATAGCCCATTCAAGGATTTGGGACATTCACTGATTTTTCTTTTTGACCTGGTTTCTGGATAGGAAAGGACTTGTATTTTTCAGCTTTTTGTAGTGGATGTGTGTAATTAGAGCTTGATCCAAAGGCAACTGAAGTCAACAACCCTTACTGCTCTTATAAAAATTATCCTAAATAAATCAAGCAAATTGAGCTAAACAAAGAAAGGACTTGTTAAAGACATTTTTGGTACTGTTAAGAACAAAACAATTTTCAGAATCTGTAGGCGTTGTGGCAGAGTGAGCTTCTAATAATCAGTGATAATGACAACATATTTATTACTCATCTTTATTTTTAACTCAGATTTAATTTTAGTCCATATGTACGAAACCCAAATATAGTTATTTTCACATCAAACTCAAGCTTTTCCGGCACCATGGGTATCAGGGACCTCAAATTAAAGGCGGTTTAGCATACTTTATGTCATGCCTTTAGGATGTTTATCACTGTATTCTTCCAATGGTGTTCAAAATAATAAACGGTCATAGAAACCCTTAGGGGATTAGTCCAAACTATATAGCACCAAGACATTTTTTCTAAAGGTACTTTGCAGATGATCTTGTCACAAAGAAAGCTATTGGAACAAAAATAGTCCCGGCTTCCTCTGTGAATTGTGGAGAAGTGCTCCCTGTTGGCTTAAAAGCAAACTTTGGGAATCAACTCGGTCAAATTATGGGTCAGGAATGTACATTTATTCTTCCAGTTTAATGCCTTACTTCCAGTTTAATTAATGCCCTACTGTACATACTAGCTTTAGGTAAACCTCAGTTTATAGAACTCTGAGGGTGTGTCTACACTTAGAAATTAAGTCAATTTAAGCTTGCTTAAATCGACTTAATTTAATCTGCGTCCACACTACATTTTCCTTAAGTCGACTTAAGCAGCTGCCCACCCTGCTCCTATGCCCTGCCAGGGACCCTGTCCCCCTTTGCCCCATTGTACCAAGGTACAATGGGGTAAAGGCTGAGACCCTTGGCACTTGGCAAGGGGTATCCCGCTGCCACTGTGGACCTGTCCCAGGTCCACCTAGCCCCTACAAGTCGACCTAGGTGTCCAGTGTGGATGGTCTAGGTCGATTTGGCAGGGACCCCTGTAAGTTGACTTATTTTTTTGGATGTGGAGATGCTAAGTCGACTTAACAAAGTCAACTTAAAGTTGACTTTGTTAAGTCGATTTAGCTAATTCAACTTAAATTAACAAGTGTAGACACAGCCTTATAGAATATTGACTTGTAGGATTCAAAGTATGATAGAAGGCTCTTTTAGTAAACATTAAGTGCTGCAGAACAATTGTGTGACATGGTATAAGATGATAAAAAGCAGAATATCAATTTTTCAGTTCATTTTAAGTATAATAATTGAAGTTAATTTAAAAGAAATGTGCATCATATCCTTTGGTTCATACACAGCTGCTATATTGTCAAATTCCCATTGGTTTGAATGAAAGTATTAATGAGTAAAGACTGCATAAACTTTGACTGTCAGGCATTTATAATAAACATTTACCCTCCTCTGTTACTAACAGCATGTTAGGCTTGCAAAATGGAGAGAATGCTAAGTCTTGCTTTTCATTCAACATTTATGCTATTTGATCACTTTTTGCACTTCACACAGCTTGGATAATTAGATGGGTCAGTCTCACTTTTGTTCCTAGTGAATTTCTAGTAAGCTTCACTTTCTGCCTGTCATTCACCAACACAGTGCTACAATGTCTAGGTGCAAATACTTCCAGGGAACTTTCAAATTTAACAAACTGATTTCATTACAATCAACAAAATGTTATGAAGACATATCTATAGATCTTAGATTTTCCAAAATGTTGTTTTTAATACAATCTTAATTTAGGCATGAACAATCTGATCTAACAGTTCTCATTTGTTTTGTTTAGTCATGTACAGTGGCAAGAGTCTGATTACATTTTATCCAGACTACTGAAAAGATGATCAAGCTTCATAAAGACATTAAGAATTGTTGTACTTGTTCTTAAATACAATTTCTAATTAAAAATAAGCAGTTCGGAACAGCTAAGTATTGAGGGTGATGAGCAGTGGAAGGATTTGTCTCATATTGTTTATTTTATTGCTCTATTTCATGGAATAAGATAGAAATATGGATTAAGTTTAGGACTGGATGATAGTAGTCATGTAGCATTAAATATTATAGCACTGTTGCTGGGTAACAAAGATTTTCTTTAATAAAACCTTTGTAATAACATTGTACTTAATATCTCATATTTAGATTTGGCACATTCCATGGCTTAGGTAGAAACATGAAGAAATGGTTTATCATACCCAGAGAACAACATGATGCCAACTGGGAGATCAATCTGTTTCTAGTTTATGATCCCAGTTTGATGAACGAATGTATCAGAAATCCCTCTTGACTTTAAATAGTTTCCTATGTAAAAAGACTTAGTCCTTGATCCTCTGGAAGCCTTATATGCCTTCTCTTGTTGTACACTTATACTATTTTGATTAAATAACTCTCAAGAGGACTGAGATTGTAATGCAAGAGTCTTTCAGACAGTTTATTCTGGAGTGCATATTGCTATTAAACAGTGCAGATATAAAATCTGTATTTCATAAATGTTTCTATGAGATCTGCTCAGGAGATGAATATCACATTCATTGTTCCTGACATCACTGAATTATAAATAATAAAGTGAAGCCTAAATTGTTTGTTTTCTTTTGAAATAACTCTGTGAAAATTTTTGTTATTGATGGCATAGTAACTGCATCAAAGAGAAGATATCTTTAAAATTATAGTGCATTCAGTTTGAGATAGGTACTCTTAAATCAGACAATGAGTTAGAGTAGACATAAATCAGTTCCCCAAACTGTAGTAAAACAAGTACACATCTCTTAATTCAGACACCAAATCAGAGTGTGTGGGAATTATTTGTGTGTTAAATGTTGTTAGAGAGTAGACTGAGTTCTATATAATTAGTAGTGTAGGATTGAGAACAGTTAGAAAAAATCTTCAAAATACCCAGCTTTCTGTTCAGGGTTGGGGTTCTGCAGGGATCAGAACTATTCATCTGTTTCATTAATTTTATATTGATCAATGTTCTGAAAGTAAGTATAAGCTAACTGATGATAAAATGTGTGGGTGACCCAAAGTGTATGTACAAGTAATTCAGGCTACACCTACAAAATGGGGTACAGTATCCTGGAAAACTGTTACTCTGAAAACAATTTATGGGTCATAGCAGAGAAACAACTCACCACTAACCCTCAATATGATGCTGTGGCAAAAAGGAGCAATGTGATCCTTGGATGTATAAACAGGGGAGTAGTGAGAAGAGGAAGATGATTTTATCTTGATATATGACATGGAGAAACCATTATTGGAGTAAAAACAACCAGAGTCCTGTGGCACCTTAGAAACTAACAAATTTCTTCGGGCACAAGCTTTCGTGGAAAGTGGGCTGGAGCCCATGAAAGCTTATGCCCAAATAAATTTGTTAGTTTTTAAGGTGCTATAGCACTCTCGTTGTTTTTGCTGTATCCAGACTAATGTGGCTACTCCTCTGCAATATTGGAGTATTGTATATAGTTCTGGTGTCAATATTAAAAGAAGGGAAAGACTGGAGAGGGTGCGGAAAAGAGCCACAAATATGATCCATGGGCTGGAAAAAATGCCTTACACTGAGGGACTTAAGACAGCTCAATCTGTTTTGTTTATCAAAAGAAGACAAAAAGGTAACTTGAATACAGTGTATTAGTCCCTTCATTGTGGAGGAGAGGGGAGGGGAGGGGGAATATTAGTTACTATTATTCTATTAGTTACTATTAGTTAATATTAGTTATAAAGGGCTCTAAGGGAAGAGAAAGGCAGAACAAGAATGGCTGGAATTTAAAGCCAGAAAAAAATCAAATTAGAAATAAGGAACAACTTTTAACAGCATCAGTGACTATTGAAACACACCACCCAGAGAAGTGGCAGTTCCTCATCTATTCATGTCTTCAGATCAAGACTGGCTACTTTTCTGGAAGATATGCTTTAGCCAAACACAAGCGAGTTGTCGCAGTACAGGGATAACTGGATGAAACTTAATGGCATAGGATATCCAGGAGGTCAGTCTGCATCATGCAATGTTCCCTTTTGATCTTAAACTCTGGCTATGTCTACACTTGCACTTTTAAGTCAACTTTAACTAAGTCAACTTAACTAAGTTACTTAACTTACTTACTTAACTTGTGAGCCTACACTTAAAATTAAAGTCGATTTAAAGGGGAACTTACAAAGTCGACCTAGAGCGTCCACACTGGACGCCTAGGTCGACTTCTAGGGGCTAGGGAGACCTTCGGCAGGTCCACGGTGGCGGGAGGGGGAACCCTTTGTGTGCAATGGGGCAAAGGGGGACAGGGACCCTGGCAGGGCATGTGGGCAGGGTGTGATGCTGTCTGGATTTAGGGAAGCATTTATGATATTATTTTCTATCCATATATCCTAAATGCTATAATCCATAGGAGCTATGTCATGTTTAGTCATCAATAGAAAGGTAGTAATTTGCTGGGAATGATTATATAGTTTATGTCTAGGAATTGTATTTGGATTAGAAGTTAGTTTAGTTAGGAATTTGGTGTTATATCTATACTTTAACTTGTGTCATTCTAGAGGAATGCCTTAGACAGGAGGGTGTGAACAACCATTGTCTCCATAATGGCTCATCAGGTTTCTCCCTTTGGCGCATTGTAGGTGGGAGCTTCCTTAACATTACAACCATTGTCTCCTTAATGACTCATCAGGATACTCCCTGGGCCCATTGAGCTGGCACATTCCTTAACATTAAGGACACAATGGTTTTACACAGACGCCTCTCTCAGACATTTCCATAAAATCACACAAGTTAAAGTATAGATATAACACCAAATTCCTAACTAAACTAACTTCTAATCCAAATACAATTCCTAGACATAAACTATATAATCATTCCCAGCAAATTACTACCTTTCTATTGATACCAAACACGACATAGCTCCTATGGATTATAGCATTTACGATATATGGATAGAAAATAATATCATAAATGCTTCCCTAAATCCAGACAGCATCACACAGGGCTCTGCCCTGCCCTTTGGGGGGCATGCCAGGCTCCCCCCTGTGCCCCCCTCCCAGCAGGGAGGGCATTGGTGTAGTCCTGGGGTAGCCCTAAGTCGACTTAGGGCTGCCCCACATCTACACTGGCTTAAAAAATTCGACTTTAAAAAGTTGAATTAAGCCTTGGGTTGAGTAGAAAGGTGGTTTCATTAAATCAACTTTATTTTCCTTAAGTCGACTTAAGCAAGGTGCTTAAGTCGACTTAAGGAAACTGTAGTGTAGACGCAGGGTAAATTAAGTCAACTTAAGCAAACTTAAGTCGACTTAATTTACCAGTGTAGATGCAGCCTCTGTGTCTAAATCTCTGTAGGATCAGTACCTTAAGCATATGTGTATCTTTACTCATGTGAGTGAAGATATGTTCATGCTTAATGTTTGCAGAATGTGGGTGTAAGTTTTTAATAAGAGCTTCAGTAAAATACTTACCTTTTAATTATTTGCAGTATTATTGCAGCTATGTTGGTCCCAGGATACTAGACTGACAAGATAAGTGAGGTGTACCTTACACTGGTCCAATTTCCATGGGTGAAAGAGACAAGCTTTAGCATGTAGGTCCTCAGTCCTGAAGAGGAACTTTGCTTAGCTTGTAAGCTTGTCTCTTTCATTAGCACAAGCTGTTCAATTGAAAGATAGAAAGATATGTCTTCCCCCATCCTCTCTCTCTCTCTCTCTCTCTCTCTCTCTCTCTCTCTCTTTTTTAATTAGGTAGTTCATCTTTGCTTATGCAAGGGAGTTTTCAAAAATTTTTAAAAAGTAGATTTGCTGTTGTTTTTATGCCTTCCATATAACAGAGTGCATTTACTTACCTGAAAATAGTCAAAATACACAGCAGCAAGGAAAATGATAAGATTCTGGTTTCTCCACTGCAAGAATCCCTCATTTACGCAATTGAAAACATTCAGATGCAGTTCGTAATTTTCACCTGTTATTGAAGTTTAATGTGCCAGTAGTCTCTGTTAACAAGGGAAGGGGGTCAATGAGGTTTTTGTTTTTCTCTGTAACAAAGGAATTATTTCTTCAGGAAAAATAAAAGTGTGTGTGTAAGAGAGTATCCTGATTCATCTCTCATGACATGCCAGAACTGAAACTGATTTACTTCACTTTCACCAATCCTTCATCAGTTTTCCTCTGATCCCCCATGCTATTAAATTCTCTTTTTATTTGTCCAAACAAGAGCACTGAAAAGAGCATTTACTGTAGAAGTACAGGAATGGACTGGGGCCATAAGAAGAAGTACTTGTGGCACTTGAAAAATATTTGCTATTATAAAAGAGAGGTGCATCAAAGGTCCAAATCTCTTTTGGATGTAACTAACAAGTAACTAAAATACTTCTGTGATTTTTGAGTAGCCTCTTTAAATTTTGATTTTATCCTACTTACCTATTCTGATAGTACCACCCTTGGAAATACACTAAAGAGAAAACTGTGTTCTTCTTCCTTTCACAGTCTTTCTGACAGCTTCTTCAACACATCTCCCACCACAACAGATGTTCACCAGCTTTTTTAACTTCATCCTGGCTTTGGTGATTGTGGAAGGGGAAGATGAAAAAATTCAGTTAACAGAAACTTTCCATCCTGTCATAACATAGCAAGTATGGCAGTACCACTTACCTTGCTGCAACTGGCTCACCTGTCTAGCTGCATTGAGCATTATGCTAAGAGACCAAAATACTATACTATTCCCAACTGCCATTCAATTACTGTATAGGTAATGAGGAAGTCATCCAACCACTTTGGGTGCATCTACAAAAGTAAATGAAGTCGACTTAAGCATGCTTAAGTTGACTTCATTTACTCAGCATCCACATTGGCATTTCCTTAAGTCGACTTAAGCTGCTGCTTAAGTCGACCTAAGGAAATTCAAAGCCGACTTTATAAAACCTCGTATAAAGTCAACTTTGAAGCTTAAGTCGACTCTTTAAATCGACTTAAGCAGTGTGGACGCCCTAAGTCAACTTAGTCGACTAAGGGCATGAGGGAAGGGAGCTTCCTTCTCGCCGGGACCACTCAGGTTCCGGCAACAAGGGACCGTGGGGCTCCCTTCTCCCTGGGACCACTCAGGTCCCAGGAAGGAGGGATCGTGGGGCTTCCTTCTCACCAGGACTGCTCAGGTCCCGGCAAGAATGAAGCCACACACTTCCTTCTCCCCAGACCCGTGCTCCAGCTGCTCAGCAGCCGGTAGCTGGAGCGCAGGTTTCCAGCTTTTCCTCCTGGCCAGGACCACTCAGATCCCAGGGAAGTTCTCCCCGGGACCCGAGCGGTCCTGCCTAGAAGAGTTCCCTTCTGCCCAGGACCTGAGAAGTCCCAAGCAGAAGGGAGCCGAGTGGTCTGGGGCAGAAGGGAGCTCCACGCTCCCTTCTTCCCCAGACAACTCAGGGGCTTGCTGCCCCAGGGAGAGCCAGTCCGTGCAGGCCTGGCTCTCCCTGGACTGAACTAGTCGACTTAGAGAGTCTCTAAGTCCCACTTTAAAGGCCTAGTAAGGCCCACTTTAAATCCTGTGTGGGCTTCCTAAGTCGATTTAATAAGGTCGACTTAAAGTTGACTTATTAAAGTTGACTCATTTAAGTCAACCTAAATTCCCCAGTGTAGACATAGTCTTTATGTCTTACATCACAAATGAGTTCCAAAGGGGTAGCCATGTTAGTCTATTGTAGAAAGACAACAGAGTCCTGTGGCACTTTTAAAGACTAACAGATGTATTTCTCGCATGAGCTTTCGTGGGAGAAAATCCCACTTCGTCAGACGCTTTGAAGATAGGAAAGTTACAGAGTGGGAGGAAATTAAATGCAGGGGAGTGTATGACATAGCATCAGGTCAGGCTGTAACAGCAAATCAAAATAGGTGTTAGGATTCAAAACACTGGGGAACAGCACATAGAGGAGGGGGAGGTCAAATCACTTGTTGTAATGCGAGAAAAATCCATAGTCCCTGTTTAACCCCAAGACAACTGAGTCAAATTTGCATATAAGTTCGAGTTCTGCAGTCTCTCTTTGAAGCTGTGATTTGTTATTCATCTGTTTCAACACAGCTATTAACAAGTCGTCAAGGGAGTGAGCAGGGAGATTGAAGTGTTCCCCTACAGGTTTTGCAGTGTTGCAATTTCTGATGTCAGATTTGTGTCCATTGATTCTTTGGCGCAGAGACTGTCCTGTCTGTCCAATATATAAGGCAGAGGGGCATTTCCGGCACATGATGGCATAAATCACATTGGTGGATGAGCAGGTGAACGAACCCTTGATGGAGTAGGTGGCATGATTAGGCCCTGTGATGGTGTCATCAGTGTAGATATGAGGGTAAAGTTGGCAGTGTGGTCTGCTGCAGGGCTGTGTTCCTGCTTTAGTGTTTCTGTTCTGTGATCTGTAGTTGCTGGTAAGTATCCTTTTAAGATTAGGGGGCTGTCTGAAAGCAAGGAGAGGTCTGTCTCCTAGGGCTTGAGAGAGTGAGGGATCAGCTTGTAAAATAGGCTGTAGATTTTTGATGATCTGTTGAAGAGGTCTGGCTTGGGGGTTGTAGGTGGTGACCAGTGGCATTCTGTTGTTGTTTTTCATGGGCTTCTCCTGCAGTAGTTGACTTCTGGGCACCCGTCTGGCTCTGTCAATTTGTTTCTTCACTTCTGCGGGTTTGTACTGTAGTTTTAAGACTGGCATTTAAGACTGGCATTTGTGGCCATTTCTAAAATGTTATTATAATTTTTTATTTTTTTTAAGAAAATGTATTGCTTAACGTTCCAGAAACCAATTATCCATCAGTAAAGTTTAGAAGATCATTTTGTGATGTTGCCCATTATAAAAGTTATTGGTTTGTGGCTCTGCCCCTGGAGCAGCCTTGGAAGGAGACTGATTCCTCAAGTAATAATGTCCCTGTCAGTCTCCCTGCTGCTTTGGGGAAGGAGTACACTCCCTGACAGGCCAGCATACTAATACTGTGAGATAAGTTTGGAGAACAGAATCAAGGCTCTGCCCACTTCCCTCCACCTATGCAGGATGGGGGGCACATACATAGCCTCAGTAGAGCCTATTCCTGCTGTATGCACTCTTACATTCCCTATATCGCCCTAATGTTCATGTTTGACCACAATATAAGGTGGACCTAAAGACTGTTATGAGCCATTTATAACAAGGTATTTAAACTACATGTAGCTATGTAAATTTACATCAGCTAAGGATCTGCTCAGTCTAAGTTTAGTTTTTGCTCTTTGAAGGAGAAAAACTAGGGTCCAGATAAGCCTAAAATACTGGCTTTGTGGATTTTTTTCTTCTTTTCCTTATTGTAAACCATTAAAACTGTATCTATTCATTCTATAACAAACAGGTCTGATTACAGTATGTGTTGGTGTACTCATTTGTTTTCCTTTAGAAACTACAATTAAATATGAACATCTTTGTTGTCTTCTATAGAAACTACTTGGCAAATATAAAATATTTTGTTTAAATACCATACTAAACAACAGAGTCACCTCATTTTTATGCTCAGCAGACAATCTAAAAGGTCATGCTGGTTTTAACTTACATTAAAATGGGATAAAGTAACTTTATCATAGTGCAGTGTAATTTAAGTTCTCTAGGGTTTTTGTTGTTGAAAGAAAAGCCTTCCAGGCTAACATAAGGACAAAAGAATAATCTTTTAAAATATTGATTGGATATCTAACTCAAGCCAAAACTGCTCACCTTATTATACTGACAACATAGAAATATATTACATGGTGCACTCTATACATCAAAGTCACATTTTTTATTTTTTTTTAACATTCACTAGTAGTGCATAGAGGGTTGGGAATTATTTGGAAAGTAATTAACTGCAATCTACTAACAATACCACTATCACTTGTCAATAGAGTATTGAACATTGAATTGGGAAAATTCAAACAGGGTACGACAGAGCTTTTGAGATTTAACTATCTAACCTGCCAAAAAACGATTTTTTCATCTTAAGTGACTATGATTTAATTTAACCAAGACTGTATGCTGAGATTTTTTTAAAATCTGGCTTGGGGGTTGTAGGTGGTGACATAGTTCACAGTACTTCAGTTAACTCAAAAGTAGAGTATTTTATCACGGATATTATCACTCAGTTTCTGGTTGACATGTAGTTGTTCTGGATAGCTCAGTGTTATTTATGTGAATGTATTAGTTTGGCTTGCATTGTTTGCATAGTTTGCATAGTTTGGCATTGCATTGGCTTGCACTGAAAATATATGACTATTGAAACAAATACATAGCTAATCATTTAAAAGAATCTCATGAATCTTTTGTTCTCATTTCTTAAGTACATGCAAAATATTAATTCTTCAATTTCCATGAAAAACTTCTGTTGTTGCCCAACATTCAATTAAAAATGTATCACCTTTTTGCAAAAGTTACATTTAATGGCCAGACTATAATTACTAAAACAAATGAAATAAAATTATTCACAAGAGAGGATGAATAGACAATGCACTGGTCCTGTGTTCTGAATGGATCCTATCCTGCAATACACAATGCCAACACAGAGAGCTGTCTGCTGTAGAGCATTATTATGCAGTTGTGTTCATTTAATTTTGTTTTAATTGAACAGTTCTAGGATCACAGTAATCACTACATGGCAGGGGAGCATGTACTCAGCAATATCCATCTCCTATGATGCATAAACTATTCATCCTGGAGTCTTCAGTGTTTATCACTCAGTGGTTCTGGAGAAGTAAATTAAATAATACCAAACATGAGTATCTTATCAAATAGCTATCACGGAAATATTTTCCTTCCCCCCCCCCCCCCCCGCAATTTATTTCCTCTGTTACTAACTTTATTTAAAAAAAAACCCAAGGGGTCTCATGTCACTTCTAAAGACTAGCGACAAAAAAAAGTGCCACAAGTCTCCTTGTTTGTTTTGCTGAACTAGACTGACACAGCTGTTCCTTCAGAACTTAACTTGCTTTGAGATTATTTAACTTTGTAGTACACATCAATATCTTTAATGCTGTACAAATAATAACCCAAATTCAGACCCTACATTATTTTAGTGCTCAGTAAATTTTGCAATAATTTATTAGCAATTGTTTATAGCCATTTTTTTTCAATAATTGACTTAGAATGCAAACACACATGAACACAAAGGATGAACAATGTCCACAATAGTCCAGGTATGAATGGTATCTAAGGCCAGGTCCATACTACAGACCTCTATCACTATCAGTGTAACTACATTGCTCAGGGGTGTGAATATTCCGCATACCTGAGCAATGTAATTACAGCAACCTTACCCCACCTCCATCCCCCGCCACACACACATCTGTAGACAGCACTATATCAACAAAAGAAGCTCTCCCATCAACACAGCGACTCTGCTGATGGAGCAAGCTTGCTATAGTAGCATCTCCCCATTGGCCTAGGAGCATCTTCACTCAAGCATTACAGCAGCACAGCTATATCAGAACTGCTGCATCAATGCAGTGTTTTAAGTATAGACCCGTGGAAAAGAAAAAAAAAATAGAGAATAATATCTACAAAAGGTGGAGTTTATTACCTCTGTGTAAAGTCTATGTGAAATATGGAGAGGACAAGAGATGAAACTGACTTCAATTCATGACCAATCAATGTAGTTGCAATGCCTCTCCTTTGTAGTCACTATTGCAACATGCGGGCTGAAATGGTAGACAGAACTCCTTTACTTTGGGTAACTGGGTCATTGATGTCACTGGTGTTGCATAAAATGTAGGATCCCTTCTCCATTCACTCTGTAAACCTGCCTTTGTCTCTTCCTCTTCCTGCTGTTCTGTTGCATCAGCATACATAGGCTGTCATAGTAATCAGTTTGCAGCTGGTATGCAGGCACCACTGTTATGCTACTCAGCATCTGACTCTACACACAAAGCAAAGCTGATTAGAATAGAGTCCTTATGCCCAGCCTTCATATGAAACATACATTTAGTCTTGGTAGTGAATTCTGAAGTTGTAGTCACAAGCAAAATTACTCATTTTAAAAGATTAAATTAATCTGGTGAGGCAATAGAAATGTTCCATCTGACCTATAGTTGCAATTAAAATAACTAAAATTTTGAACGGTGTATTCAGAACACTCACTCACAGCTAACATTTCATGAGTAATGCACAGGAAGCAATATGTCTGTAGAAAATATTCATCAACACATTTCAAATTGTGTAAATAAATGGAAACTTTAGATTTTTCAGCAGGTATAAATGAGCATAGATTATTGTCTTCAATTGATTTGTGCCAATTTACACCACACGAGTATCTGGATAGTTTATTCTTCGAAAATTCACAAGCAAGAGAAATGATGACAGCACTGAGGAATGAATTCTGCTTCACTTACTCTTGTTGAGTAGCACCTTAGTTTGTAAGCAGAGCTATTTATTTCAACCATACCTTACTTTATGACTTTTAAAAAAAGTTTAACTAAAATTTGTTCTGCAGATCAGAAGGATCATCTAATACAGACTTCAGAACTCTTAGGCTATGTCTACACCTAAAAACACTAATTTGACTTAGTTAATTTGAATTAATAAAGTCGAATTAAGTCGACTTAGTCAAATTAACTAATTCGAATTAGTGCATCTGCACCAGAATTCAAACTCGAACTAGCATGTCCATGCAGGCACTTGCTAGGTCGATTTAGGAGGGGTGCATCATGGGAAGTGTACCAACATGGCACCTGAGAAGGGCCCAATCTCCCAGACAATCCCAATAAAAGAGGAAGTGAGATCAGCAGCCTTCATTGTGCCTGGCAGCATGCAGCAGGAGGAGGTCATGGACCGCACTCTGTTGATGCAGCTTGTCACGACGATGCTAGACACTTGCTACGCAGTGTCCAGCGGTCTCTGTGCTTGTATCTTAGTCCTCTCCGACTCCAATAATGCAGAGGAAGACACCAGTGACACCACCATGCTGGCCCAATGAGCTGCTATGCTGACGGAGCCCCCCGTGCCCTGTCGCCTCTGGGCACGGGAAACCAGCAGCAGCTGGTGGGACTGCGTCATCCTCACCACCTGGGAAAATGACCAGTGGCTGCACAATTTCTAGATGAGAAAGCAGGCCTTCCTGGAGCTGGTCCACGAGCTCACCCCGGTCCTGCAGTGCTTGGACACCCGCTTCTGACCCGCCCTGCCCATAGACAAGCGAGTGGCCATCACACTGTAGAAGATGGTGACCCCAGACTCCTTCCGTTCCTTTGCCCACCAGCTCGGGATTGGGAAGGCCACCATGGGGACTGCCGTCCTGCAGGTCAACAGGTCCATCAACCGGGTCCTGCTAACCAGCCTCATCACCCTGGGCAACCTGCAGGATACCATCGACGACCTCGCTGTACTCGGCTTCCCCAAATGTGGGGGCATCATGGACAGGATCCACATCTCCGTCCGAGCCCCAGACCACCAGGCCAGGGACTACCAGAACCACAAGGGTACAACTCTGTGGTCCTGCAGGCCCTCGTCGACCACCCAAGGATCTTTATGAACATTTTTGTGGGCTAGCCCGGGAAGGTGCATGATGCCCGTATACTCAGGAACTCTGGCCTTTACTGGCGGATGCAGGCGGGCACCTTCTTCCCTGACCACACCATCACCCTCGGGGATGTGCAGGTGTCTGCCTACCCCTTGATCCACTGGCTCATGAAGCCCTACATCGCAAACATGGATGTCAGCTGGGAGCTCTTCAATTGACGGCTTACCAGGTGCTGCCTGGGCATCAAGTGTGCCTTTGGGTGGCTGAAGATGTGCTGGAGGGCCCTCCTGACGTGCCTTCATCTGTCAGACCACACCATCCCTGAGGTCATCAGTGCTTGCTGTGTTCTCCACAATTTGTGTGAGCTGTGGGGGGAAAGGGTCCGCCACTTCTGGGAGGCCAAAGCCAAATGCTTTGCCATCCAGTTCGAGCAGTCCAATGACGTGCCCCAGATACAGCGAGCCCAGCAGCGAGCAGTCCTCATATGGGACGTGATCAAGGACTACTTCCTGAAAGAGGACGCCTAAGGGGGTAGCCCTGTCAACAGGCACCCTCACCTCCCTGCTTAGCAGGAAGAATGCATGGAGAAGGCTTCAGCCTGGGAGCCAGAAGACCCTGCAGCCACTTTACAGCAGCCTGGCCAATAGTCTGCTAAGCCTGCCACAGGAATTGGAGACCTGAGGGATGCCGAGATGGAGGCTTCAGGAATTGGGACAGGAAGTGGGCCGAGGGAGGTTATTCAACAGCTCTTGAAGAGACAATGGGTTTCAGATGGACTCCAGGCGGATTCCACTCATGCCTGACCATGGCAAGGGCACCGGAGCTGCTGGAGAGAAGCAAAGAAGAGAGTTCCTCCCATTAGCTAGCTCGCTAGCTCAGTGTGCAGCCTGACAGCAGCTGCTGTGCCCTGACCATCACCCTGCTTCCCAATCCATGTCCTTTGGGATGGGGCCACCTGGAGACATGCCGCCATGCGGCGCTACCCAGGTCGGGTGTGGTGCCCACAGTGGCGAGCTGCAGGCAGCCCTTCCCTGGGGGTGTCTCCTGAGGCCACGTGCCAGGAGCACCGGGCACATGCTGACTGGCCTTGACGCTCCCGACTGAGGTCCCCCTACCCCATCTCCCGACATGCCCCTGCCCTGCTCAGGTCTGCGTCCCCCCTGCCACATGGCCCCCGGCCCCTCTGCCCAATGGGAGGGCCTCTGTGCTTCCCCCCAGCCCCGGGACCCTGCCTGTCCCTGGGCCATGTTCCCCCACAGTGCCTGTCCCACAGGCATGCTCAGCCCTGCCTGCAGGGAGGAAGAGAGGGAGCACTCACCAGCAGGTGCTGCAGGTGCCTGGTGTGATGTCCCCTCACCCAGGTCTTCCTCCTCAGAGGGGCTATGTCTACACTGGCAATTTAAGTCGACTTAAGGAGGCTTAAGTCAACTTAAATTAAGCCACGTCCACACTAGGCTTTCATTCAGTCGTCTTGAGAAATTCCTTAAGTCGACTAAATGAAAGCTTAAGTCAACTTTGTTACTACCACTCAATAAGTAGACTTAACCCTTCAGGTGACTTCTTAAGTCGACTTAAGGATGGTGTGGACATGGAGTAACCCTTAAGTCAACTTTATTAAGTCTACATACGGCTGGTTAAGTTGACTTAACAAAGTGGACTAAGTCCACTTAAAGCTAAGTCAACTTAGTCCACTTTGATAAGTCTACTTTAATAAGGTCGACTTTAAGTTGACCTTATTGAAGTCGACTTAACAAAGTCGACTTAACTTTTCTAGTGTAGATGTAGCCGGGGAGCCTGTTCCCCCTCCTGTTCTGGGGCTGGGATCAACTCTGGGCTGGCTCCAGGGTCCGAGGCTGGGGGGGGGGGTGTCCTCCGGGTGGCTGGTGTCACCCAGCTCCAGCACTACATCCTTATTCACCAAGACCTCCTCCTGGTCGTCGCCCAGGGAGGGTGGATCAGTGGAATCCAGGGTGTGGGCTGGGAGCCCAGTGCTCTCTCCCCCCCCACTCCCCAGTAAGGCATGCAGCTCAGTGTAGTAAAGGCAGCTGGTGGTGGGAGCTGCCCCCAGCTGCAGCCTCTCCTCCTAGGCCTTGGTGTAGCGCTGGCGGAGGTCCTTGATCTTCACTCGCACCTGCTCTGTGTCTCAGGTGTGCCCCTTCTCTGCCAGGGCCCGGGAGATATCTGCATACACCCTCTGGTTGCGGTGGGTGCCCTGCAACCGGGCAAGCATTGCCTCCTCCCTGCATATGGCGAGGAGGGCAAGGATCTCCTCCTGGGTCCAGGCTGGGGCCTGGCATCGCTGCTGGCTGCTGCAGCTCTCTTGAGATATCTTTGCAAGTTGACTGTTCTGGCCAGCTCTGGGAAGCAGGATTGGCAGGGCTTTGACCTGCCTGTGGTAGCCCAGGGTGGGCTTTTCCTGGAGCCAGGAACCCTGGGAGGAAGGTCAGGATGCCAGTTAGTTCAAACTAATCACTCAGTTCAAACTAATGCAGCCACACTGGACTTAGTTCGAATTAATAAGTTCTAATATAGCATTAAGTTGAACTAAGAGCTTGGCTTTATTAATTCGAAGTAAGGAAGCCCTTAATTCGAACTAATGGAAGCCTGGTGTGGACAAGGCTTAAGTTAGGTTTTAAAAGTGCATAGGAAAGAGAAATGTTCAAATAAGATTAATTTAAGGAGATGGTGGTTTTGGAAGTAGGGAATTTATACGCACAACTATGTATCCAACTGAGACCACCCTGAGCAAAGAAATATAATTTTCAGAAATGTTTTGTGTTCATAATTTCACACAGATCACTGCTCTTATGTCTATTTAACATAAACATCCCTCTCTTATTTGTGTGCTTATTTTTCCCATCTAAATAGACTCTAACAGCATTTTTCCCTTTTTCCACTGTAATGGACACTCTAATATTTTTCTTGCATAGCAGTAGAACTTCTTTTACACTTTGAGAGTACAGGAGATAGAATGTGGATCTTTGTAAATTGTTTGCTGCAGATTGTTCACCCACTGTAGTTCTGGTTTTCAGATTCATCCATCAGCCACTGTTAGCATGTAGGGGTGTGTCTACACGTGTAAATTAAATCGACTTAAGCTTGCTTAAATCGACTGAATTTACTCTGCATCTACACTACACTTTCCTTAAGTCGACTTAAGCAAGCTACTTAAGTTGACTTAAGGAAAATTAAGTCGACTTTTAAAAATCTCGTTTTAAGTCGACTTTTGGCTTAAGTCGACTTTAGAAAGTCGACTTAAGCCTCTGTAGACATGGAGTAGCCCTAACTTGAGTCTAAGTCGACTTAGGGCTCTCCAGGACTCCCCCACTGCCCTCCCTGCCAGGGGGGCTGGTACAGGGAGCCTGGCATGCCGCCCACAGAGCAGGGAAGAGCCTTGCCCACCCTGCCCCTATGCCCTGCTAGGGTACCTGTTCCCCTTTGCCCCATTGTACCCAGGTACAATGGGGCAAAGGCTGAGCCCCCTGGCACTTGTCAAGGGGTGCCCTCCTGCCACCGTGGACCTGTCCCAGGTCCACCTAGCCCCTAGAACTCAACCTAGGCATCCAGTGTGGACACTCTAGGATGACTTTCTAGGGTCCCCGCAAAGTCAACTTAAAATTTAGGTGTGGACATGCTAAGTCAACTTAACAAAGTCGACTTAAAGTCAACTTTGTTAACTCGACTTAGCTCAGTTGACCTATATTTCCAAGTGTAGACATAACCTAAGTGACTTATCAGTGTGCAGTAATAAATAATTATCTGTTTCATTGATTCCTCTGTCTATTTCTTCCTTCAACTAGTACTTTCCCAAGGGAAAAAAAATCTTTCATATACATTCAATTTAAATCAAAACTATCTGTCTTGTAGCTATTACTTCCATATTGTGTAATCAACAAAGATGTTTGTTTAGACATTCCTTCTCTGCAGTTCTTTGTTCCTACTTTTTCTTAAATGAAACTATATTGCAGAATTTGTGATATCATAAAGATTTCCATGACATTAAGTTTTGTTATGGTGCAACAGTGCAAAAGGTAACTCAACCCAATCGGTTTCAGAAAATACACCATCTAGGGGTGTATACCCCTATACTTGTAAATTAAGTCGACTTAAGGAGGCTTAAGTTGACTTAATTTACTCTGCATCTACACTTGTCTTTCCTAAGTCGACTTAAGTTGCTCCTTAAGTTGACTTAAGGAAAAATTAAGTCAACTTAATAAGACCTGGTTTTAAGTCGATTTACTGCTTAAGTGGACTTCATTAAGTCCACTTAAGCCAGTGTAGATGTGGATTAGCCCTAAATCAACCTCCATGGCCTCCAGACCTCCTTCACTGACCTCCCTCCCAGGGTTCCTGGCACAGCAAGAGCCTGGAGTGCCCACCCACAGGGCAGAACACAGCCCTGCCCACCCCGTTCCTGCACTCTGCTCCTGATCCTGTCCCTGACCTGCTCAGCCCCCATGTAGCCAAGCACAATGGGGAAGGTGCTGAGCTCCCTTCCTCTTTTGAAGGGGTGGCCGGGGAAGGGGGGCACCTCTCGGGTGCCACGTGCCACACTTCCCACCATGCACCACTCCTAGTTCCACCTAGCCCCTGCCAGTCAACTTAAGCGTCAAGTGTAGATGCTCTAAGTTGATTTAGCGAGGTCAACTTTAAGTCAACCTAAATTTACAGTGTAGACGCGCTAAGTTGACTTAACAAGGTTGACTTAAAGTTGACTTTTTTAAGTCGACTTAGCAAAGTCGACTTATTATGACAAACGTAGACATAGTCTAGGTGATTAAGCCCCACATTTCTTTCCAAGATGGTCCCATCTTAGGCTTGCCTATAGAATTTATTTCCTGACCCGGGGGCTTGCATACTGACTCTGTGGCCATTGGGCCGGACTGCCCCGACCCGGGGACTTGCATACTCATTCTGTGGCCGCTGTGCCAGACTGCCCAGACCTGGGGGCTTGCATACTGACTCTGTGGCCATCGGACCGGACTGCCCTGACCTAAGGGCTTGGACTATAGACTCTGTGGCCACTAGGCCGAACTGCCCTGACCAGAGGGCCTGTACTATGGACTCTGTGGCCACTAGGCCAAACTGCCCTAGCTGTAAGGGTGACCAGTAGAGTCGCGGAAGCCTCTCTGTAGTTGTGCCTCTCAGAGGCTCCCCACTTGAGAGGCCAGTGGGGACGCAATCCGCAACACCTTCCCTTTCTAATTCAGGATGAAGCACAGAAATATACTGTCACTGGATTCCTCCAGAAATCAGGCAAATGTGGTGGCTTCTTTATACAAATCTTTTCTCACGTGGAAAGGTTACTTTTTGGGGGGCACTAGTGGTGATTGGGTTCATGTACTTCATTCACGCACCCTCAAGTTCCTGTGGGGTAAGTGACCCTTCTGGATGCTTGACAGTGCGAGTCAGTCTGTTGGTACAGATTCTTTCATTTACCTAAGAGGTTATTGAATACATTCCCCATTTACAGTTCGTCTCTTCCCCTGCTTCTCACAATGTAGTGAGCAGGAGGAGCTGGGGCATAGACCATCAAGTAGTCACTGGCAGCTTATAAGAAGAGATCTTAGTGGACATACTTAGTGGACAGCATCATCCCTTGGAAGCCTGGGTGAGAAGCAGAAGTGAAACAGATTGGGAATTAGGAAATTGTGGAAGAAATGAGTGATGAGACAGAATGAAAGGAAGGGGTCTGGTTCCAAAGTGTTTTCCCTGCATCTTGCTGTTTCTGATGGATGATGCATAGATTTGAATAGCCTCTGATGCACAAGCATAAGGAATGAATAGCTTCAGCAAATATTGATGCTGAGGATATTTAAATATTGATGACAGGTATTGAAAAATTATCTCGTGTCAATTGAATTTTTTTTTAACTCTACTACAGAGAATATTGTAGATCACTTCAGTGCTATAACTACCTACAGTTCTTAAAGTTCCACACACCATAAAGTGGATGAGCAACAGCTAAACATCTTGTTTTTTAATGGACCACAAAATCTGAGAAGGTGGATGTCTACCCTCTAATTTTAGGGTTGAAAATTCAAACTGTTCTGCAGCATTTCAGCTGCAAATTTCCCACTGACTTTATTGAGATTCACACAGTTACAACCCACACAATTCTGTTCTTTGCAAATTTACCTAGAAGTGACAAAATTGGAGGGGGATTATTTAGAGCAGATGTTCCAGTGTATACACCTCCTCCCTTTTAGCTATATTTTTTTTCTAAACAAACTGCAGGTTTCATTACTGCTGTCATTTGAATCTAATGAGAAAAAAATATCACATAATGAAGATGTTGGTTTTGTTTTGATTCAAGTTGCTTATTAATGATGCATGTGGGCAAACACCTGCCTCTTTCCAGACCTCTTCATTATTAAAATTACCTATTTCAGATATTTTTCTATGCTTAATTGCTTTTTAAGTGTTCATTTTTTGTCCCAAAAGGAAGGATAAAGCATGATACTAGGGCTCAAAAGAGCTTGGTTCAGCCAAAACACTCCTATATGACCTTGGGCACATCACTTAATCATACCTTATTCATCAATTTCCTATCTTTGGAATGGAGATAGTTCTTCCCTATCTTGTGGGGATATATTTGGGAATGATTGCAAGGTACTCTAATATTATGGTGATGACAGCCATAAAAGTACTTTGATAGATGTGATGCAATTCCTACCAACTGGGTTTTTATATCAGCCTTTATCTGAGACTTCCTGGTCTTTGATCTTGTTTGCAGTGTTGTTGTAGCTGTGCTGGTCCCAGGATTTGAGAGAAAGACGATCGGTGAGATAACTTTTATTGTGCCAAGTTCTACTGGTGAAAGGGATAAGTTTTGTGCTTCATGGAGTTCTTGCTCAAGTATGGTGAAGGTGGTAATCAGAATGTCCAAGCTAAATGTATGGTGGGAAGTATTGTTAAACATAAGGGGTTCATAAGTGACTAAACTGGAGGGAGGGTATTTAAAGCAAATGTTGCAATGTATGAAACTTAGTTCTCAATCTTTAACCTATCCTATTATCCCCCACTTTCACTTTCTAGCTTGGAAAAATAATTATATTTGGAGCAAGAACTTCAGCTCCTACTTTTGGAAACCTTGACTTCAAATCTTCCAGTGTTTTATAAGATATCTGATATTGATTGTTTATTGTTATTAGGGACAACCAGGATCAGACACTGAGAGAGAAATAATCTAATGTTCCAATTTTATTCAAGTGTGAAGTAATGGACTTGGAAAAGGTTAATAATCTCATCAACTATCAGTCTCCTATTGAAAGACCGGGGTTTCATATACTACAAAATGGAATATATAACACATGTAACACTTTACAAATTATCATTAACCATCTGTGGTAGCAGTTTCATCCCCAGTAACTAAAGGAAAAAGTTTGTAGACCCTTTTCTAGAGCTTGACAACACAAGACAATATGTCAGTTAATTATTATTAAGATGTGGCAAATCTTTATCCTTTCTAAAAAATACGCAAGGATCACTGGAATTTTAATATTCAGACATGGACAGATTATTTTTGTTTGTTTGTGTTTTGCTGATCACTTCTGTTTGAAAAGCAATGTAAGTTATAAAAACTTTTCAAGTTTTTAGTCTACTTTTACTCAATTGTTTTAATAACTTAATTGAAATGAAGATAATACTTTTACTTTTTCAGGTATAGTTAAAAACAACTATTCCTAAAACATACATTAAATTAATTCCATTAGTGAATCTGTTTTGAGTTCATATCCATTGCAGATGTCTGCAACATTTCCACATGGTAGGACATGGCAAACGTATTACAATTTATTTTCAGAACAATATTCAAAGCATATATACACAAAGTTTATTATCTGCAGGAATTACAAGCCATTCATAAATATGGTTTATATAAACAGATTTTTTATTTTTTAAATTAGATAATTTTCATTATGACAAAGTTTGAAGACAGAGACTGAATAAGCATAATCTTTTTGAATAATTTCAATGAATTTTGCTAAGTGTCAGAGAGCCAGCATTAATGATTAAGTAAAGAAATATTGTGGAAGTTAGTATTGCATTGGAATTAATTATTGATATATACATATATATATCATTACACATTCAGAACACATTAAGGGGCAGTTGGTGAAGTATCACATTAATACTTTCAGTTCAGGATCAAGGAGGGTCAATGAAGGGTCAAGGAATAGCCTTGCAACCTTTTTGAGCTCTTAATTATTATATGGGCCCAGGCTCTGCAAAGTGACAGTTGATAAAGAATTCAGTGAATAATAAGATCTTTGTTTAATGAAGGATATATTGTTCTTCATGAGCATAAGTGAATCTGATATTCTTGATAAATGTCACCATAATAAATGTGTAATACATACTTGCCACTCTCAACAGAAAGCATCATTAAAGAATATTCAGGGGTAGCCCCAGTACTGAAGTAATATGAATGGAAAGACTGGTATGTGCAATAGAAGCACCTTAAAATGCAACAAAAAAGATAAAAACTATGTGCACGCATATTTTCAACACCAAGCTAGTTTGATACCGTCTCCTGAACCCACAAAATAATCCTTTTCTTATTGCTTCATTTTCCAATACAAACATTTTCCTTTTGACTTTAACTGAAGATTGACAAAATGGGATGATTTAGATCCAAGCATCACTAATCAAGAAAGAGTATTTGTAATGCAAATAATCTTTTAAAACAAGATAAGGAAAGGATTTAAAATAGGCTTAAGTGATCAGAATGTATAGTTCAAGGTTAATGACCGTCCTCAACTTGATTTAAGCTTCCAAAACCATGAACTTGACTTTTACCTTTGTTTGAGCAAAAAAAATCATCAGCTATAAAACTTTGCTGAACCTTATGTTAACCAGTTCATGGTGATATATACAGTACACGGTAAGTTTGCAGGAAGTACAAGAAGTTGCTAGTCTTCCTTTCCTGTATGAGATTAGGTACTACTGATTCTATTTATAAGGGAATAAAAAGGTGGTGATCATAATGAAGGAAAGATTAGCCCTTGAAGAAGGTTGCACACAATGTCTAAAAATCATTGTATTTAATTTAATAGGTTAACATAGTTAAAAGAAGAGTAAACTATATAAAACAGACCAGAGATGCTAAGAGATCTCTGCTGCTCTTTCACAAAGAGAAATCTTCTGGAGAAATGCACAATACTAATCTTATAGTTTTCACTGTCTTCTCTTTATACATTTCAGTATCAAGACCTTTTACTAATAAATGTTACATTTGGTATAATTGTCAGAAAAGTCATATGCATTTCTAACAACATGATTTGACCACTGAACTGAGAGAGGGTTATTCTCAAGAATGGGGAAGCTATCCACTTTCTTATGAAAGCTGAGTTAATGTGTGTCACTGTAAATATATGTCCTAAGTGTTTTAACAAGGTCAGACTTAATAGCCAAATGTTAAAAAATAATGATTCAGGCCAGCAAAAATATTCAAAATTCAATATTAAAAAATATTGACTTAAAATTATGAAATTAAAATAAAACAAGACAACCTAATTTGAGTTCTTTCTTTTCTGCTGGTTTTGGTTAAGCTTTGCTCAGCAATGCTTAAACCTAGAAAATAAAAATAAAACCCAGGATTATCATATAATCAGTTGACTCCAGGAGCTGGGGCTTCACATAAACCATAAACTATCAAGAGACTCATGATAATATTGCAAGAATTAGAAACACTGCTTTATGCATCCGTGTCCATGATGCTGAGTCAGACCACCAAAAATATTCAGTTTGGATTGAATGGATCTATACTTGTGCATAATATTACTTATGTGCACCTGTGCTTGGAAACTCAGAATCCAAGACACCAAAACAAGAAGAGATAACAGAGGGAAGGGTTGGGAAAGGGGCAGTATGATAGTGATGATTATGTGGTTACTTATGACACTAATGTGTGTGACCTGGTAATTTTTAGTTTCTTTGTTAGCTAATACAAATTGTTACCCTGGAATCAGAGTTATAGGTTGTGAGATCTTGAAGATGTGGGATTTAGAGAAAGGACGTAAAGGAGCAAAAGGGTTAGACTGGATTGGTTGGTGTCAGGAAGTGATCTCCAGGCTGATGGAGAAGTCTGAAAAAGTGGATAGAGGTGGCTATGGAAGGTCAACTAGACAAGTAGCTTGGGCAGAGCAACAATGCCAAAATCAGGATTAAGGCACCAAGAACAAATGTGGTAGGGGTACTTAGCTGTAAAATGCTAATATAGACATACACTGTTCACAATAGGGAGCAGTGTAACCTAAGTGGTTGACCAAACTGTATCTCTCAAGACTATGAGAAATGTCAAACCCTGTGCAACGTAGCTAAGATTATCAGACCCACTGCTAGTGAAACTAGGGCGATGGGAGAATTCTCCTGATGACTTAGCTATCACCTCTCCAGGGGATGGATTTATGGCAATGAAACTACAGCAATAAAAGGATTTTTTGTAAGTAGGATTTTTGGTAGGATTTATGGATTGCTGTGAAAATAAAGAGAAGCCTGGACAAAGGTCAGAGATAGGGGCATGCTAATTTGTCATCTGTCAGTAAACTACTATCTTTTTTATTAAATTTGTTTAGCTTTCCCCCTTGCTTTCCTAGGGTGCGTCTACACTTACAAATTAAGTCGACTTAAGCTTGCTTAGGTTGACTTAATTTACTCTGCGTCTACACTACACTTTCCTTAAGTTGACTTAAGCAGCTGCTTAAGTTGACTTAAGGAAAAATTAAGTCGACTTTATAAAACCTCATTTTAAGTTGACTTGCTGGTTCAGTTGACTTTAGATAGTCGACTTAAGCCACTGTAGACGTGGAGTAGCCCTAAGTTGACTTTAAGTTGACTTAGGGGGCTCCAGGGCTTCCCCACTGCCCTCCCTGGCAGGGTGGCTGTCACAGCCAGAGGCTGATGTGCCCCCCCAAAGGGCAGGGCAGAGCCCTGCCCACCCTGTCCCTATGCCCTGCCAGAGTCCCTGTCCCCCTTTGCCCCATTGTACCAAGGTACAATGGGGCAAAGGCTGAGCCCCCTGGCACTTGGCAAGGGATGCCCCCCCTGCCACCGTGGACATATCCCAGGTCCACCTAGCCCGTACAAGTCGACCTAGGCATCCAGTGTGGACGCTCTAGGTCGATTTTGTAGGGTCCTCTCTGAGTCGACTTTAAATTTGAGCATGGACATATGAAGTCAACTTAACGAAGTCGACTTAAAGTCAACTTTGTTAAGTCAACTTAGCTAAGTTGACCTAAATTAACAAGTGTAGACATAGCCCTATAGATCTTTTTTTACCTTTTACAAAATTAAAATCCTATGTGTTTTCATAGATAGCCTGCTTGATGACTCTTCTAGAATCAATGGGTTCTTTTGTAAAATAATTTTTAAAAAAGTATTTCCTAATGTCATGGATGTTTAAAAAAAATACAGAAATACAATCTTGTCTCTGAAGGATGTTTCTACAAAGAAAAAAATAGTCTCACAGATGTTGATAGGTAATAGAATCTGTTCTTCATCTGCTTCCAAATTTTGCTTATTGCATAGTAAAGAATGGTTCAAGTGACAGAATTAGTGTCCATTTCTGTATCATCATTTTCAAATATTTAAAGTGTTTGGCTCTCAAGGTTTGGTGTGACATGTATAGCAAGAATGCTTTTGTGGAATTTGTATCAGGTTTTTGAACTTCTCATTGATACTTGGTGGAAAGAGATTTGGATTTTAGTGGTTATTTCAAGGCCCTCTCCATTTTATCAACAGTCAGAAATAATTTCTATAGCTGAGAATACTCCCATTTCATACTTCCTAACCTTAAAGTAAACTATTGAAGCTTTGTTAGATAACTGACCCATTCCCAATAAATTGAATAACAAAGGGGAATAAGAAAAGGTGGACTTTCTATATCCCAATTAAACTATGGGTGTATTCAATAATTTCTTTAAAATAAAAGTAAACACTATTTTGACTAGTTGTTTCTAAAACAGATTAAAGTAAGTATGTGTGTAAAGAGAGTGGGAGAAAACTTTATTTAATCCTCGACCCCTTCACTAGATATTATGAATTCAGCTGATAATAATAACGTTTGGAACTTGATTATCCCCAAACATTCCAAAATGGGGCTCTATTTCAGTCATCCATTGCTTTGTCATCCTTCAAAACACGTGACCCAGAAATGATGTAAGGAGTTTGCGAATGTCAAAGATTGTCATACACTGAGTGGTAATGCACTGTATTAAAAATGAAAGCAAACAGGAGAACCCAGGAGAAATGCATTTCTTTAATCCTAAATACTCTGTTCCATTACTCAGATTGTTCAAGGGCAACTTAACAAAACAAAAAGAAAAACAAAAACAACCCCCCCTCACATGCTGTAAAAATTGCTCATTAGTGTATGTAAAGAAAAAGGATTAAAATGATGAGTAAAAGGAAGCAACTAAGAACTACAACATACTTCTGTCACCTTGAAGTGGATAGTCATGTGAGAATAAAACTCCAAAAATGTAAATCAACAACAAGGCAAGTCCCTACAATAAAGACGGTATATATTCTGGTGAGATAAGAAGTGTCTTACCAGACACAAGCAACACCAGAAGTGTTGAAAGAATGTCTGAATTTCCATATTTGTATCTTTTCAGAGCCTTAAGGGTAAAGAAAGTGCAGATCAGTACACATTATGTCAGACTAAAGACAGGTGTATATCCTTGGCTCTACCATGGAGATATTTTTGTATCTTTGCTCCCAGATGATGTAGCATCTGTCAAATACAATAAATCAGATGGATTTATGGGCTACTCATTGAAATTATAAATGCAGTATAAATCAGTATGTGCAGTAGAATTTGTATTCAAGTATCCATTAGATACATGATATTTGTATAGATTCATAATCTACAGATACCCCAAAATTGCCAGGCAAAATCTGAATAAAGGGAAATATGCTGACTGAAAAATTGCCATTTCTTTACATTTTTCCAAAACAAAATTCTGCCCTTTTGCTCACCTTGTTTTACTTTGTCTATGCTCCCACCTGCTGGCCTCTAAAAGGAATGTATCCTAGGCAATGACCTCCCGAAGGAGAAGCCCAAGCAAAACCAAAATCAAAGTACAAAAGGTTCTTGGATTCCAACATCACTGTCATTCTAATATTCCAATTGTAAATACCTGTACATTCCTGAAGTTGTGAAGTAATATATCCTGAGACACCTTCCACCAAATTGACCTTTCAGGGTCTGAATCATAAGATTTACTTAGGCACTACAAGTCTCAGCTTTCAGACAGTGTGCCACTTAGTGAAATTTACATCCCTAGAGGCTTAGACTTCCTGTACAGTGCAAGGGGAGAGTTAGGTGCTGTAATGGTACTGTCTTTAAAAAAAGTTTTAAGGAAGAGTCCTGAGAGTCATAGCCCTAAAAAGCGGTAAACTTAGATAGGTGGTGGGGTAGTTCTGTTTAGAAAGTACTCCAGGAAGAGGACAGCAAGGAGTTTGGCAGAGTGACCCTTAATTGTCTGTCCTGAGGTCCCTGGACTGGGCCCAACATAGAGACTGAGGCTGGCTTCCCTTATGAGCTACAACATGAAGCCCAGGAAGGAAGATAAGGATGACTGAGAGCCCTGAGAGAAGGAAGTGACTACTATGAGGCACAAAGACCAATCGGAAGACCTTTTGTTGTTTGTTAGACTTGGTTACACTAAAAGAGGTGGTTCTGGGGAAAGGACAGAATCACTAGAAGAAGAAAACCACTGCAAGACCAGAGCAACTGTGAGTGAGAGGAGCTAGAGAGGAAGAGAGTGGCGAGTAAACCTTTCAATAGGTGGCCAAAAAGATTCACAGAAGCCAGCACATTGTGAAGGGAGCTGAAGCTAGCGAGCAGGAAGGTCCAAGAAGATAGGTTTAGGCATCTCCCAAGTTGGAGAGAAGCACTTGTTTCTACTCTGGGTTCACTGTTGTGAAATCTCTCCTGGGGTTTTGTACCTGAGATAGGTCAGCTCTTCCTTGTGGAGGAAAAAAAACAAACAAACAAAAACATGGGATGGTAGTTTCCTACTCCTGGGCTAAAGCGTCATTCTCTCTCTCTGTGGTCCCATGCATAATAATATTTATATAAGATTGTAACATCTTTTTTTCCACAGAGATTAAGAGCCCCATGCCCCATTATGGACAATATTTCAGTCACAGTTAGGTCACTCATTTAGGAGATCGTATCATTTAAGGCCAGAAGTTACCACCCTTCTATATACCTAATCTGCTCTTCAATAAATATCACAGGCCACTAGAACCTGCACTTTAAACACAAGTGAAATAAATATTACAGCCCACAGGAGACTAGACTGTTATGTGCCACAAGGAAAGAATAGGAGGAGCCAATATCTGAGGCTTCTTCAATGGCAAGGAAATGATTAAGTGAGTTATATATGCAAACAATCCTGGCAAATGATCAACAAACATGGGCTTCATAAGAAGGCAACTCCCTCACTCTCACACCAAGGTCACTGTCAATTTGACATGGTGGAAAATTCTTCCCTAATCCCTTATCTAGAATGCTGCAGGAGGAGGAAAGGTGGGAAGACCCCCCTGGATATTGAAACCCTGAAGCATGAGTTTTATATTTCATGACCAGTAGGGAAAAGGCCCCAAACAGCAAGTAAATGAAGGCCATGAGAATAGTAAGTAGTGTTACTTGGTTATATATATTGCTGTAAATGCATCTTAACAGCTGCTTAGGTTTTTAGACAGTTAGAGCAACTGCATAAAATACCATATGTTTTTTGTATTTAATAAAGGAATTTATCATTAAAATTTGTGTTTGGTAACTTCTCATATCACTATTATTAATTTAAAATATTATTAATTCTCACAGAGACCGTCAGCTGATGAGTCTTCTTTTTGTGAACTCCTCCAAATTGTGCATTATCCCAACATATCCCTCATAGTGCAGAAGTGAGAAAGCTGGGTTCAAGATTCTGCTCCAAATCAAGCAGAATGAGGATTTCAATCTGGGTCCCCACATTACAGGTGTGTAACTCATGAGGTTTAACAAGGACAAGTGCAAAGTCCTGCACTTAGGATGGAAAAATCCCATGTACTGCTACAGGCTGGGGACCGATCGGCGAGGTAGGAGCACTGTAGAAAAGGACCTGGGAGTCATGGTGGACAGGAAGCTGGATATGAGCCAACAGTGTGCTCTTGTTGCCAAAAAGGCCAATGGCATATTGGGCTGCATCAGGAGGAGCATTGCTAGCAGATGGAGGGATGTGATTATTCCTCTCTATTCAGCGCTTGTGAGGCCGCATCTGGAATACTGTGTCCAGTTTTGGGCTCCCCACTACAGAAAGGATGTGGACAAATTAGAAAGAGTCCAACAGAGGGCACTGAAAATTATTAGGGGACTGGGGCACATGACTTACGAGGGAAGACTGGAGGAGCTAGTCTTATTTAGTCTGCAGAAGAGAAGACCGGGGTTGAGGGAGAGAGGAATTTGATATTAACCTTCAACTACTTGAAGGGGTGCTCCAAGGAGGAGGGAGCTACACTGTTCTCAGTAGTAACAAAGGACAGAACAAGGAGCAATGTTTTCAAGTTGAAGCTGCGGAGGTCTAGATTGGATATTGGGAAAAACTTTCTCACTAGGAGGGTGATGAAGCATTGGAATGGGTTACCTAGGGAGGTGGTGTAATTTCCATCTTTGGAAACATTTAAGGTCTGAATAAACAAAACCCTGGCTGGGAAGATTTAGTGGGAGTGAAACTTTTAGCAGGGGGTTGGACTCAATAACCTCATGAGGTCCTTTCTAACCCTATTTTTCTATGACTTCTATGACTTCTAAGAAATACACTTATGCCAAGTTATGGTCTGGTGAGCCATTAAAGTTCCAATTCAGTAAATATCTGCTAGATACCAGGTCACAGGTGTCTTCATTGGTTAGAAGTTGATGTCTTTATTGATGACAAATTCTCATTAGCTCTCAATATGGGGAACTGCATCTGCTCATTTATCCCAGAAAGCATATTCAACCAAGCTATGAAACCCCTAAAATAAAGACACAGATGAAAGAGATTAGTTGTCCATAATAAGTCTCCTTAGGTCATTGTGGAAGTCTGAGGTGATCAGATATAACTAGATCCATGAAGCTATATCTGCAAAGAGACTTAACTTTTAGGCACCCTGCTGCCTAGTGTAATCCATAGCTTTGAGTTAAGCACCCAGGTTCCCTGTTATAAAAGGGAGAATTAGACACTTAAATAATGGGATACACAAAAGACAGAAAACTAAGCAGAGAATCCACTAAGCTAAATTGAAAAATGCCAAGGAGAAGGGTGGGGACTCAGCCCTGACACTCTTGGGGAAAATAGGTGTACACCTCTACTGGGAATTCACAGATATGAAGATTTTTCTGATGCTAGGCACCTAAGTCAGGTTAACCTTTTCTTGCCTTTTGCCTCCTCAGAGATGGAGGGTGGGAGAACTCACTTGTACCCAAGAGCCCATGTGAAGACTGGGTTCTACTCTCCTCCACTCTAAATAAGAGACTGGGGATAAGTTGAGTCTCCTATGTCCTGGGTGAGTTCATTGGTACTGGATTCTATCTTCAGGCAGTTTGTTTTATGTAATCACAGGCACCATGTTCAGTGTTTTTTTCTGCAAACATGGATTCAATACTGAAGGATGGCTTTCCACATGTGTTTGTATTATCTCCAACTGACTGCACATATCAAGAGCCATTTTAACAAAAACAAAAGAAAACAAAAAAATCAAGCCATAAAAGAGACAATGGGGTTTGAAATAGAGTTGATCAAATACATCAGTACAATTTCCATGTTATCTTATATAATTTTTTTTTTTTTTTTGCTTTTTTTTTTGGACTCTTTTTCTTTCTTTGAATTGTTTTGTTTTAAATTGTGTTACAGTATAATATTCTAATTTAGGGCAATAGAGACAAAGAACAGTCTTGTGGCTATGGCACTGGACTGGTAAAGTTTTGCTTCCCCTATATGCCACAGACTTCCAGTGTGACTTAAAGAAGTTACTCAATCTTTCTGGGCTTCATCCAGCTATATTAAAGGCAGTAGAATGGCTTCTATTGGCTTTAATGTTAGCAGGACCAAGTTCTATGTACCTGAATCCCCAAAGCATAGAACAGGAAGAATTGTCTTTATTGACTGCATAGATTGTAGGCTTTTCAGGTCCGTGATGGTTTCTTGTGTATTTATGCAGTGCTTAGCACTATGAAACCCTGATTTTGACTGTAGCTGGACATAGGTGTTACTGAATTTAAAAGCAAATAATATTCTAGCAAATCAGTTTGTTGGCAAAAATATATGAAGAAAAAGTGAATCTTAAAATAATATTAGAGATTATTCATAGTATGTTTAGTTTGAACTAGTATATATAAGTTTAGCTTTTTAAGAGGTCTATATTTCAGGTCTTCCATCTTATCTTCCAGCTGAGTATTCCACAGCTGAGAACCAAAGGATGAATAAGTGGAAAATGATGCAGTAGAAAAGTTAACTAAATGTCATAAAGATAATAAAACCTCAAATTTTCCTCAAATTCAGCTTTGTTTTTTGGAGAATGTTCAATGGTATATTCATTAAAACAAATTAACTTGCTGTTTTTTCTACTTATGAGAAATAGGCAAATATAGCTTCCTTAACTGCATCACCCTGTGCTGTGCAATGTGCTATTTGAATCTCAAGGAACCCAAAGATAACTCAATAGTATCATTTTCTGAAAGTTATGAACATCTCCATAACAGTGATAGTGCAAATAGAAACACCCTAACAATGCTGGACCGAACAAAATCATTATTTTCCTCATGTAGTGCTTGTAATAAAGTCTAGGCTTTATAAATATCATAGCAATATGAAGAAAGACATAATAGACAGCTAATGAGTAGATTTTCATACCTCTCTATTGTAAACATTCTTGATATTTCATCATTAAAATGATCTGTCAGAAACTTGAAGCAAGAATGCCAGCACATCTAGCCATTAGAATAATTCTTTTGTAATCTAATGAACACTAGATAATATGTATGTCCAAATGTACAGTGAGTCCATTTTTGTTTTCTAAAGAGCATACCAGTTCCTTAGTTTTTTTCCCCCAATGACTATTGTAATGCTATCAGTGATAAAAATTGTTAAAAATACATTAATATCCATTCTTTTATTTAACCAGCAACTACATTATAAGTAAACTATGTGTAAACCAGATCACCTTCTGTTGCACCAGTAATTATTATCATCAATTAATTGCTTGGATCAAATCCTTGCCTATTCAAAAAATTAGGTTTTTTTTCAAAGCTCACTTTCCAAGTCAAAGATGGCATAAAGGAATATTCTTACCAGATGAGTCATATGGGCTTACTGAATTAAAAAGATTTTACCACCACTGGTCCACTGCTTATCATAAATAATACTGCCATGCCAGTTAGAGAAATGTAGAAATAACTAATTGTGGTCAAATAAGGTCACATCTATGATGCTATTTACAAAAAAGAGATGTGGCTTTCTCAGATCAACAGAACATAATTTGAATAAACTGTCTACAAATCTAGATTTAATAATAGTTTTGGATTAAAATGTCTCAGGTGGGATTGTGTGAGAGAGTATGTCTGTAATGTAAAGTTGGGATATTATGGTTCTGCTCTAAGAACATTTTTCTGCTCTAAGAACAAGCAGAATACACCTCCGATGGACTTACTGCTAACCTCAGCACCAGTGCTTCTTGCTGTTGGTTGCCAACAAACACTGACTGACACACTGTGGTGCATTGACTGATTTGCTTATCAGTCCCACCTATCAAGCAGTTCCTATGCCTTGCCTTCAATAGAAAGGGTTTGCCAGTATAGACATACCCTTGTAGTATACATAGAGTTTATGCTCAGTGCTTTTTGCTGTTATTAATGTTTCTACCAGTACCCTGAATGACATATGCTATATCAGCAAAAGGACAATTTTGCTGGCATAACTAAGTCTGCATTAGGGCTTTTGCTGGCATAACAATATTAATTAGAGATGTGGTCTTTTTGGCTATATCTACCCTTGAAAAGTTAAGTCAACTCTGTTAAGTCAACTTAACTTTTCAAGTGTAGATGCGGCTTTGTGGCTCTCCTCTGAGAAGGGACCTATGGGTCCCTTCCCCAGGAAGCCAGGGTCCCAGCAAAGATGGAGCTACAGCTCCTTTCTTGCCAGGACCCGTGGCTTCCTGGCAGAAGGGAGCCGTGGCTCAGAACCAGGGCTCCCTTCTTGCCGTGACCCATGCGGGTCCCGGACAGAGAGAAGCCGCGGGGCTCCTTTCTGACTGGGACCCATGGGGGTCCTGGGCAGAGGGAAGCCACGGCCCCCTTTTTGTCAGGTTCCGTGGGGGTCCCAGGCAGAAAGGAGCCATGGGGCTCCCTTCTGGCTGGGACCTGTGGGGTCCCAGGAAGAAAGGAGCCCCAGCTCCCTTCTTTCCAGGACCTGCGGTACTGGGGAGAAAGGAGCCCAGCTTCCTTCTCCCCAGGACCATGCCCTAGGTCGACTTATGGAATAACTTAACCATTCAACTTAAGAGTTAAGTCGACCTAAAGACTGGTAGTTATTAAGTCGACTTAAGGAGCTGCTGAAGCCGACTTAATGACCGCGGCTTAATTTAAGTTGACTTAAGCCTCCTTAAGTTGACTTAAATTGTCAGTGTAAACATAGCCTTTGTGTTTTAACCAAAATACCGTATTTTTCGGACCATAAGACACACTTTTTTCCCCCCAAAAATGGGGGGAAAATGAAGGTGCGTCTTATAGTCCGAATGCTGTCCAGCCGCGGCTTGTGATGAGAGCTGGTGGATCGGGTGGCGGCAGAAGCCCTGAGGGAGCTTTTGCCCCCCCCCGAACCCCTGGGGGGGGCGGGGGGGCCGGCTCCGATTCGGGCCGCCCCCCCCCCAGCACAGCCCCCGGGCTCGGCTCTCAGTACGAGCCGCAGCGCTTAAGCGCCGTGACTTGTGCTGAGAGCTGGGGGATCGGGTGGCGGCAGAAGCTCCGGCGGAGCGTCTGCCGCCCCCCAACCCCCTGGAGTGTGCTGGGGGGCCGATTCACCTCTCTTTTCCTACCTTCTCTTTTTTCTTCCTTTCTTTTCCCTTCCTTTTCTCTTCTTCACCTTCCTTTCTCTTTCCTTCCTTTCTCTTTCCTTCCTTTTCTCTTCTTTGCCTTCCTTTCTCTTCCCTTCCTCTTCTCTTCTTTGCCTTCCTTTCTCTTCCCTTCCTTTTCTCTTCTATTTAGTTTACCGGTACTATTTTGTTCAGAATATTTTTTTCTTGTTTTTCTGCTCTAAAAACTGGGTGCGTCTTATGGTCAGGTGCGTCTTATGGTCCGAAAAATACGGTAGATATTCCAAAAAACTCTTAAATGTAGAACAGGCCTTAAACATTCTGCCCTGTGTTGACCAGTTTAGCCAGGAAGGGAAGAGGCAATTTAGACTCTCATCAACCCCATCAGTCATGTTCACCCCAAAGTCAGATTGGGTCTTAACTCCTTAACAACCACTTAATAGTTTAACATCTACTATAGTTCTGTGTTGCATTGTAGCTCAAGATTATAATATTACACAATAATAAAAATGGCAATGCTACAGAGGTAGGATGGTTTTGTGGCTATGACTTTGTACTAGAACTCTGGGTTCAATTTAATGTATAATTATAATTCCTACAGATAAGGCATGGTGCCTTCCCTGCCTATAAAAGCTACAAGGTCTATTTTTACCCAAGCCCATAATTGTGGCTATCCAAAAATAATCATTGGCCTTAAATAATTACCTGATTTAATAAAAGTACAAATCTGAGTCAAGCACTTTGTTGACTATTGTACATATTCTTTGGACTTGATTTTGATCTCAGACTGGTGTAAATTCAGTGTAATTCAAAAAATCAATGATGATAACTTTGTTTAAAAACTAATAAAGGTGAGAAAACCTAGAATCAGACCCTGGGTCTTTATTTCATTCACTATGGAACTGCACAAAAGACAACCAGACCAAGTTATTATTAGACCAAAATAAATTTACACCATTTCCCACTGGGATTTGTAAAATTAGCATCAAGTTAATTTATCAAGGACTCTGCAAACATCAGGAGTCCATGAAAAAGATTGCTACTAAAAACACTAATAGTAGCACAAATTTAATACTGTTTATTAAAGCAGACTAGAATCTTCTTAAGTGATTGGAATTAATGATATTTCCTCCTTCAAACAGTTATGGTATAAAATGTTAGGCAAATATATTGCTAATGTAATTCCATTTTCTTTCTTGGTGGATGAACATATCCAAGTAGCTGTATAGGGAGCTACCTTACATCCTTTAATAGCAATGTTAAACATAAGAAAAATATTAAGCAGGAGTGTGTCCAGAAATTTAACTTTTAAAGGGGCACATTGCGTGCATCTACACCTACAAATTAAGTTGATTTAAGGAGGCTTAAGTCGACTTAAAATATTCCACGTCTACACTGGGCTTTCTGTAAGTCGACTTAAGCTGTTCCTTTAGTCAAATTAAGGAAAAGTTAGCTTGAATTCATAACACCTTGTTTTAATTCAAACTAGCACTTAAATCGACTTTATTAAGTCGACTTAAGCCAGTGGAGAAAGGGATTGTTAAGGTGCTGTTATGAGTACCCCATAAAGTGGCCGCCACCTCCCTTGTGATATAAAGTCATAAGATGCTGTTTACCAGATACTCCCCCCAGGTCACGTAGAGAACTGTTTACTAGATACTCTCCCCAGGTCACGTAGAGAACTCATGGCTGCTAGGCTTGTAACCATCAACATGCTTTATTCGGACCCTGATTCGCTCTCAGCCAGCTCCCAAAGGGGTGGGTCATCCCCCTCGCCCATGTGAGGGCATCTGGAGGGCAAGTCCATCATGGCTGCTCTGCCCCCCCCCCCCAGGGGTGTAGAAGGCTCTGACCCGGAACCTAGAGAGCTGGTGAAAATTCCTTTGCTCAAATAAGGACAGGAGGAACCGGGCAGCCTTTCACCCCACTTCCTACTGCAGCGAAATCTGGCCAGTCACAGCCCTCGGCAGGAAGCAGTGGCCTAGGCCATAAAAGCTACCATGCCGCATGGAGCAGAGAGAGTCTCCTCGAGTTAACTGCTAGGCCTGATCACCCTGCAGTAGGAGTCCTCCCGAGAGTGCTGGCCCGAGTCGATTTCAACCTCCACCTTAAGACGTCATGCTGTTGTTAATCACCTGCCTGATAGTCATGGTACGTATGTGACCCCGAGTTATCCCCCACGTTTACTTCTCATGATTGTTTCCCTTCCCTTTAAATGTATATAGTTGCATATGAATAACTCTTCTACCTCAGTTTTAACCCAAGGTATTACAATTGGTGTAGGTTTGGGGATTATTGTTACGCTTATTGTTTTATGTATTGGATTCTGTCTTTTTATACTTTGTCTCCGGACTATCAAGAGAGTCCAAGAGGAGGGTTTATTCTGAAGGTTTTATCTCTGTGTAAATCATTGTATGTTAAACTGTTGGTTAATCACCTGGGGTTATCTTGTTACCTGTGAAGCTGACTTCCGAGTCTAGCTCAGCTAGCA
>ML685769.1:33641782-33708189 GCA_007922175.1 Pelusios castaneus | reverse complement strand
TCAGCTAGCAGCACAACTGTTAACCCTTTGCGTCCCAAAGAGGGAGAATAATAAAGTTTATTATTTTTGGCCACCACTTTAAGATTCCAGGAGCCTTCCTTCTCCCATCCTTTACCTACTGCGGACAGGGATTAACACCTTAGTGGAGCTTATTAAGTCAATTTAAAATGTTAAGTCAGCTTAATAAGGTTGAAAAGAGGCCACGTCTACACTTGAAAAGTTAAATCAACTTTTGTTAGGTTTCCTTAATAAGGTCCACTTTAAGTCAACTTAAAGTCGACCTTATTAAGTCGACTTCATAAAGTAGATCTAACTTTTCAAGTGTAGACATTGCCATTGTGTGTCTCATCCCCCTTCCATTGGAGGAGCTTGTTCTTTTCCGCTCACCACAGTCCTGGCAGGAGCTCACTCTTCCCTCCCCTCCAATCCCCTACCGGGTCCTGGCAGGAGCTTGTTCTTCCTGTCCCACCCCTGCCATAGCAGGAGCTTGCTTTCCCCTGTTGCCCCAGGGGTGGAGGAGATCTGTGCCCCTAATCATAACTGGGGGACATAGTGCCCTCCTTAGTGCTCCTTGTGCACATCCTTGAAAATATTAAGTTTCATAAGTGTCGGTAACTTAGAGTAAGATTGAAACATTGCTTTTTGTCCTGATTAAGAAGCAGTGTAGCTGTGCCTCTCCTTCCCTGGCACTCTCTTTGGCTATGTCTACACTGGCAAAGTTAAGTCGACTTTGTTAAGTCAAATTAACAAGGTTGACTTTTTAAGTTGACTTAAAGTCGACCTGAAGTCGACCTTGTTAAGTCGACCTAACAGAGTGGCAATACTTTAAGTCAACTTAAGTCAATCTTGTTAAGTCAACTTAATGGCTTTAAGTCGACTTAGTAAGGTTGATTTAGCACTAATCCTCATCCACACTGGTTTTAAATTGATTTAGGAAGTCGACCTAAGGCTTAAGTCGACCTTAGAGGAGATGCTATTAAGTCAACTTAAGGAAGGGCTTAAGTCAACTTAATAAAAGCCCATGTGGACTCAGATTTTTTTAGGTCGACTTAAGCCTCCTTAAGTCGACCTAACTTGCCAGTGTAGATGTACATTTTGTGACACTGATAGGCCAGGTGCCAGCTCATGTCAAGGCCCTCAGGCTCCAGTTGAATAATGCTGAATGTATAGCTGGAAATCAATCTGGCTCACCTGAGTACTAGGATTATTGAAATGGGTATTAGATTTATAAAAATGTGTTTAGATTTTACAAAATTCTTGTAGAATGCTGCATGTCTTAATCTCATTTAACATCTATATCCCATGTTATAAGATTACATTAAGTATTTGCAATATAAACCACTGTGACTATGTAACGCACCAAACAGGAAAGAAGACTTTATTAATGTAATGTAAAGGTTGGCTGCCTACAGAAAATATTTTTCCTGCATGTAAGAAGGCTAAGTGAAACCAAATAAGCTATATGAACCATCAAAAGATGAAAACTTTGTTGATTCTTGCCCTCCCTCCCCACACTTACCCATGAAGGGGAGATTCCATGTGATTTGTCCCATCAGTTTGAATTCTGGGGGAAGGGAATCAAAATCTTTGACCAAAAGGAACTGGGTCTCTGTACTACTTGGATTTTCAGAAGACAAGATTTCTAAGCATAAGCTTAGAATCTCCAGGTACTTAGCTTGAGTTAGCCCTAGAGGGCTATATATAGAGTTTGCACATTACAGCAGTGTCTATCACCTTTTGGAATCTATGACTGTAAGTCATGTGTGTGTGTGTGTGTTGACTTGCTTTAACCTTGAAAAAATAACTCCCATCTCTTTTTCTTAGTTAATACATTTTTAGTTAATTTGTTATAGGATTGGCTGCAAGAATTGTCTTTGATGAGGGATCTGAAGTGCAATTGATGTGGGGTAAATGAGTGCTTCTTTTGGATTGAGAGTAACCTGAAAATTATTAATTTTTTTGATGTAAGGAACCATCTATCACAAAGTCAAGATTACCTGGGTTATAAGAAAGATCTCAGTACCCAAGGGAACTGTCCAACTCCATGGTTAGGCTATTATAGTGGTTTGAGATTTTCACACTTGACATTTAGTTGTTGATATCTAAGTATAGAATTCACATCCAATTTATGCCTTGCTTTTTGATATTCTTCCCTGTGGCTGGTGCTCACACTCCTCAGCTACTCCAGACAGCTTTGTAGACAGTTCCGGCCTAAGGGCTTTTGGCACCCTAGGTGAATTATGACTTTGCCCCCCAGCCCCTACCCCATGTTCAATATAGAGAAAAAACGAGAGAGTCTAGAATGAACATATTAATATATATTTTTAGACGGAGAAAAAAATCACTTCCATCTAATTTGGTGTCCCTTAAAGCCTGGTGCCCTAGGCTACTGCCTAGTTCACGTATATGGCTGGGCTGGTCCTGTTTGTAGAAGGGCATTTTAGTAACCAGCCTGGTGTCCAAGACACTGCCAGTTATTGGGATGGACTATCAATTATTCTGCTTGTTGCATTTAGCTAGTTAATAGGCCTCTGTAAAAATAAATAATAATAAAATATCTTAGAATAATTAGGCAACTAGGTGAAGGGTGTAGACAGTGATCTCATGAAGTGGAAAGTGGACATGGTTTTACATTCTCTCTCTCTCTCTCTCTGATATGCTAGGCTATGCATCTGTGAAAAACAGGAAGTCTGGATAGATTTTAGGACTGTCATTATGGAGAAATATACTGGTCGACTAAGAGTCTGAAACTGCTGTTTAACAATTTTTAATTAAATGCTTTTTGTAATTCCTGCTTGTACCCAGTGATTGACTTATTTGGCCAGCAACACAACAATTTTTGATGGACTTGTCTGTATTTTTGGCTATAAGAAAGAGGTAGGGGAGTCTGGGTCAAGTGGACTGCTTCATGGACATATTGGGAAGATCTTCAGGAGCAGATGGAAGGACCAGCTAACCTGAAATCTGTAACTTGATCACCCAAAGACCACTTCAAACTGGTGGGGGTAACTATCAGTTTTGGAATGCTCTCTATCCTATTGTGTATGTGTATGTTTAAGACTAGTAAGGCAGATACTTTAAGCAATGGCTTTCTGGTGAGAGTGCTAGAGGCTAAAAAAAAAAAGTGAAAGACTCTGAAGTAAAAGCACTTGATTCTGATTTGTCTCTGCTGGCCATATAACAGACAGAGGCCCTCCATTTCCCTTGGTTTATGTCCTATACTGACTAACAGACAGTAAAATTATGGGTTTGAGGAATCCTGGATAACAGTCACAGAGAGTGAAGTTACAAGTTTGAGGAATAGCTTCACATCCTCTTTAGAGACATATGTTAGTAGAAGATTATTTTCCTCTGCGGTGGCATGACTGTACAGGCTGGTGCACTGGGAGGGGAAGAAGAATTGAGGATCTCCTTATTCTCTGCCCTTCTCCACCAAATCTCCACAAAACCAAAGGTGGACTAGCAATTCTACAGCGCTTGGTCTCCACTCTTGATGTTGATTTGTTTTTGGAGACGAAGCAAGATAATAAGGAGAAGTCTTATGTCCTGGTCACTCTCCTGTATAGAAAGAACAAAGAACAAGTCATCATTTAGCCCTAAATAGTTGAAACAATTATGATTATACATTTATTCAGGGAAAAGAAGTGACAAATATGTAACCAATATATCATCTGTTATTAACTTTATAATAATTAGCAAACAATAAATCTAAGACAAGGGAGAAAAATATTAGGAATCTTTATAAATAGTTGAAATCTTTGTTCCAAAACTCCTGGAAGATATTGTTGAGAGGTGCTTGTAGAAGGTTGTGATTTTAGAGACACTCCTTAGCATGGGTCAGTGTCATGTGAATTGGGAGACGTGCCCTACAGGTGATCTAACACTGCTGCTCCCAGCTGCACACCTGGGAATCACTCCTGCCTGTGTTATTAAAGTTGTATTCCTCACTCATTCAATGGTGTGGTCTTTAATGAACCCTCAAGATCATTACATGGTGTTAAAAGTGGCAGCAGAAATATTATTTTGACTGAAGGGCTCGTGATCTTCCATTCCTTAACCCAAGTGATGGAGGCTGCATCTACACTTGTAAATTAAGTCAACTTAAGCAAGCTTGCTTAAGTCGACTTAATTTACTCTGCGTCTACACTACACTTTCCTTAAGTCGACTTAAGGAAAATAAAGTCGACTTAATTAAAATTAAGTCGACTTTATAAAACTTCCTTTAAATTCGACTTAAGGCTTAAGTGGACTCCCTAGAGTTGACTTAAGCCAGTGTAGATGTGAGGTAGCCCTAAATTGACTTAGGGCTACCTCAGGACTACACCAGTGTCCTCCCAGATGGGGGGGCAGAGGGGGAGCCTGGCATGCCCCCCCACAGGGCAGAGCCCTGCCCACCCTGCCCCTATGACCTGCCAGGGTCCCTGTCCCCCTTTGTCCCATTGTACCTATGTACAATGAGGCAAAGGCTGAGCCCCCTGGCAGTGGGCAAGGGGTGCCCTCTCTACCCCCGTGGACCTATCCTAGGTCCCCCTAACCCCTAGAAGTTGACCTAGGCATCCAGTGTGGATGTTCTAGGTTGACTTTGTAAGTTACCCCCAAAGTTGACTTTAATTTTAAATGTAGAGTCACTAAGTTGACTTAACTAAGTCGACTTAGTTAAGTCAACTTAGTTAAAGTCGACTTAAAATTACAAGTGTAGACATAGCCAGAGTGTGCCTGAGGAATCACACCTCTAATAACTGGGTCCAAAGAGGTACCATTAAAACACAGTTGCATCTACGGTCTTATGTGGTCTAGACAGACCAAGGGGACACATATCGACGTAATCAACAGGATCTATGACTTATCCCAGAGTTCCAACACTGTGCAAGTTGAGGTAGATTCTGGCATATCTCCCCTGATTGATCCAATATCTACAATGCATGATGAAGAAACTGTCAGGGAACAAGAACACTCAGACCTGAATGAAGGATCAGTACTGAGAATATCTAGTTGAGTAATCAAATGTCCAGAAAGACTCATAGGCTATGTCTACACTTAGAAAGCTAAGTCGACTGTAGTAAGTTGCCTTTATTAAATCGACTTTAAGTCAATCTTACCAAGTCGATGTAGAGAGTCTACACTAGACTCTTAAGTGGACTTGGGGGGTGTTGGAGGGGTGCATCATGGGAAGTGTGGCAGCAGAGATGGTCTCCCTTCTCCTGGCCATGCCCTGAAAACAGGAAGTGGACTCAGCACCTTCCCATTGCGCCTGGAAATTCTAAGCCTGAGTAGGTCATGGATCTGCGTATTCTCCTGTGCTTTGTCAGCCAGCTGAGTGACACCTGCCAGCTATTGGTAAGGCTTCTTCAGCTGTGAAGCAGGCCTGTCCAGCGACATGCCAGTGTGGAGGAAGACGACAGCCTGCCCCCCACCCAGCTGCCCCAGCAACCTGCCGAAGGCACTGCACCATGCTCCGTGCTTCGTCGCCTCCAAGCACGGAAGGCCCGCAGAGACTGGTGGGAGCGGATCGTCCTCACCATCTGGGATGATGACTTGTGGCTGCAGAGCTTTAGGATGAGCAAGTGGACCTTCCTCGAGCTCGTCCACGAGCTCACCCCGGTTCTGCAGCGCATGGACACCTGAATCCAACCCACCCTGCCCGTAGACAAGCAAATGGCTGTCGCCGTGTGGAAGCTGGCAACCCCGGACTCTGACCGCTCTGTGGCCTAGCAATTTGGCATCGGGAAGGCCACCGTAGGGACCGCTGTCATGCAGGAGTGCAGGGTAATCAACCGGGTCCTGCTAGCCCGCCTCATCATCCTGGGCAACCTGCATGAACTCCTCGCCGGCTTCACCCGACTCAGCTTCCCCAAATGTGGGGGCATTGTGGACACCATCCATATCCCCATCTGAGCCCTGGGACACCTCCTCAGGGACTATGTCAACTGCCAGGGGTACTATTCCATGGTCCTGCAGGCCCTCGTGGACCACCATGGAATTTTCCAAAACATCTATGTGGGAGGGCCGGGGAAGGCGCATGACGCACGAATCTTGTGCAACTCCCCCCTGTATAGGTGCATGCAGGTGGGCACCTTCTTCCCCGACCACACCATCCCCATCGGGGATGAGCAGGTGCCAGTCCTGATCCCTGGGTATGCCACCTACCTTTTGTTCCCCTGGCTGATAATACCATACATGGGCTGCATGGTTGCCAGCATGGAGCTCTTCAATTGGAGGCATCGTCGAGCATGCCTTCGGTCGTCTTAAGGCCTGCTGGAGGGCCCTCCTGTCCTGCCTGCAGCTTGGCGAGAGAAACCTCCTGGAGGTCGTCATTGCATGCTGTTGTCTGCACAACCTCTGCATGCTGCAGGGGGAAAGGTTCCTACGCGCCTGGGAAGCTGAAGCCGAATGGCTCGCTGTGCAGTACAAGCAGCCCAATGACACCCTGCCCCAGACTCAGTGGGTCCAACGGCAAGCACAGCTCATTCGGGATGGGCTGAGGGCCCACTTTGACAGCGAGGAGCACTGAGGAGTGGGCCTGCTACCAGGCCTCATCCCTCCACCACCCGCCCATGCCTGCCCCCCCCCATTTCCCCCACACCAATAAAAAGCATGACACAGTGTATAAAAGTGTTCAGGGTGTTTATTCTGAGGGAGAAATGGGGGTTGGGAGCTGTGGGGGTTGGGAGGCTTGGGGGCAGTGAAGAGGGTCGGTGGGAGGGAGGGGGATCAGAGATTTTGGGGGGAGTGAGGTGGGTTGGGGGGAGTGAAGAGGGTCGAGGGAGTGAAGTGGGTCAGGGGAGGGGCTGGTGCTAGTGGCCTCCGGAAGGCGGGTCCCAGGCTGCCTCTGGGGCACAGGGCAGGGCCCTGAGAGAACAGGCGCTCCTCCAGGTGCTCCAGGGACTGGGTCTGCTACTCCATGAGGTTGAACATGTGCTCGAGCAGCCTCAGCTTGCCCTCTACAGCCCTGCTCGACCCTCCAGTGGGCATTCTCCTGCTTCTCCCCCTGTTCCAGCACCACAGTCTCGTCCCCCAAGCCCTCTTCCTGACCATTGTTGATGGAGGGGGGCTCGGCAGAGTTGATGGTGTGGGCTGGCAGGCTGCCGCTCTCCTGGCATCCAGCTGCTGGTAATACCGGCAGCTGGTGCGGCCTGCCCCGTCCAGAACATCTCGTCCTGGGCCTTTTGGTAGCCCTGGCAGAGGTCCTTGATCTTGACCTGGGTGTCCTGGATGTGGCCCTTGGCAACCAGGGCCTGAGAGATGGATACATACACCTCCCAATTACGATGGTTGCCTCGCAATTGAGAGCTGACTGCCTCATCCCCCAAATGGCCAGCAGGTCGAGGATGTCCTGGTGGCTCCAGGATGGGACCCACCTGCGGCGCTGGCTCTGCTCTGTTCTGCCCTGCTCCCAAGCAGCAGGGTGGGCAACAGTGAGTCCTGCTCTGTGGTTGGCCAGGGCAGACTCTTCCTATGCCAGAAACTCTGGGAGGGAGGTCAGGGAGGAAGGTCTGGAGGCCATGGAGGTCGACTTAGTGCTACTCTGCATCTACACTGACTTAGGTAGACTTAATGAGGTCGACTTAAGTGTTAGGTCAACCTAAAAGGAGGTGTTATTATGTTGCCTTAACTTTTCCTTAAGTCAGCCTAAGGAACTGCCTAGGTTGACTTCAGGAAAGCCCAGTGTGTACGCAGAGTAGTTTGAGTCGATTTAGACCTCCTTGAATTGACCTAGTTTGTAAATGTAGATGCTCCCATAGAGTCTTACTAGGATGTGTAAGGGAAGTGAGTGATAAAGGCTCACTTGAGAGTTTTGTGCTAGTAATCTCTCCTCGCTAGGTAGTTCAGATGCTGGGTTTATGGACTGGTGTTACAAATGTTTTTTAGATACCTCTTATGTATTGTTAGATGTTAGTGCATGTATTATTAGATTGCTTTTATATGGATTTAAGTGTTAACTTGTTTTCCGTAAGAGGGAAGATGTAGAGAGATGCTTGTAGAAGGTTGTGATTTTAGAGACACTCCCTAGCATGGGTCAGTGTTGTGTGAATTGGGAGATGTGTCCTACAGGTGATCTAACATGGCTGCTCCCAGCTGCACACCTGGGAATCACTCTGTTATTAAAGTTCTATTCCTCACTCATTCAATGGCATGGTCTTTAATGAACCCTCAAGATCATTACAGATATAACGATGAAAGTAACAATGTCGATAGATAAAGCTGTCCAATATATTCCATTATAAGACACTCTTTGCAGTTGCTTGTAACTTTGTCATGCTGTTTGGTCTGACATTTTGCCTGCCAAGTGTCTGTCTAAGACTGATGTTCTGTAAATGTTTTGGTTACAATGGTTTGGTTATTTGTGTCAACAAGGAAATAGGAAAATACTTTCTTTTGCCCATTTTGTTAAAATCATACTACCAATTTTATTTTGTTCTCATGCTTGGACATAAGGATTTGAAATTTTGAGGAGATATCACTGTCGTATAAGGAATGTGACTTTTGCTGTTTCCATGACAAATCAACAAGTCTGTCCAAATTATGAACCTCTGGAAAGCCTCCCTTTGCACCTGCTTGATAGAAGCTTCTAATAGTTGGGAGCTAAGTTCTCTGAAGCATCCATGGGCACTGAGCATTCTGCACCAACTCACAGCTTCTACATGCCACTGAACTGCACATGCGACTGAAAAATGATTGAGCCGGCTCTATTTCAGAGCTGCAGGGGAGGAGCAGGATTTTACCTACATCTGCTTCTCCTGGCCGATAGAGATGCTGTGATGTCAAGCGCTGGAACTGAGAAAAGTGAGACGGTCTCATTTTATCAATGTTTCTAGGGAGCAGGAAGGAGAAGGGGGAAGCTGTCTCTGAGTCACATAGCTAAGGTGAAGAAATGCAGGGTAAAGGGAAGGAGCTCAGGGGGGAAGGGTTAAGAGCAGACAGAGACAGAAAGCAATTCAAAATTAAGAAATCATAGAATAATAGGGATGGAAGGGACTTCACAAGGTCATCTAATCCAACCCCCTGCTAAAAAGCAGGACTACTCCCACTAAATCACCCCAGCCAGGGTTTTGTCTAACCGGGCCTTAAAAATCTCCAAAGATGGAGATTCCACCACCTCCCTAGGTAGCCCATTCCAATGCTTCACCACCCTCCTAGTGAGAAAGTTTTTCCTAATATCCAACCTCGACCTCACCAGCTGTAATTTGAAACCATTGCTCCTTGTTCTGTCCTCTGTTACCATCGAGTACAGCCTAGCTCCCTTCTCTTTGGAGCACCCCTTCAAGTAGTTGAAGGTTGCTATCAAATCTCCCCTCAGTCTTCTCTTCTGGAGACTAAATAAGCCTAGTTCCTTCAGCCTCTCCTCATAAGTCATGCGCCCCAGCCCCCTAATCATTTTTGTTGCCCTCTGCTGGACTCTTTCTAATTAGTCCACATCCTTTCTGTAGTGGGGAGCCCAAAACTGGATACAGTATTCCAGATGCGGCCTGACCAGTGTCGAATAGAGGGGAATTACCACATCCCTCGATCTGCTGGCAATACTCCTACTGATGCAGCCTAATATGCCATTGGCCTTTTTGGCAACAAGAGCACACTGTTGACTCATATTAATCTTCCCATCCACCATAACCCCCAGGTCCTTTTCTCCAGCACTGCTACTTAGCCGATCAGTCCCCAGTCTGTAGCAGTGCATGGGATTTTTCCGTCCTAAGTGCAGGACTTTGCACTTGTCTTTGTTGAACCTTGTGAGGTTTCTTTCAGCCCAGTGTTTCAATTTGTCCAAGACTCCCTGGATCCTGTCCCTGCCCTCCAGAGTATCTACCATTCCCCCCAGCTTCGTATCATCTGCGAACTTACTAAGCATGCAATCTATTCCATCATCAAGATCATTAATGAAGATGTTGAATAGAACCGGCCCCAGGACCAACCCCTGGGGCACTCCACTCCTTACCCGTTGCCAACTAGACATCGAGCCATTGATTCCTACCCGCTGAGCCCGTCGATCTAGCCAGTTTTCTATCCACCTTACGGTCCACTCGTCCAACCCATACTTCCTTAACTTGCCAATGAGAATGCTGTGGGAAACCATATCAAAAGCCTTGCTAAAGTCGAGGTATACCATGTCAACGGCTCTTCCCTCATCCACAAATCCAGTCATCTCATCATAGAAGGAAATCCAGTCATCTAATCATAGAAGGTTGGTCAGGCACAATTTGCCCTTGGTGAATCCATGTTGACTGTTCCTGATCACTCTAATTTCCTCCAAGTGTTTCAGGATGGAAATGCCAGAATTAAAGTTGCCTCTATAACTTCAGCCCTCTTGTGCATAAGCATTATGATGTATTCTTAAAATTATACAATTAGATTATCAAATTAGTTAAGTATGCAATCAAATTATACAATTAATTAAGCATGCTCATCTCCTTTACAGGTGATATGTAGCTGTGACTAGTGCGGGGGGGGGGGAGGGGGCACATCCTCCCCCACGCAATTTCTTGGAATGCTGAGAAGCGAGGAGGCTGAATGCCCTGTGGCAACCGTGTTTTCAGTGTGTCCCTGTAGCACAAGACTGGAGGAAGCAACAGGCTGTCAGCTGATTGCTGGCTGAACTCCTCCCCTGCCACATGGGACTTCTTTGGCTTCAGGCTGGGGGGCGTTGTTTCCCCCCAGGCCAGCTCCACCCTTCTGGGACCCAGGAGTAAGTCAACTGATGTGGTAGGCTTCACATTTTTTTTTTTTTTAGTACACAGTTGGTCCACAGCTGTGTGCCAATTGGGCTGCAAGCACCCTGAAGGGCACAAGTTGAGGATCACTGCTCTAAGAGATATAATGGAAGGAAATAAATCAGCTTATTTTGAAACTCCCAAACTTGTCATCAAACTGTTAATTTAACAATCCTCATTTGAGGGCTTGAATAAAGAAAGCATTTGTATTGGGTGCCTTTATTCATGCACCATATGATTTGGAAATTCTCCGAAAATCACTTAAAGATGACAAACACCAAAAAAGCTCTCTTTGTAAAATGCTTTAAATATTAATAATAACTTTGATCTTGAATTGTTATTTATTACTATTCATTCACATGATTGTCTCTAAATCACTTTTAAATCTCTCCATCGAGTCTAACTAACTATGACCTCCTCTCATATGATATTTTCCCCTTCACTCTTTCTAAATTGTATTTTTTTTCTCTGTTTTTTCCTTCCCACAAAGCTTCTAGACTTTGGCAGATAGCAGTTTATGATGCCTGAAGCATCCTGTTGCTGTGATGACTCAAAAGGTGGAGAGCCAACAACACATTCACATGTTGAGCAGGTGATCCAGATCGTTGAGATGAAAGGATGGAAGCAGACTTTATGTCATCTACAGAATGACAGCTATGAAGCCTGGTAATTTTAGCTATAGTGAACTGTAGACCAAAGCTTGTTATTCTTGACAATCATTCTGATTTGTCATTTTTATACTAAAAAAATACATGTTCTGACTCAAAAAATTGACACATGCTCTCAGCCTATATTATATAATCTTTTAAATTTTGCTATGACTAACTGAAGAACATATATTAAAGGTGGCATTTTCAAAAATGCTTAAACCCCACTTAGGAAGGCTAAAAGTACAAGTTCAATTGACTTTTTAGACAGACATGTTCCTAAGTCATTTTGATGATTTGAAAATCCTGCCCTAAACTAACAGTACAAGAGAACTGTGGGAAAAATCCCCATTCATGGCTTGCTCCTCTTTCTCCTACTCATATTGATGGCTAAACTTCCATAGGTGAGGAATCAGGTCTTTAGTTTCTGACTTTTAAAGTAAAATATGAAAATATCCATCCTAAATAATTGAAATAGGAAGAGGATGTATTTTAATGTGAATTCAAATTCTTAATACTTTACAATCAACAGATCAATATTTTTAGCCTTATATCAAGATTGAGCAATTTGCTGATTTTTGCTAGACTACATTCAAGCTAAACTACCACAAACAATGTTGGCGCAATATGAACCTACTGTATTTACCTCACTTCTTCCCCTTTGTGTTTTATAAAAGTTTATCTTTTCATCAGAGCAAAAAAACTCCAAAAATTAATGTAATATGTCACACATTTGTTGATATGATGCATGGATAAGATTAGAAGGATTAAATTCTTATATCTATTTTATTTTTATTTATTAAATACTGTAAAAAATATGTTACATTCTTTCCCTACCTTCTGAAATGAAAATTATGCCCCTTTCATTATAAAGTAACAGATTCCTTTCAGGCCTCTGTTATTTCTCTTTCTTTAGAAACCTCTATAGAGAGTCCATGATTCCATTATTATCACTGTTCAATTTTATTTACAGGTTACAGGAAGGAAAATGCAAATGACTTTAAGAAAAAAAAAAAGTCCCTTGAGCTTCTGTCACTGCATAATCACATTGCTTCACTTAGCTGTTTTACTAAATTTTAAATTCTTTGAAATACTCGGAGCAAAGTTACATGTTATTGTTGTCCTTCAAAGGAATTCTAGGTTACAAAGAGCCTAAGGCATAAAGGAGAATAGTTCCAGCATACAATGTGTGCTTGCTTGTCTACAATACAGCCTGTTTCTTGTTGATTGTCTAATATTGGTTAAAAAAAACATGATTAGCTGAGAATTATTGGTGTTGAGTTCTCCAGAGTCAAATGAAACTATTTTTGGAGGTGGCGGGAGCATGAGGATAGGGGAGAATAATTTGTGAGTGAGTGGTCATCAAAAATTAATTCATAAACACAGAACAAGATACAGGAAAAATAATATGTGGATAAAATAAGCCAAAATGTTATGAAATTAAAGCTGCTAAAAAGGCTTAAGTCACTTAGCCAGTAACTGTTCGGTACAGGTTTCCAGTACTGGACTACTCCAGCTGTCCTTGAAAATTTTTCAAGACAAATCTCCCTGCTGCCCTTTCTTCTTGTGAATGTAAAAAGTTCCTAAGAGAGGAGACCCAGGCTGCATACATCCTTTGAGCCAAGGAGATAAGCCCTGCAATGGATCCCCCAGCAATTAAATAGGAGGTTAACTGAGCATTAGAAGCCTCAGCATCCACACGGCACTTTTGCAAATGTTGCAGTATTGGACATTAACATAGAATTTAGGAAAACAGAGCTCTCCCGGATTCTAAGGGGAAGTTTTGGGGTAGAACACCCAATGCTGCATTCAGGGGGAGTGGGGAGGGTGTGTAACAGAAGCACCTGAGTAGTCTAATAATTTTAGCATCTAACTATAGCTGTAAAAACAAAGTGAAAAGAGGAAAGGTAGGATAACAGCAGATGCAGAATGTCTATTTGCTCAGTTCCTTCACTGGTGCTCTGAACTAATCAGGGTTGCCACATCAACTAATTTCAGGCTGAGTAAGGACCAGAGAGCACCAGATTTCAGCCCTTCCCCACTGTTGAACCACAAAGAAACTAATATGAAGTGAGGGAATCCTCCACTCCTCTCCGTAGGCAATGGGACTGAAACCTAGAGGAAGGAGAGAAGAGAAGGAAATGCCACATTCTTCAGGACCAGGACCTATGACTCATGGTCAGTTGTAGAGTGTGGTTGTTTTATGATTTCATAAGGATGCCAAAATAGTTGACCAAACTCAGCATCTGTACAAAAACATATTTAAACAGAACATATGTGCCCAGACCAAAATGTTTACATTTGTGCGCCTAACAACAAAATCAATTCCAACTTCCAGTGGATATATAGGTTCCAGACACCTTTAATTTCAGGCCACTTATATTTAAATAGAAGGTTAGGTGCCTAAATTTAGATATTCACATTTGAAAATGTCATCTGTGATACTTACTGATAATTCAGTGTCTCCTGAACCTGGACAGGAATGTGCGGAACTTATTTTCAATATGATGAAATGTATGTAAAGTACTTCTGTATGTTTTGGGGGCACATTGTCTCCTGTCTCAAGATTTTATAACAACTTGTTGAAGGTGGGCTCAGGATTCTAGAAGGCAGCTCAAATTTACAGGACCCTTTTGGTGGGGGTGGAGGATTGTCCTAGGGAATCTATCACACTAAATGATCTTGTCTGGTTGGGCTACTCAAGCTGTGTACTGGCTGGCAGTTATATATCATGTGAAACAAAATATGTGAATATATACTGTTCTTGCTTGCAGGCTAGGAGGCACTGTAGTAAAGTATGTAATCATAGTCAGTAAGAAAAATTCCAGCTTTTAGGGAGGTAAGATGTGTTGTGCCTCATTTACTTTGGGAACAGTCTCTTTTCTCTTTCTCTGTTTCTGAGTTTGTGTGTTATTGTTCTGAATTGTAAGAAAGCAAGTTGTAACCTTCCAGCAAGAGTATTTATGTTTTTACCTGATTTTTCTGTGCATATTCTGTGAACATAAGACACAGGTGCACCATTATGGATAGAAAAGGTCACATTTCAAAATAAGGCATCTGTTTGGATGATACACTTTTTCATGTACAATCTATGAGGGCTCACAGGTCTATGAACCCAGGCCTATGGGTCCTCAAGTAGCTTTCAGGCCACAACAGCTATCCAGCAGCTCATTTTGAATAACTCCGGAAGGGCTCACAGAAGGGCCCTCTCTCAAAGTTCCCAGTTGAAGGAATACCCTGTCCCCCCTCCCTCTATTGACTAAGGAGTGCTATATAAACCAGGAAATAACAGCAGAAGCAACTAGAGGAATCCTTGGATGGCTGTGAGTAAGGACTTTCTTTCTTTCTTTCTTTCTTTCTTTCTTTCTTTCTTTCTTTCTATTAGTTTTGGTCTCCAATAAAGAGAATAATCCTTTGCAGATGCAACTCAAAATGTATACAGACAATCCTGTTTACATTTATCATTTGCATGCACCCTTCCTGATCACACACAGAAATAATTTCTGTGAAGAAAGGTGTGTATGCACTCATAAAGGCAGGATTCAGGACCCTGGAATTTTGTCCCTTCTATCAGCATAACATTCCCTATTATAGAGATATCAAACCTGTGATGCAGTGACCACTGGGGGTGGAATTTGACAGTGGTTCAGTAAAACTTGGCATGTCACATGATGGGACTCCTTCTTATTTCAGCTTTTGAAATACACTGACTACTTTCATAGTGCTTCTTTTCTATAGAAGTCAGAAGCCACTATAGTTGTCATGAGGATGCTATGAGAGTGTGAATGGGGAACAGTAACAAACCTAATCAGATTGCCAGCCAAGACAGAAAATGTTTCCAGCACAAAAACAAAAAACAAAAACCAAGTTTGAAACAGCAACTCAGAAAAATACCCCAAAGTCTTGGAGTGCAGTGCATAATATGATAATGTCCCCATGAAATTGACAGCCAGGGAGACATCCTTTTCACCCACCCCTAAAAGTGGCCCAGAGGAGAATGAAAAGATCCAGTCAACCAACTTTATATTCCAGAGAGGTAGCTGTCTATTTCAGTCTATTTAATCTATTTCAGCAAAACAAACAAGGAGTCTCGTGGCACTTTTAAAGACTAACAAGTTTATTTCTCACATGATCTTTCATGGGCATAATCCCACTTCATCAGATGCATATACAGGTAACATGCTATTTTTTTTTTTCAATTTCATGTATCTGACAAAGTGGGATTATGCCCACAAAAGCTCATGTGAGAAATAAGTTTATTAGTCTTTAAAAGTGTCACAGGGCTCCTTGTTTGTTCAACTTTATAATACAATGTATTTTAAAAAAAAGGTTTAGATACCTATTGAACATAGGTCATGAAAATAGAAAGCTTTTGTGTAGTAGCCTTGTATGTGTCTCTTGCTTTATTGAAGAAGAACACACACTGTGTACTTCTCATATAAAATTTTCTCAGCTCTTTTATGTGGCTAGAGTAAAGTAATTCCCACTGCCTACATTTTAATTGAGCAATCAAATAGTAGATGGTCAGCCAAACTTCATCAAGGATCAAGTGTGTGGTTATGTTCTTTTGAATATCTCTGAAGAACTGTTAGTCCATCCTGATACATGGACCATTAAAGTAAAATTAAGATAGGCACAAATAATATTTATATCAAGTCATAGAGCCCTAAGGATTTTTATCATTGCAATCTGTAATAGGAATAATTTCACTCTCCATCAGCCTAGATAGTATAAATCATTTTTTGGCTGCTGCTACTACTAAACACTCTTTGGAGAGGACTTAAAAATATAGATGTCATTATCTTCTTAATTTTTTTCCTCTTTTAAAAAAATTCCTTGTTTTAAACATGGATATAAACACGCTTGTGAACCACTGATTTTGAGGACATCTCTTTACCTAAAAAATTTAAAGAGTTTTATCAATTAAGACTCTGTTACATCCAGTAAGAAACTGAACATAACCCACGAAAGCTCATGCAAAAAATAAAGTTGTTAGTCTTTAGAAGTGCCACAGGACTCCTTGTTTGTTTTAGTGAACATAGACTATTTCTCATTTTCTTGACTAAATAACATATAAAACTAGAACAGAGCATGTAACTTCAAAATGTTTATACTTATCTGTTTGAAGGGTTATAAACTTTTGAAAGATTTCTGTACATCTATAAAATTTTAGGGCCAAATTTTGCTGTTGGATGCTCAGTATGCAGTGTTCTGAGACCTTCTGTAATTTTACTTTTCAGAACATCCCCTTTTACTTTGTATTTATTTGCGAATCTCTCAATGTCCCATCCTTTCACCATGTACATATACTTTTCATTTATCCCTCTCCACCAAACAAAACATATTGAATTTAAACAAATGAACAAACAAACAAATGATAGGGTTGCTAAGAGTATGTGTGTGTGTGGTAGGGGAAAGCAGGTAACCCATTGTGACAGGTCCAGGGCAATGTTACATAAGGTAGTTAAAGTGTGAGATCCTGTTTCAGCATCCATATTCAGCAAAGTGTTTAAGTTCCTTTGACTCCATTGAGCCTCAAGGTCATACTTAAAGCACGTGGGAAAATGTTTTGCTGAATTAGGTATTAAGCACTAAGAATCATGCATTAAGAATTAAGCATCTCTGAAACCTTGAGCAAAAGCAGGCTTCTTACACAAAAAGGAGGAAAATCTCAAATAAAACAATTCCTTCCAAGCTTCATTTATGTTATATAGAGAAGCACAATGGCTATGTCTACACTAGAAAAGTTAAGTTGACTTTGTTAAGTCAACTTAATAAGGTCGACTTTAAGTCGACTTAACATTGACCTTATTAAGTCGACTTAACTTTTCTAGTGTAGACATAACCAACCCTTAGTCCACACAAAAAAATATTTGTATGACATTTTTAAAAGTGTAAAAACTCCTTTTCAAATATTCACAGCTCCTAGCACTTTCAGTAGTCACTTCATAAGTTCAAATAAATAAATAAAATAAATAGCTAGAAACACATCTCCTCAGAAAAGCTATTGTTGAGGTATAAATGGAACAATTGCCTGTTTGAATCAATGAGCTATAGTCATGAGTCATAGCAAAACCTCTCCCCAGAATGATGTTTCATTTCTCAGCTCACAGAAACTCAGCTAGTTTTAACAATTTAAATTTCTCATTGAAAAAATAATGCAAAAAAATTCATCATTTCACAGTTCCTAAATTAATGCTCCTATTTCACTGACTTGTGGCATTGCAGCAGTTGCAATTGTGGATCATACAATCATTGAATCATAGAAGATTAGGTTTGGAAGGGGCCTCAGGAGGTCATCTAGTCCAACCCCCTGCTCAAAGCAGGATACAACCCCACCTAAATCAGCCCAGCCAGGGTTTTATCAAGCAATACTTCAAAAACCCCTAAGGATGGAGATTCCACCACCTCCCTAGGTAGCCCAACTGACAGCTTCACAACCCTCCTAGTTAAAAAACTTTTCCTAATATCCATGCTAGACCTTCCTCACTGCAACTTGAGACCATTGCTTCTTGTTCTGCCATCTGCCACCACAGCGAACTGCCTAATTCCATTCTCTTTGGAATCCCACTTTAAGTAGTTAAAGGCTGCTATCATATCCATCCTCACTTTTCTCTTCTTCAGACTAAATAAGCCTCGACCCCTGATCATTTTCATTGCCCTCCACTGGATTCTCTCCAATTTGTCCATATCCTTCCTATAGTGGGGAGTCCAAAACTAAATACAATACTCCAGACATAGCCTCTCCAGCACTGACTAGAACATAGAAGGAAATAATTGCTTCCCTTGATCTGCTGGCAATGATCCTATTAGTGTAGCCCAATATGCCATTAGCATTCTTGACAAACAAGGGCACAGTATTGTCTCAGATTCAGCTTTTTGTCCCCTATAACTCCGAGGTCCCTTTCTGCAAATTGCTGCTTAACCAGTCAATCCCTAGCCTGTGGTAGTTCATGGGATTCTTGTATTCTAAGTGCAGAACTCTGCACTTGTTCTTGTTGAACCTCATCAGATTTCTTTTGGCCCTGTCATCCAATTTGTCAAAGTCATTCTGAATCCTATCCTTACTTTCCAGCTCATCTTCCACTCCCCGCAGCTTCATGTCATCTGCAAACTTGCTGAGGGTCCAATCCATCCTATCATACAGATAATAAATGAATATGTTGCATAAAATCATTTCTTGATTGAAAGGAGAATCAGATACCACCAGGGAGATTCAGTGAAGGAATGATTCATTTCATTGCATAAAAATAATATTGTAACAGTGACAGGACACATGAAAGCTTATATTGAAAACAATTGCTGCTTAAACAATTCCTGGAAAAATCCACCTTCCTGGAAACGGACTGAATCTGTAAAAATAGGTTACATTGAAGAATTCTTACTGTAACACTTGGTTCCAATTTTTGTTTACTTTCTCTTTTTCAAATATCTAATGAGTTTTAATGGAATATACATCAAAGGCATGCCATAGAAAATATCTCATTCTCATACTAGCAGGCATGTGTTTAAGAGATAGTTAAGAGTAAGTCCTATATAGTCCTATACAGGCATTGGAACTTCTTACAGCAGTTAATACTATACTAGCAAAAAGTACATGTAGGATAAAATTAATCTCTCTTACCCTTTTGCTCTTCTTTGTTATTTTTATAACATTTCTCACCATATACAATATAACATGTACAGTATCTTTGTAATAGCAATGCTTTAATTTCAAGTAAAATAAGGATGTTCATGTAATCACTAAGGTATGGGATTGTATTTAGTAGCTTCTTTAGAATTCATTCTATGAGAGCACAGCATGTTAGATGTTACAAAGTGATGTTACCGTGGAGGAAAGATTATTTTAAAAATGCATTTAGGAGACTTGCTGTTCTCAAGGTTTCAGGTAAGTCACATTGTCCGCTGTGAGCTGCTGAAAAAGAACCCCATTGCCAAAGGATAATAAATAAAACAATAATAACAATTAATATGTATATAATGAATAGAACAGACTTGATATCAGTGCTGATAATCTGCCTATCTAATCATATACATTTTACAAACATCTGTACTATCAACCAGATGAACCATGAAATCTTCAAGCCTTAAATTCAGGAAATTGTTAAGGATTTGTTTAGTTATTCATCCCTTACCTTATAAAGCAATTATTAGCATATATAAGAAGTCACATGTTACTGTGTTTTGCAATGTCTAATCAGTGTAAAATTGATTCATCCACATACGCTGACTGTTGGCCACATGACAAGCAGTGCTGTAAGTAGATGCCCCTTAATGCATAGGTATTAAAAACAATGTATGATGGACTAATAACAGAGAAAATGTTACACTACACAACATAAAGGTTTATTAGTTGTGTGCAATTCACTGTCTTCCTTAGGCAGACACACAGAGCTAAGCATTAGAGCCATTTAGGTTTAGGATGGCTGCACTCTAGTAATAGATTTTTAATTAGATGGGAGTATTTTTTTTTCCAGATAATTTGTAAACACTGATGTTAGGATTCAATCATGGTCACTGTCTGAATTTAATCAATCAATCAATCAATCAATCAATCAATCAATCTCTCTCTCTCTCTCTCTTTAAAACAGAGTGTTTTTTTCCTCCCAGACACAAGATACAAAAAAGGTAACTTTTTTACGGATTCACAAATTTAAAAAAATACAGTACAAGATTTCAGTATTGCCACTATCTTATTTAAAAAATCTCTTTTTTACATGAACCCTGCTATGTAATCAAATTCCATAGGGGTAGCCATGTTAGTCTATTGTAGAAACACAACAGAGTCCTGTGGCACTTTTAAAGACTAACAGATTTATTTATCGCATGAGCTTTCATGGGAGAAAATCCCACTTCGTCAGATGCTTTGAAGATAGGAAAGTTACGGAGTGGGAGGAAATTAAATGCAGGGGAGTGTATGACATAGCATCAGGCAACATCTTTATGGCCGATTTAGAACAACATTTCCTCACGTCTCACCCCAAAGCACCTCTACTTTACCTACGCTGTATTGATGACATCTTCATCATCTGGACCCATGGTAAAGATGCCCTTGAAGATTTCCATAGAGATTTCAACAATTTCCACAACACAATCAGACTTAGCATGGAACACTCCACACAAGAGATCCACTTTCTGGACACTACAGTGCAAATTAGCGATGGGCACATAAAGACCTCCCTATACCGCAAACCAACTGATCGGTATAGTTACCTACATCCCTCGAGCTTTCATCCTCGACACACCACACGATCCATTGTGTACAGTCAAGCCCTAAGATATAACCGCATTTGCTCTGACCCTTTAGACAGAGACAGACACCTTCAGGATCTCTACTAGGCATTCTTAAAACTACAGTACCCACCCGCAGAAGTGAAGAAACAAATTGACAGAGCCAGACGGGTACCCAGAAGTCAACTACTGCAGGAGAAGCCCATGAAAAACAACAACAGAACGCCACTGGTCACCACCTACAACCCCCAAGCCAGACCTCTTCATCACATCATCAAAGATCTACACCCTATTGTACAAGATGATCCCTCACTCTCTCAAACCTTAGGAGACAGACCTCTCCTTGCTTTCAGACAGCCCCCTAACCTTAAAAGGATACTTACCAGCAACTACAGATCACACAGCAAAAACACTAAAGCAGGAACACAGCCCTGCAACAGACCACGCTGCCAACTTTGCCCTCATATCTACACTGATGACACCATCACAGGGCCTAATCAAGCCACCTACTCCATCAAGGGCTCGTTCACCTGCTCATCCACCAATGTGATTTATGCCATCATGTGCCGGAAATGCCCCTCTGCCTTATATATTGGACAAACAGGACAGTCTCTGCGCCAAAGAATAAATGGACACAAATCTGACATCAGAAATTGCAACACTACAAACCAATAGGGGAACACTTCAATCTCCCTGCTTCAATCTCCCTGCTCAATGAATAACAAATCACAGCTTCAAAGAGAGACTGCAGAACTCGAACTTATATGCAAATTTGACTCAGTTGTCTTGGGGTTAAACAGGGACTATGGATTTTTCTCTCATTACAACAAGTGATTTTACCTCCCCCTCCTCTATGTGCTGTTCTCCAGTGTTTGATTCCTAACACCTATTTTGATTTGCTGTTACAGCCTGACCTGATGCTATGTCATACACTCCCCTGCATTTAATTTCCTCCCACTCTGTAACTTTCCTATCTTCAAAGCATCTGACGAAGTGGGATTTTCTCCCACAAAAGCTCATGCGATAAATAAATCTGTTAGTCTTTAAAAGTGCCACAGGACTCTGTTGTCCTGCTATGTAATGTTGTTGTAGTGTAACCTTAGGGTGGGCTAAATTCATTTAGTTGCCCTTCTCCAGTGCCCCACAGAAATCAATCCCAACTCCTATGGGGAAAGCAGCTGGAGACCCAGGATCCAGTCTGTACAGGACTCACGGCGAAGCTTGCTCAGAGCTACACTCACACATTAAAATACTACTAAAAACAAACATAACAATGAACTTTATTAACTACTAACTAAATGAACCTTATCCTAAGAAAACAAACTACAATTAACCAAGAACAATCCCTTGCATGAAAGATACCCAAGAGTCCCAAAGTCTGTGTGGAGTTCACCCAATTCTCAGCTACAGTCTCTGTTCCAGTGTGGAAGCTTGAGTGGCAAGAAATAGCTGTCCTCTTCTTTCTTTGCTGGGATCCTCTGTAGCATTCCATGCAGGCTTTTCCTTCTCCTTTGCAACCAGCCCTCAGTCCCGTATGCATGTCTGCAAGGTCTGTTGCAAATGACTCTTTTACATGGAGAAAACATCTTGTTCACTCCTGGCTCAGCTCCTCTCCAGAACACTGAGCACATGGTCTCCCCTCAAGGCAGCTCCTGCCTGCTGTCTGCTCAGGCTGCTGCTCTCCAGTCATCTGACTGACAACATCACATCATACCAGCAGGGTACACTGTGGAGCATGCTCAAAATGCTACCACTCCCTGCTTCTGGAAGTTTCTAGTTGTGGGTAGCTAATCTGCCCAACAACGGTAACCCACCCTCAGCAGGTCTCCCAGAGATAGCCTTTTCAGGCATATGGGTTACAGTAGCAACAATAAACTGTGTTCACTTCCCCATTACAAAAAGAAATGTATTTGTATACAATAAGAACGATATTTAGAGTTTCATTTGCTTATGTTTCCAGACAGCAGTTCAATCAAACAAAATAAAATGCTGTAAAAATGTATTTCATATTGTATTAGTATTCTGTGACATACTTTTGGAGGAGAAGAATGTATTTGTCTCTGCAAAATAACATAATCATGTTTTAAATACTCTTTTGAAGATATCTTCAAATCACAAGATGATCTGTTCCATAAATGCAGAGAATCTATTGAATCAGTCAGAAATTTGTCATCACTAAGGTCATAATATAACAATGCAGAACATCAAATTACTAACTTGCTAAACCTTCTTGAGCATGCTTACACTGCAGGTCATGTATTTCTATTCCTTTCCAATTTCATACATCTAGTAAAAAGTTCTAACAATTTCTACATGCATAGAATTTCAGTTGCATATCTATTCTTTAAAAAAAAACCAAACAATTCTACATTTTAAAAGCATTTTGCTGGGAAACACAGTCACAGCTTCCTGAAAACTGTCCAAAATATAGCTACAGTCATCTGGATTCTGTTCTGAAAAGGCTATAGTACTTGTATCCTGACATTTTCAAAGTTCAGGTGATCCTGAGCGATGATTAAAGGTTATCTCTAGAGGATATTGGCAATGACAGTTTCACCATTTTGCTATAGTTCAGAGGTAACACATATACTCTATTTTCTTCCCCAATTCAACCCTTTCTTTCACAATTTTATTTTTTTCTTTTCTCTCTTTTTAGAGTGTGATTCAGACTCTGAACATTCTACTTCTTTATGGAAAGCAGAACAAGTTGCCTTTGCCTAAATCACCTCTCATGCACAACCATGTCAACTGATTGACATGAAATCTGAGCAATATGACAAACTGCTTGACAAGCACTTACCAAATTTGCCTCTGCTGTTTCTTGTCCTCTCCTGGAGCCAAATCCCTTTCTGTTGATCACTTTTCACAGAACTTTAACTATGTGTAGAAAAAAACAACCCAGTAATCCTAAAAGACCACTGGCATCAGCAATTTTAAATATGATGTAATAGAACTGGTTCCTCTAGTAATTGATCTTACAGTTGTTATTCTTTGAAGGTTGTTTCAGGTCTTTTTTCTACTTTTGTATATTTGACGTACATCCTATTCTGCAAATAATAGTAATCTTTTAACCATTTTCATAGACTTTAAATTGAGTAAGGAGTATTCTATATTCTAGTTTAACCTACTCTTCAACCCAAGCCAAAGAATTTCACTTAATTACCTGTGTATAGAGCCTGATATCTTGTATCTGATTAAAGCATATCTTTAAGAAAGGCATCCAGTCATAATTGAAGATATCAAGAGGTGGAGGATCCACCACTTCCCTTTGTTCCACCCCCTCCCCCCCAATGATAAAAAGGTTTACTTTGTTTCTAATTTAAATTGGTCTCCTGTTAACTTCCAGCCATTGGTTCTTGCTATGCTTTCCTCCACTACATTATAGAGCCCTTTAGTACATAGTACTTTATCCCTGTGAAGGCACTTCAGCACAATATTCCAGTCACATCTTTATCTTCCTTTCAATGAGATAAACAGATTGAGCTCCAAATCATTTTTGTGGATTCTCCCTAGTGCAAATGGAAGTATTCTGACTAATAATGGTCATTTACCAAAGAAGATGAGGAGAAGAGAAAATTGTCAGAGGGTCCTCTTTGAAACATGTGCATCAGTATTACAGAGGGATCCTTGTAGAGGACCTTAGCCTTCCCTGATCAATTTACACACCAAAAACCATGGTTAATATTGTGGATGCTAAAAAACTTAACTTATTGTACCTGTATTTAAATGTTTTCACACAAAGTAGGCAGCTGAATGGTTAGAGGTCTTCACAAGGTTCATAAAACTCTATGGCTATGTCCACACTGGCAAGTTAGTTGGAACTAAGGAAGCTTAATTCGAACTAACTAAAGCCATGGCCACACTAGGATTTAATTAGTTCGAATTGAGGGCTTCCTTAATTTGAACTAATACATTCAAATAGGGTATTAGAAGTAACGGTTAATTTGAACTAATTAGTTCGAATTAACCAATGTGGCCATGTTAGTTCGAACTAATTTCTTAGTTCGAACTAACCAGACCATTGAAATCAATGGAGATCGCTAATTCAAACTAAGCAAGTGCCATGAATGGCACTTGCTTAGTTCGAACTAATTTTTTCTAGTTCAAATTAAGCTAATTTGAATTAACTAAAATTAGTTCGATTAGTTAGTTTGAACTAACCAATTTGAGCTAATTTTAGTAAGTGTAGACATAGCCTATGATTTTTTCCCCCCAAAAAAGAGATGTTTCCCCCTATAAAAAGTGGCCCATTTCCAACTCAGGCTTCATCATGCAAGGTGCTGAACACTCTAACTCTGATCCAGTATACTGGTTAAGTATGCACTTAATTCTAGGTAGATGAGTAGTTCATTAATTTCAGTGGGCTTTATTAGGTGCAATGTAGGATATTGGGAAGAAACACTCTATTCCCCAGCCTTAGATCAAGGCATAGACTCTAGTACAGCTATCACATAGCTGCTATTTCAATGTGTAGGAATGACAGCCATCGATATGTAGGGTCAGTGGATCCATGAAAACTTATCCTTTGGACATCTCTTAATGCCACTCTCCACAATCACATATGAAAGTATCTTCCACAGATCACAGGGGGAGCTTTCAGTTCTAGTTGTGAAAGTTCATTGAAAATGAATAAGGTTTCACTAGAATAACTAAGAGCAGAATCTTGCCCCTTATTTTCTAATCTGCCCTTTTGTGCTGAATTTATAAAAACTGTTTTTTTTTTCATTGTTGTGGGGAAGGTAGTCTTGAGAGATGAAGTTGTGATCAATGTCTGTGAGATCCTTTTTAATCCCCATATTTTTATCCCAGCTCCCCTCTTTTGCATTGGAATATTTAAGGGTACTTTCTATTACATTTTTTCTTCTTTTGTATTTCTTTTCTTACACATGTAGTTCTATTCTCACTGAAATTCTGAAGGGGAAGAAATCCAGTGAGAAGATGAAAATGGGTTCTTTGCTCAGAAAGATGAATTATGAAAACAGATATAGTTGGTCTTAAAAGTGTCAGAATATGATTTTTTCTCTTGTGTAAATGAATTCCAATATATTAGTTTATAGGTCCCTCCCTTCTAAAATGAAAAGCAGTGCTATCATCAGCAGGGATAAATAAGAGATAAAAAAAAAATCACTAGTTTTAAAAGGATATTTGGGCAGAAATCCAAACTATTTCCATTCTCCTTCTATCTGCACAGTGTGTGAAATTCCTCCTGTGTTAAGTCAGTGACAAAACTCCCACTGATTTAAATGGTCCATGATTTTACTCAATGTGTTGGAGAGCAAATCTACTGAAAAAAACCTATGGCAGGCCTCTATGGAGGATGAAAAAGATTAAGTGGTGCCATGAACTGTCCTTTTTCTGAGGAATATCGATGTGGTACCTTAGCTCCAGGAGAAATGTGGTTAGGCCGAAGGCAGTGAGGAGAAAAGCATTAGCCCTTCTGTTCCCTCACAAAGCTTCACCGCAAACTTCAAGACTGCTTATGAAAGGTGTAATGCTAACTGAGGCAGAATTAATTCCTGTTTCATGCTCTGTGACTGCCTTCAGTGGAGCAAGAATAAAGCAATAGTAGCAAAAGCCTGAGACAGCATGGCATCTTGTCTAGCTGTACTGTAAGAGCTCTATAAGAGGACCAGAAGAGATTCCCTCTTTGTTGTCTGTTGCCCATATCCCAAATCCACCATTTATTCTGCCCATTCACCCTGTATTTTCCTGAGCTTCGTTGACTTGGGGAAAGAATTTCTGATCTCTACTGAAGGAGCAAAAACAAACCAACCAACCAAACCCAACCAAATAACAAACCTCTCCCTGTACTCTGGCACAGGAAGAAAGGATAAGGGTTTACAGTATTGCCAACACTATAAAAATGTACGACTGCAGTGTTTTTATGAGTGTCTACTTTTGAAGTAAATAGCGATATATCAGGTTGAAGAATAATAGTTTTATTCATTTTGATAGAATAGTTTCTGGAATTTACAGGACTGAATTTTTCACTACCATTCTACTGTATACATTTTATACTTGCCATTTTAGATCTATGTGCACTCCTGTGTGCAGTTTCTGGTATAGTATAAGCTCAGAGGTGTGAATAGGCAGTCATTCAAGAAACCAGGCCATGTATGAAACCAGGCATGATAACCTAGCTGTCATATTCTGAGTTGTCACACTTGCATTATGATATATAACACTCCATGATTTCAATTTTATTTGTCATGCCAGTTTACAACATGAGAGACAGTATAGGTTTTCCATGGTTCAACATGACAGTAAGCTTAAATTTAAGCCTACAAATGAAATTTTCAGTGTTATCTAGTTTTCATGGTTGTAAGGCTGCAGAATAGAAACATAAGGAATTGATTGCTATCTACATTAATCAGGTATCAGCATTTATTTTCATAATATTTGCCATATGGTTCACACCTTCAGATCATTTGCAGCCAGAATCTCAAGAGCTCACCTCCCATTGTGACTCAACCTGGTGAGTTATTTTGAAAAGTCAGTCACATATTTTCCTGTCTAAATGGGGGGGGGGAGGGGAAGGAGAGGGGAAAGGGGGTTTCCCAGTCTTTTATCCTTCCTCCAGGGAGAAACTCTCTTTGGTTATGTCTACACTTGTTAATTTAAGTCAACTTAGCATGTCTACACTTAAATTTTAAGTCGACTTTGGGGGGACCCTACAAAGTTGACCTAGAGCATCCACACTGGATGCGTAGGCTGACTTCTAGGGGCTAGGTGGACCTGGGACGGGTCCATGGTGGCAGGGGGGACACCCCTTGCCACGTGCCAGGGGGATCAGCCTTAGCCCCATTGTACCTAGGTACAATGGGGCAAAGGGGGACAGGGACCCTGGCAGGACATAGGGGCAAGGTGGGCAGAGCTCTGCCCTGCCCTGTGGGGTGGCATGACAGGCTCTCCTTGTGCCAGTGCCCCTGGCAGAGAGGGCAGTGGGGAAATCCTGGAGAGCCCTAAGTTGACTTAGAGTCAACTTAGGGCTACTCCACGTCTACACTGGCTTAAGTCAACTTTCTAAAGTCAACTTAAGCCAAAAGTCGACTTAACTTTTCCTTAAGTCGACTTAAGCAGCTGCTTAAGTCGACTAAAGGAAAGTGTAGTGTAGACACAGAGTAAATTATATTGACTTAAGCAAGCTTAAGTCGACTTAATTTACAAGCGTAGATGTACTCCTTGAAAGCAAAGCTGGTATAATTTTGTATGTGAGGAAAAGCCCCTTCTACTCTGCAGTGAACAGTTTACATCTTTAAGAATCAGAATTTACTAGTTATTTTGGCTTGTTTGGTACTATATAGGTTATAAATTATCATAAAATTATACAACCCATTTTCAAAATCCAGCTACAGTATTCATCTCTGACCCCAAATGGTAGTGAATCACATCAGTTTCCATTATCTGTTTAGTTGATATGATCAAAGAATTATAAAAGATTAGGGAGACATGATCTTTTTTCTCTTTATAAGCCTTGTAATGATAAGGTTATTCACCATCAGTTATGATTATCTAGATGTTTTATAGTTCTTCTTTGAATTGTTTCAATCAATTTGCCTTTCTGAAGTGCTTCTTCTATGTAACTGATCTGCTTTAATCCATACCATAGGACAAATTCTCAGTCGGTATGAATCAATGCAGTTTCATTTACTTCTATGGAATTATGCTGATTTACACCAACTGATTTTGTATGACTCTAAGACTTATATATAAAAGTTAACTAGACATCCAGAATATTTGCTGTATCTTTTAAACAAAATCATCTGAGTCTTCCAATGAAAAATGTAAAATGAATAGGTTTGCTTTTGTTCAAATCTTGTCCATACGTTAGGACAATATATTTTCTGTAACATTGTTTATTATAAATTTTCCTCATTAAAATGAACTTTGAAAATTTGCCAGATACATAAAGTTAAAAGGAAAATGTATAGAATGTTTCCCTAAATATAATGAAAGCACAAAAAAGGACCATTTTCCCTCAGTTATAAATTATACTATGTTGGAAAACACATCTCTCTGGCCTAAATGTGGAGTTTTACAATGTCCACAAATGAAGTCTTTAGACATTTACTTTAAAACTAATTGCAAAGCCTCTAACTAGCAAAGGTGATGATGCTGATGAATAGAAATTAGAGATAAGTGAAAAGGGGTGGAAAATCAGCATTTGTGTATGGAACAACTATGGGAAATAGAAAGAAAGGAATTTATAGAAACTCTATGTGAATGTAAGGATAGAAAGGGGAAGACTTTTAAAAGAAAATAAGAGGGCCTGAGTCTGATCTCATACTGATGAAATTCTGAAGTAATTCAGTTGAAATCATTGGAGCCATGCAAATGGGTAGCTATCAGAGAGATCAGAATCAGATTTAAAAAAATGGAAAGAAAGGTTATTTAGACTGTAAATTCTTGGTGATTGGGGCCAACTTTTTGTTGTATATTTGCACAATGGAATCCTGGGGATTCCTAGGGGGATCCTAGGAGCTAGCTCCATACAAATATATAATCATGGTAATACTCGGAATTAGACTGGGTAAATAATGGATTTTTCTGTTCACCAATAATTCTGAAATAATTATAATTAAAAAAATAATTTTGCATCAAACCAAAGGCAAAATATTTAGCAAATCAAAAAAATTGTTGAGTTAAACTAAACTGTTTCAATTCTGAACACTTTTAAAATATCCCTTTAAAAAAATAAATAAAACAAAAAACAAACAAAAAATCAAAATATTTTATTTTGAAAATATCCAAGTGAAATTTTGATTTTTAGAGGGAATTTTAAAAAAAAATGATTTTCTGACCAAAATAATTCAGTGAAATCTGTTTGAATACACCGAATATTTTGGTAAAAAATGTCACTGATTTCTACTCACAAGACACTTAGGCCTTGAAAGTTTTGTCACAGAAAGTCAACTAGTAGATACAAAACAAGCCCTATGTACACACTAGAATGCCCATTTTTATTAGCAAAACTGCCTTGTTTTTCCAATAAAATAAATCCACCAATGCAAGAGGAATAACACCTTTTGCACAACTCTTTTATTGCAAATAAGCAGTATGGAGGCTGAAGCTGTTTTTTTCCACGTTAAACGGCCTCCAGAAGTGTCCTTTCTGGTCTTGCAATTGTACTCTGGTGCTCTGCAGTCACCAACCCCACCCTCTTTTCAGTTCCAGGAATTGTTTAATTGTCTTGGGCCTTGTACACACGATCAGATTATCGCGCATTAAAGCTCATTACCGCGCGATAGCAACAACGGCGTACACACGTGCAACAGGGCTCTTGCGCGTTAAGTGCCTTGTTGTCGCGCAATCCAACAACCACTCCGACGAGAGTGGTAACAGCTGTTGCGGATCATATATTGCGCGTTTGAGCTCGTGTGTACGCTTACCGCGCATTGACTGGAGTCCGGAACTGTCCCAGCATTCCCAAGTCGTCCTCTCTGGTCTTCCCCCCACCCGCTCTGTGGCCGTGACGAAACTGTCCCCGCCCTGCCCCGAACTTATTCCCGGGATTTTCAAATTTCAAGTCTCTTTCACTTCCTGCTCTCTTCCTCGTGGAGTGTGTTTGTGCTCCGATCATCAGTAGCAATGGCGGCCCGCCGTGGAAGACGCGCACCCCTTTGGAGCACGGCAGAGGTGCTGGACCTGATCAGCATCTGGGGAGAGTCCGCCGTGCAGGCGCAGCTACGCGGCAGCAGGAGGAATTATGACACATTTGGCATAATTTCTCGGGCCATGTCAGAGAGAGGGCATGATAGAGACACAGTGCAGTGCAGATCAAAGGTGAAGGAGCTCAGAATTACCTATCACCGAGCGAAGGAGGGAAACCGCCGTTCCGGATCAGCGCCTGCAACATGCAGGTACTATAAGGAAATAGAAGCCATCCTCAGCGGGGACCCCACAACCACTGCCAAAAGTCCCGTGGACACTTCAGCCCCTCCTCGTCCGGTGATTGCCAGAGCCGAGCAGGATGAGGACGTTGTTGAGGAGGAGGAGGAGGAGGAGATGGAGGATGACACGGAGGAAAGCGCAACCGCGTGTAGCCAGGAGCTCTTCAGCAGCCCCGCTGAGACGTCCACCCAAGGCTTGAACTGCAGCTTGTTCTCTGAGGCGGCAGAGGGGGGTTCAGGTAAGTTTCTCCTTCATTCAGCTCTGCTCCTGCTAAAATATCATTGTCTGGGGTGGGGGTGCTTGCGGGTCCCCGCTGTGCACGCTATTTACTCTGCATTCATTAGCAGGGCATCAATACAAGCAGTGATTGTAAAATAATCATCTGCATTTAGGTCAGAAAAGGTTTCCTCGATGTACCTCCAGAGCCTAATACTCAGGTTAGATGGGAGAGCGTTTGTGTCTGCGCTCCCAAAGACGGACACTCTGCCTCTCCAGCTGCAAAGCACAGCCCTGGGAACCATGGCAGCACACAGTGCAGCAGCATACGGTCCCGGCCTGCTACCGGCGGCATGTAGGAGATGTATTCTAGATGGAAGGGGCACTCTGAGGAGAGGGATATTGGGTTCCATCTGTGTGCCCTCTTCCGATTCTTAGCCCCCGGTAAGCCGTCTATTAGAATGTACCTTGTCTGCTTCAGCGCAGCGTAGTGTGTTGACCGCCCTGTACCTTCCAGTGGAATGTGCTACTGGAAGGTTACATTGGCTATCTATGCTATGTGTTAACAATGTCTATATTGTTATTTTTGTATTAGAATTGAGCTTCACAAGGCCGGTGTCTACCCCAGCTGACCGAATGAGAAACATTAGGCGGCGTTCTCGAAGAAACAGGGAGGATATGTTTAACGACCTGCTGAAAGCAACACAAGAATCCGCAAGGGAGAATAGAGCCTGGAGAGAGGAATCCCAGCAGAGGAGGCAGAAACACAGGGACGAACTGATAAGCGTCATGAAGGAGCAAACAGAACTGCTAAAGAACATGATAGCTTTGCAGTCCCAGGCGATAAATGTCCGGGCTCCACTCCAGACAGTTCAGCCGTGTATGCCTCCCACACACCGCAGTCCCTCAAAGCATTTCTTTGAAGGCCACCCCCCCCCCCGCTGCAAAACAACAACAACCCCCCCCCCCCCCCCCCAAGCTACTTTTACGAGACCCGGAGCTACACCAACCTGTAACCCCACCCCCATCTTTCAGGTTTCAATAAAAACAGTAACAAATACTTTGAAGAATGCATTTATTTATACACATTATTGAAATGATCCTAAGGTGCACCTCATGCGTCATGGAACTGAACTAGGGAAGGGCATCATTGAAATGCTCCCTGAGTGCCTCCCTTATGCGAGCAGCTTCTCCTTGTGCCACCCTAATACTCCTAGTGGCTGGCTGCTCGAATGCTTCCTCGAGGCGCTGTGCCTCCGTAGCCCACGTAGGGGAAAACTTTTCTCCCCTACTTTCACAAATGTTATGGAGGACACAACATGACGCAATCACGGCAGGGATCTGGTCCTCTGCCAAGTCCAGCCTCCCATACAAACAGCGCCAGCGCCCTTTTAAACGGCCGAAGGCACACTCCACAGTCATTCTGCAGCGGCTCAATCGGTAATTGAACCGCTCCTTGCTGCGATCAAGGTTCCCAGTGTAGGGTTTCATGAGCCATGGCATCAGTGGGTATGCTGGGTCTCCGAGGATGACTATGGGCATCTCCACCTCCCCCACTGTTATTTTTTGATCAGGGAAAAAGGTGCCCCCTTGCAGCTTCCGGTACAGACCAGTGTTCCTGAAAATGCGGGCATCATGCACCTTTCCCGACCACCCAGCATTGATGTCCGTGAAACGACCCTTGTGATCCACGAGTGCTTGCAGCACCATGGAGAAGTAGCCCTTCCTGTTTATGTACTCCGTCGCGAGATGGTCTGGAGCCAAAATAGGGATGTGTGTGCCGTCTATGGCTCCCCCGCAGTTAGGGAATCCCATGGCAGCAAAGCCGTCCACAATCTCTCGAACATTGCCCAATGTCACTGTCCTCCGTAGCAGGATGCGATTGATGGCTTGGCACACTTGTGAGAGGGCTAATCCGACGGTGGTCCTCCCGACTCCAAACTGGTTTGCAACGGACCGATAGCAGTCGGGAGTCGCCATCTTCCATACAGCAATCGCAACACGCTTCTCCACAGTTAGGGCTGACCTCATGTTGGTGTCTTTCCGTCGCAGGGCAGGGGCCAACTCTGAGCACAGTTCCAGAAAGGTTGCTTTCCGCATTCGAAAGTTCTGTACCCACTGCTCGTCATCCCACAGCTGCATAACAATGCGATCCCACCACTCGGTGCTCGTCTCTCGCGACCAGAAACGGCGTTGCACCGTGTGCAGATGATCGGTGAAGGAGCTGAGCAACGCGGTGCTGTTGCTCTGCATGGCATCGATCAGCCCCTGCTCCTCGGTGTCCTCATCTGACTCGGAGCTCATTGCGTACTGAGCAACAAGCCGAGATGTATTCAGTATGTTGAAGGCGACAATGGAGATCATAGCAGGATCCATGCTGTCGCTGTAGCGATTGATTGCAAGTGGTGCGTTGCGTCACTGCAATGTTGAAAATAGGCGCGAGTTGCTATTGGCAACGAGGAAGACGCTAGGGGAACACAAAGCACCATGGGAAACTGAGAGTTTACCCATGGCGCTTTGCGTTCCTTTCCTTCATCCCATGATTCATAGCGCCGATTCAGGGAAAATGGAACGATGGGATAGGTGCCCAGAAGTCATTGCGCTCAACCGCGATAATGCGTGTAATTTTGTTGCGTTGCAGGGAGCAACGTGTGTACGCGTTGTCCCGCAATAAAGGTCACGTGAGTTTTGTAGCGCGATTGCCTTGTTGCGCTTTAATCTGATCGTGTGTACATAGCCTTGGTTCTACTTCCTGTTTATTTGGCGTGTAGAGGTGGTGTGTCATGTTCCCAGGTGACAATGATGGCTCCATGCTGCAAATTTTCTCCCACCTTGAGCGCAGAAGAGCTACCAGGGCTGATCAGCATTTGGAGAGAGTCTGTTGTACAGTCCCAGCTCCGCAGTAGCCAAAGGAATTTTGACACAGTTGGATTTCTCATGCCCTGGTGGAGAAAGGCTATGAGAGGGACACGCCGTGATGCGGAGCTGTGGTAAAACTGCCATAAAGCCAGGGAATCAAACTGTCACTCTGGCTCAGCACCAACCACTTGCCGCTTTTACAAAAAGCTTGAAGCCATCTTCAGCAGAGATCCTCCATCCACCCCCAAGACTTGTGGACACTTCCACAGCCCAGGGACAGCAGATTCCTATATAAACCCTGACAAGGAGGTAATTGACAAGGAAGTGGAACTGGAGGATGCCCCTGGTCTGGGAAACAGCTCAGCAGAGATTGGAGGGAGTCAGGAGCTGTTTGTCACCCCAGAAATGTGCAGTCAGTCCCATCTCTTCAGCTCTGATGTGGCCAGTGCAAGAAAGGGGAGCTCTGGTAAGTGAGGGAGAAGCTGATGCTGCTTTATTATGGGAACCATGAGGTACCTTGCTTATTAAAAAAGCAGGGGTAGGAGTGGCTGGAAATGTGCTGGAGTATATATGATTGCATGTGCCTTCCCAATCCCCATACACCTAAGCAGCATGTTGATACACACAGCAAAATTTTGGTCATCCTCCACTGTGAGATCAAGGAAACTTTCGGGAACATAGTCCCCAACTCTCTGCCTCAGATTCCACAGGAGAGCAGCTGTATTTCTTCCCCCATAGAAGGACACTCTCCCATACTAACTGGAAATCACAGTCCCAGGAACCAAAGGGGCACACAGTCTAGCAGCATAGGGACCCAGTTTAGAACTGTGTGCACGGAGGATATGCTTTCTAACATCCCTGTGGACTCTCAGGGGTGAGATATCAGCTTCTATGACCACCTCCTGTAGAGAAAGGGGACACCGATTTAGATTTCTTGCAACAACACTTGTTTGTTGCTGTCCCAAGTAAACCATCCCATCCTAGGACCAGGAACCTGGGCCCAGGACAGTGATCTTGGCTCCCCCATAAAGAACTCACCATTTCCAGGATCAGCAGGGAGCTGCACTCTGCTCAGTGGGATGGTGAGAATAAGGTGGTTTTCCCAGTGTTACATGTATACCATGAGGACACTAACAATAATTCCTTTATTCATTCTATCTTGCTCTTTTACAGAAATGACCTTCAGCAGCAGAGGACCCACACCTGCTGACTCCAGAGACCTGCAGAGGCATACAGAAGAGGAAAAAAAGGCATACAGAAGAGAAGCAAGGGATGAGAAACAGAGAGAATACAGATTGCAAAGAAAACCACAGAAAGAATCAGGACCATAAGGAGCATATCCACTGCAACAGAGAAGCAGATTGAACTGCTGCAGACTATGGCGGCACTCCAAAGGCAGATAGTGTAGGTTCACCATCCCCTGCAGCCACAGCAGCAGCCCTTTTTCCACAGCTCTTTGGACACTCCTAGTGAACAGTAATATGAAGTCCCGTCCGTCCCCCCCCCGCCCCTGCTGTAACATCCACCCCCTCACACATACCTACGGAATGACAGCTGGACATACACACATCTGTGAAACCCACACATGCCCCCCACACTCTTCCCTCTGCATGCTCAGTATCATTTTACCACTGTTATTTCATAGTAAAAAAAAAAAAAAGTCAATCAAACATGTAATCACTGTATATTCAAGTATGCACCACACATTTCCCCCACCAGCCACAGTTCTCTTCAGGTGTTCATCTGAACCCTGTCAAAGACACAGTTACATGGGTCACTTATGGGTGTTCATTGTCAAAGTGCTCCCTGAGAGCCTCCCTTACGTGAATGGCTCCCCACTGTGCCCCCTTAATACCTCTCGCATCAGACTACTCATATGCAGATGCAAAGCGAACAGTGCCTCAGTGGTGCACCCAGGGGGAAACTTCTCACCCTTAGCTTCACAGGCTATGTCTACACTTAGAAATTTAGGTCGACTTTACCCAGGGCATCCATACTGGCTTAAGTCAACTTAAGAAGTTGACTTAAGCCTTAAATTGAGTTAAATCTAGGTCTAATTAAGTTGACTTAAGTTTTCCTTAAGTCGACTTAAGCAGCAGCTTAAGTCAACTTAAGGAAACTCCAGTGTGGGCGCAGAGTAAATGAAGTTGACTAAGGCTCCTTAAGTTGACTTAATTTACTAGTGTAGAGGCACCCACAGTGATTATGGAGAACACAGCACGGGGCTATAACCACAGGAATATTGTCGTCATTTAAGTCCAGCTTCCTGTACAGACAATGCCAGCAGCCTTTCTAATGGCCAAAAGCACACTCCACAGTCATTCTGTACCTACTCAGCCTGTTATTGAAATGCCCCTTGCTGGTATCCAGATTGGCTCTGTAAGGGCTTCAGGGGGTAAGCTGGGTCTCCCAGTATCAGAATGGGCATCTCCACATACCCTATCTTTTTTTTTTTTCATCTGGGAAAAAGGTCCCTCCTTGTAACTTCTGGTACAGCCCCGTGTTCCTGAAGATACAAGCATCATGCACCTTTCCTGACCAACCAGCACTGATATCTATGAAATAGCCCCAGTGATCCATGAACAGCTGAAGTACCATAGAGAAGTAGTCCTTTCTATTTATGTAATCAGTCGTGAGATGCTCTGGAGCCAGAATTGGAATATGTGTGCCATCTATTGGCCCGCCACAGTTCAGGAATCCCATGGCTGCAAATCCATACACTATGTCACAAACATTACCCAGAGTCACAGTCTTATGGAGTAAAATACAATTCATGGCCTGGCACAGTGGATGAGCAACTCTTATTCGGGTGTCCTTGTGCTTCAGAGCAGGAGCCAGCTCATCACACAGTTCTATAAAAGTGGTTTTGCACATTCAGAAATTGTGTAGCCACTGCCCATCATCCCAGAACTACATAACAATGTGGTCCCACCACTCGTTGCTTGTCTCCCACATCCAGAAATAATGGTGCACTGTGTTCAGACGCTCAGTGAATGAAGACAGCAATTCAGTGCTGTTTGTCTGCATGTCACTCAGCAGGTCTGGCTCGTTGAATTCCTGTTCTGAACCAGAGCTAATGACATACTTTGTGACAAGCCACAATGTGTTCAGAATGCTGCAAGCTACACTGGAGAGTAGTGCAGGATCCATTTTTAGAAATTAGGATTTGTGGATGTGCAGGAACTTTCAAAAATGGTGTGAGTTGCTAATAGCAACAACGCACAATGGCAAGAAAATGCATGGCCCCATGGGACATTTCAAAATCCTCCCCAGGTGCTCTGTGCTCCTCTCCTTCAAAAATTCATAGCGTTATACAGGTGGAACAATGGGATAGTTGCCCATGATGCTCTACTCTCACAGGTGATAAGACAGACTCCAGTGTGGACGGTCTTTGTAATAAAAGGACAGCTGTGTGAATGCGTGCAAACACTACACTTACAGCACTTTTCTTTTACAACTAAAACTCTTTTGCAAAAAACCTGTAGTGTAGACATAGCATTAGTGCCTTATAAATTACACTGGTATAAATTGGGAGGTAGCCATGGAAGTCAGTGGAGTTACATTGTATTATACTGAACTAAGTAAATGGGATCAGAGCTAAAGCACTCAGCTCCCTCTTTTGTGAAATCTTTTGACCCAGTGTGACCTCTTTCTCGAACAGGATTTGTCATGAAATACTTAATGAGAATTGTCTCTCAAATTGTAGCCTGATGAAAGGATTGGAAAACAGAACTGACTCTAGTTATTTGGTTGGTGGATGAGAGTAAAAGTTTGACAAAGGAGAGGTTGCAAAGTGACTCAAATCTGAGCATTTTATACAGGAAATGAAACTGTACCATTAACTGCCAGAGCACTGGCTGATTATTTGACTTAATGCTTAACTACAGCAATGAAGCAAAAGAGCTGTTGATACTAAACTGTAAAGATTAACCATCACTCAGAACTGCCATGAAAGCTAGAGCAACAAAAAGTCTGTTTTTTACTGCGGTAACTCATTTCAGCATATTGCACTATATAATTAAATTAAGCTTGATGGAAATTTATCAGGTATTATATTATTGAGATCTGACTATCCATTTGGCCATATCTGTGTTTTTAAATTCATCCTGTAAGGCTATATACGCTGGGCACTAGGCAGTGGTTCTCAACAGCAGTGTTGGGACACATAACTGGTAAGTGTGTCACAGAGAGCTGGGGAGATGACTGTATTTGGCCTGGGGGCAGTGGGCTGGTGTGTCCTGTAGGGTTGCAATATGCAACCAAGTGTGTCCCAACCTTCAAAAGGTCGAGAACCACTGCTGTAAGGCACTATATACAAAAGGGATTTTTGCACTGGGAAAAATATATAGGACTTCAAAACTGTTCAAGTAAAAATGGAAGACATAACATTTGTAAAAAAAAAAATAAAAATCCCTCCACCCCCATTTTGGTCTAGCTGAAAGCCACAGATTTACCACAGTCAAATGAGGGTGTTGGGTGTTGTATGTTGCCCTTCATCCCACAGAAAACCCCTCCACCCCATGGTCCTCCCTGGCAGACAGAGAACCAGCAGATTGAGGTCTGTGATTCCCAAAGAGACGTATGTTGGGGATGTTCCATGTTGAACTGAAGATGAAAGGGGCCGCAGCGCTCCAGCTAACCTGCAATGCTTCAGAGAGTCATTTCTGCAGGGGCACAAGTTAGGGCCATGTTCAAGAATGGCTGAAGTTCCAGGCACTAAACTGACCCTAGCAAACTTTCTCAGGATAGAGGGGGCTTTATGTTGCTGTAATGCTGCCCACAGTGACTCAAGAGCATGAATACCAGACAGTTAGGAACAAGAGCAGAAGTCCCAAATTGGTTGTGAGTTCTATATTTAGAATTCACCAACCAATTATGAGATATAAACCCCTCAGGCAGTATGACAACCTTAACTTGGAGCCAGAGACAGTTGGTACTCTGACCTACCTTACCACCTAATGTGACTATACCTTTGTGACAGGTGATCTCTTACACCAAGAATCACAGCAATATTCAGATTACTCCCTGTTTCAGAGAACCAGTCAATTTCACCTGGTATCTCACATTAAAACAACAGTGGTAGACAATCCTATAATGAACTATATAAAGATTTTTTTTTCAATAGGAAAAGAAAACAAGAGAATCAGCTTTTTCCAGGTTCAAGGTCTCATTTTGCTGCTTACTGCAGGACCTGCTGCTCTCTCACTCTCTGTGCCTCTAGGTAAACCCTCTTGGCACTCTAGTAAGGTCACTATGCATGTTTACCTCTTCTAGGGCACTGAAGTCTTTCCTCACCAGCAATCTTAGACAGGCTTTCCATTCATAGCTCCTATGGCCTGGCACCCCTTCACCAGTCGCTGGGAGGAAAACCCATAACTGCCCTTTACCCTGGGTTCCAGCTCAGGAACCGTCTCCTCAGCATCCAAAATCTATACCACCTTGAACATTGCTGGCACCTCCCTGAGCCCATCTTACTCCTTCTGGCACCAGCTCTCTTTTGAGGTTTTGTCAGCCCAAACTTCCTACTCCCAGGGAGCAAACTAATTTCTATTCTCAGAATCACACCTCTCTTCCCTCAAGAAGTAACTGCAGACTACTTCTCTACTTCCCCATTCTGCTATCAACTCCTTGATTTTATAGTAGGCTAGCACAGGTGAATTCCCCCTAATTAGGGTCTTCTTTTCAGCCTTAGCTCCCCCAGCCTGCACCCCAATAGATAAATTGGTCTATCTAGCCTCCATTAGCCCCTTCAGGACAAGTGAGGTGTCAACACATATCATACTCCCCAGATTCCAAACAGCATTGAAAAAAAAAATGGTTCCTTCTTGCTAGGAGATGTTATTTCCTTCTAGCCATGTGCTCCAAACTAAAAACTCAGCTGATGGAGGAATCCATTTACCTGACTAATACTAATAGGGTGGGGAGAGCAGAAGAGCAGAGCCTCTTTTCATCTTGAATGTCTCAATTGACCATCTGGTATCAATGGACATTTCCTGTTGGGCAGGATGTAACAACTTCTATGGAAGATCACCACTTCACACTACTTCATGTTTCCCTTGTGTCTGGTGATTTACACAGTTGCAGAGTCTCACAATACAACCACTAAAATATTATCTTCAACTATGGGATAGAGATGCTATAAGTGAGATTAATGCAAGCAGCAACTCACAAGCATTCAGTAAAGTATAAATACTAAACACAATATTATAATTCTAATACCTCTTTTAACAACACTAATGCACAAGAGAGCCAGACTGACCCCTGCTATGTTTTTTCAGTGTTCAGTTATGACATGAGGACTTTGGCCCAAGCTTGCACCTGGTCAGCCAGCAACACATTGCATCACCTATGTTTCTGTGCCAGGCTTTGCACTTGAGATGGTTTGAATCAGGCCTGAGCTTGGTTATGGTTTTATTACATATAATATCGTTCTTCCTTCCCTTCCAAAGAGGGTCAAAGAAGGAAAGAGATAGATGCAAACATAAACAGAGCATCATTTCAGATATTTGTTTAAATGAAGGAGAACCATACAATGTCTAATAATACTTCTTTTTCTTTTTCTCCAGTTTTTATGTGTTTGGTCCCACAGGGTTTCTTTCCACAATGAATTCTGACATTAGTCTTATTTAATATTGTTATCAAGGCTCTATTATGGCAGTTCTGCACTGGGCACAGTAAGGAGTCTCATCAACAATGGTAACCACAGTGCCTCCTGGAGCTCTCAGGAACATGGGACGGACACATCTTCTAGGCTGCGTCTACACTGGTAAATTAAGTCGACTTAAGCTTGGCTTAAGTCGACTTAATGTGCCCTGCGTCTACACTACACTTTGCTTAAGTCGACTTAAGCAGCTTGCTTAAGTCGACTTAAGGAAAATAAAGTCGACAATGAAAATTAAGTCGACTTTATTAAACCACCTTTCTACTCGACCTAAGGCTTAATTCGACTTTTTAAAGTTGAATTAAGCCAGTGTAGCCCTGGGGTAGCCCTAAGTCGACTTAGGGCTACCCCAGGACTACACCAATGCCCTCCCTGCCGGGGGGGGGGCACAGAGGGAGCCTGGCATGTCCCCCAAAGGGCAGGGCATGTGGGCACGGTGTGACACTGTCTGGATTTAGGGAAGCATTTATGATATTATTTTCTATGGGTATCTCATAAATTCTATAATTCATAGGAACTATGTCATGTTTGGTATCAATAGAAAGGTAGTAATTTGCTGGGAATGATTATATAGTTTATGTCTAGGAATTCTATTTCAGTTAGAAGTTAAGAATTTGATGTTATATCCATACTTTAACTTGTGTCCTTCTGGACAAATGCCTTAGACGGGAGGGTGTGAACAACCATTGTCTCCTTAATGTTTAGGAATTGTCCAGATAGAATGGTCCCAGGGAGTATCCTGATGAGCCATTAAAGACATAAAGAATACAACCATTGTGTCCTTAATGGCTCATCAGTTTACTCCCTGGGACCGTATCACCTGGCAGATTCCTTAACATTAAGGAGACAATGGTTGTTCACACCCTCCCTTCTAAGGCATGCCTCCAGAATGACACAAGTTAAAGTATGGATATAACATCAAATTCCTAACTTCTAATCAAAATAGAATTCCTAGACATAAACTATATAATCAATCCCAGCAAATTACTACCTTTCTATTGATATCAAACATGACAGAGTTCCTATGGATTATAGCATTTATGAGATATCCATAGAAAATAATATCATAAATGCTTCCCTAAATCCAGACAGCATCACACACAGGGCTCTGCCTTGCCAGGGTCCCTGTACCCCTTTGCCCCATTGTACACAGGGTGTTCCCGCCCGCCACCGTGGACCTGCCCAAGGTCCCCCTAGCCCCACAAAGTCGACCTAGAGCATCCAGTGTGGACGTTCTAGGTTGACTTTGTAAGTTCCCCTTTAAATCAACTTTAATTTTAAGTGTAGACACACTAAGTCGACTTAAAAGTGCAAGTGTAGACATAGCCCTAGTGTGCTACTCCTGTGCGCAGCCAGCCATATCTCATGAAGTGTTCTGATCACATGGCATACCTCTACATTTGGATTTGGTTGTGCTGTATCCTTTATTGCAGTATCTTTAGCAGGGATTAATGCTAAATGTAAGGTCAGCATCTCTTTGATTTAGTTTGCTCTATATTTCTTCAATCTATTTTAGGATTTTTTATTGACAACCACCCATACTGACAATCATACTGTAGTATGTGAGAGCCTTTCAGTTAAAATCAATAGCAAAAATGAAGTCTCTTGGATACTTTATGGAATATTTGCACTTCTTTTTTTCAGGTGTCAAAAATCTGTATTTGGATTAGTTTGTATGATTTTTTTTTTTAAAAAAATTATGGTTATTTAATATAGATATGTATATGTAAAGAATAAAAAAGTTTAAAAAAACCTCACAAAAACTAAACCAAAGTGTGTGTGTGTGTGTGTGGGCGCATGCTGGGGGGTCTACAACTGGCATAAATTAATATCATTTTTTTTAAGTCAATGGGGTTAGACTAGTCACATCATCTGAGGAACTGCCCTCATTTTTTTAAAACAGTGATATAGTATTAAAATATTATTTTGCCATGCTGCTCAAATGTAGAAATTGTGTGCTTACAAGGTGCAAAAGTGATGACCTTAGCACATCCCTAGCATAAAGTTATGCACTTAAAGAGTGAGAGCAAGAAAATGCTGACATTTGAATTATTTAAGATATTCTTGCTTGTGCACCATGTTCAGAATGCTGTAGCATTTCCTTATGTGGCTTAGTATCCCAGGTTATAACTGTTCAGAAAAGGAAATCTGCTCAATTCAAAGGATTAAACACAAAGTCATTAACATAACTTAATCATCTTCTGAACAAGGACATCAAGGGCAAGCAAAACGTGTACCGAGGTTAATTACAATTAAAAACCAGCAGATACTTAATTATGTCACCCCCAGGTTCAAGTAACTCAAATCTCCATATAAGACCATCATCTTTAACACATTAGTGCAAACCCCTTCTTGAAATTAGCATCCCTCACCCATTTATAGTATATTCTCCAGACATCCATACTGTTTTAAGAGACCTTTCTGATTTACAGCACAGGTAGATGCATTGAATTAATTGTTTAAGTTACCTCTATGTTAGCAAAGGAGAGTTAACTACTGTACCCATGCCAAGTCTTCACAAGTTAACCTTTTGAACATAACAAGTGAGACAAATTGTTATACAACATGGTAGGCTCTTTCAGTGTAACTAATTAGCATAATCATATTATTTGTACTAAAAGAGTACAGGCAGGTGTCTAATGCTGCAGAGATTACTGCATGTTAAAAAAAAATTAACCAAACCAAATCCTTTTTCAATGCAGATTCTTTGAGTTGTATGCCTAATTCCTAGAAACCTTTGTCAAGAGCTTCATTATAAAATGGAAGCATAAATGACATTAGTCTGGAAGTAGATAGACACCTGTTAACTATTCGCAACATTTTGAAAAAGTCAATAGTGACTTTGACGGCCAGATTGTTAAATGTATTTAGGTGTCTATGGATGCAGATTCATGCTTTTGAAAATCACACTAGAAACCAATGCATCATGGAAACTGGATGCCTAGACAATTTTCAAAGTCCCACTAGGTATGTGTCTTACAGCATTTCAAAATCTGCTGGATGACAAAACTGAACAAAAAGATCAGGTTCTGATTTTAAGGAAGTGGTAAGCATCTGCCTTCTGATATTTAGACAGCCTACAATCTCTCTTAATTTGGGCACTGAAAATTTGAGGCACCCAATATCACTAGTCTCTTTTTTAATATCTTAACATATAGATTTACTCTAGCAGATATTCAATATCATCTTAATACATTAAGATTTCAAATTAAACTGCCAAAATTCATACAGCATACATCCCCTGCCATGGCAGTGCATTGAGAGGATGAAGCAAAGGCTGTCTTTATTCCCTGTCCTTCCACCAGTATGTAGGGAGGGTGAAAAGAGTAAAGGCTTTTGAACACTACCCCAACCCCCTTACTTAGCTACCCATAATATGAACAGCCAGTACAGGAGAATAAAGGGATACCTTTCCGAACCATCTTCTGCCTGCTAGTTCCCCAAAGTCTGGTGCAGAAACTGTTTTTTATCAGTGCAAAGATGAATATAGTAATATTAATATTGAAAAGGGAAGATGGACTAGAAAAGGTGCACAGATACCATAGTGACTTCACTAAAGCTTGTTGAAGACTCATTGCAATCAATTTATTTGGTAAATTTAATCCTTTTCCTCTGTGCTTTGTCTGTGACTATACCATGATTTTTACTAATGTAATGATTATTTCAAATCGCCAGATAAAGAATCTGTGAGAATAAGACTAAACCTTGTTTAGGAGCTCTTGGTAAGAAATATTGTTTTAAGTTTGCACTATTCTTAAGCTAATATTTGCACTTCGTGAGTTGTCATTTCAGATATGAGGCATTGTTTCTGTTGCCCTTCTTGATAGCTTAACCTCTAAATGACTTTAGCTTCTTTCTGTCACACATTTCTCCTTGAACAAACTAAAATTTGACATCTATACCACCAAACTTTGCTCAAGTAAATACAAAAACCCAAATGAAAAGCATATGTGTAAGAGGGTATGCTCTCCCTGTAAAGACCGAGAGCAGGCTGGCCTTAGACAGTTGGCGGCCTAAAGTAAATTTATTATTGGTAACCTTGGCTCCTTCCCCGCCCGACTGCCAGCCCCCCAAACCTCCCCACCCCTTCCCTGCTCCTCCCGTGGCCTCAACCCCGCCGGAATGCTGGCTCCCCAAACCAGCCAGCCTCTTCCCGGCTCCTCACCCCTTCCCCGCCTGACTGCCAGCTCCCCAACCCCCCCAGCCCATTCCCCGATCCTCTGGCCCCCCTTACCTGGCCAGAGGCCTGGAGCTGCAGGGATGGCGTTGCTGGTGCTGGTGGGGAGCCAGGGCCTGGCTGTCACTGGCCCGATGCAGCCCCAGCCGGGATCCAGGACCCAGCCACCAGTGGCCAGATCCGGCCCCCAGTGGGGCCAGGGACTTGGGGCCTGGCCACTGCCAACACCTACCAAGCTCCCACTGGGGCCTGGGATCAGAGGCCCGGCTGCCGCTGGCCCGATGGGCCAGGGCTGGGCTGCAGGTGGGTGGCAGCAGGAGCCTGATCTGGCCCCACCTCAGCCGGGGACCGAGGGAACGGATTGGGGCCCCCAGACAGATCAGGCCCCGGATCCAGCCCCTGGGTCCCACTGGCCAGACTGGGAGCTGCTTCTCATTCAGCAGGTCACTCCCACCCTGAGCACGCTCTGTCTGAGCATGCTCAGGGCAGGAGATTTGAAACTCCCCAGCCTGGCTGCAGCAGGACAGGGAGGAACAAGCGTTCAGCCTGATTCTGCTGCTTTGCTGGGTCCCTTTAAATCCTGCTTGAACCGTTCTTCCCCCCGTCCGAGGCTACCCGCGCCCCCAGCAGCGGGGGAATTGCCCCAGCTGCAGAGGTTTTAATATTTTTTTCAAAATTATGCGGCCCCTAAAATCGGCGGCTCTAGGCAGCTGCCTAGCTTGCCTACTGCTAAGGCCAGCCCTGGCCGAGAGACCTCAGGGCTGTCAACTCTGTTTAATTAGCCCTACCTTCCCACACTTATATAAAAGTGGGACTTTAGAGAAGGAAAGTCATAGGTGAATGCTATCCAGGGGATGGTGGAAAGCAGATAGACTTGAGATAACCTGAGGAAGTGGAAAGTCTGAGAGAGGCTAGGAAGCCTAAAACCACACCTGCTGTGATGAATGGATTAGGAAGCTGGTGAAACCACATGAAGAAGGAGGTATAAAGATTGAGTTCAAGAGGAGCCAGAGGCTTGTGGATTGCACTAAGCTTGGCAACTGAGGAAAGGTCAGCAAATAGCGTTCTCTGGAGGAGGGACGGGGAGAACAGAAGGAAGGAGCTCAAGGAAGGCAGAGGCCTGTGGAATACTACAGGTAGAAAGGTGATCAGGAGAAAATAAGGTACAACCTGAAAGTTGGGTTTCTCGGTTCCCATGTAATAGCTCCCTACTCTGACAAATTGGGAGGTCATTATTTCTTTTTCATAGAAATGTTTTGCATATGGAGATTTCAGGGAGAGTTAGTATTCTATTGTGAAATTTAGATACAATTAACAAGAAACATCTCTCTGAACAATAAAAGTTAAAAAATTCATGCAAATGAGGTAAAGGAAGCATTCATTGCTCCCTGTTCCATGCACGATATTTGAACTCTCAGTTGAATTTGTTACCGTGGCCTCAGAGTAGCAAATTAAGTGCATGTTGTACGTATCATAGAGGGAGTAAGGAATTATATTGTCTACTATTAACTACTGCCTAGATGGAAATGTCCAGTGATACACAGACCTATCAAATTTATGGGTGGCATCAGAAAAGGGATATGTGAACCAATCAATTTATACTCCAAAGGTGGCTGAGTCAGTAGGTCTGAGTAGGGTATAAAAGCAGGCGCCCGAGACCCCAGATTTCATACAGCCATAGAGGGTGACAGAGAGTCCTTCCATCAGTTGAGCTGTTCTGTTGCATTGACAGTATGAATGCTATCAACAAATCTGTTGAGATAGATTGTTTGCCATTGTCCTATGTTTCAATAAAGCCTAGCCTGGCACCTTCATTTCTACAAGGATCCCTGGTTGTGTTGGTTTCTTTGATCATGAGTGTTGCCTCAGTTTACTTCTTGCACATGGGGTACACTTAGGCTTAAGGTCACTGAGCAAACTGAGTCCTTACACAATACTTGAGCTAAAGGTAACCCAAAGAGTTAACCAAAGGAGCACCTCAGCTTAGGATCACCAGGCTAAATCAGTCCCTGCTTAAGATCCAAGACAGGTTCTAGATCACTGGGCTAACAGAGTCCCCACTTAAAGATCTGAGCCAGGGGAATCCTGAGGGAAAATGCATACAGAGACTCACGCACGCAGCCAAGTAGACATCCGTGTTGGACACATGAAAACATCAATAAGAACACCTGCCGCCCGGTGCGCCACATGAGGAAAACTTTGTAAACAGCTATATTAGCCCAATGGCTAGTGTCACAGAAAGTCACTGAGTGAAAAGGAAATGCATGCAGGAAATACAGAATAAAATGTAAAATGCAATGAGTATTTTCATACAGTCAATTCAGAATATGGGAAAATTATCTTCAGACAGTTTAAAGAGTCAATCATGTTAAAAATCATATACTTTTAGTTACTTATAAGTATTGGCAACATACTGGAAACACCTTTATAGTGCTCTATATGCTGTTAGCACCATTTTTAAAAAAAATAAAGTATCATAAAACCAGCAGCATCGCCAAAGGCAATAATCAACTTTTGATATCTACTCAAAGAGTGTGCAACATATTCTTCATAGGTTCATAGAGTTTAAGGACAGAAGGAACTATTAAATCATACCACCGGACTGCCTGTATATCACAGACCATTATAGTCAACCCAGTTACCCGTGTACTGAGCCCAATAACTTACGTTTGGCAAAAGGATATCTTCCAGAAGGTCATGCAGTTTTGATCTGAAGACTCCAAAAGATGGAGAGTTCAACATTTCTTTGTTATTTTTTCCTGTGGTTAATCAGCCTCACTATTACAGCTGGCCAGGAAATGAAATTTCAGTTCCGTGAAAACCTGTTTGCAGGAAAAACTTTTTATTCTAAATAAGTTTGATTTGCTGATACAGATCTGGGGACCTGGAGAAACAGCTGAAAAGCTGTGGACTAAGGGGGTCACAGGTGGGGAAAGACAGCTTTATCTAACAAATTCATAGATTGCCCAGTACTTACCATAGGAGTTGTCACAGGCATTCCTACAGCTATCGCCTAGGCCCTGGCTTAGGCCCCAGTATGCACCCTGGCTTCTCTGTGGATGTTTCAGCACACCAGTCCAGTCTTTAGAGGCTCAAGCCCTTGGCTGAGAGCCAACAGTCCTCCCTTCTAGAGGTTATCAATAAACATGAAAGTAAAGACAAACAGACCGTGCCAGAGATGAGGTAAAGGTATCCTCCCTCAGAAAGCTTCTGTAAAGGTGTCCTTTGGCTCACTAGCTTCTATAAAGGTCCAGTGCCATCATGAATAGCATCACAACATCCTTTAAGGTGGAGTTTCCAGGAAACAATCAGCTGAGGAACGATGCTTTAGTCAACCCTTGTTAGAGGAGCTGAGACCTGGAGACTTGCTCTGTTTGCTCCTGCCTTCTTCTATGAGCTGGGTTTCTGTCTCCAATTCTGGAATCTCTCAGGCTATGTCCACACTTGTTAATTTAAGTCGACTTTGTTAAGTCGACTTAGCATGTCTACACTCAAAAATCAAGTCGACTTAAAGGGGGCCCTGCCAAATCGACTTAGAGTGTCCACACTGGATGCCTAAGTCAACTTCTAGGGGCTCGGTGGACCTGGGACTGATCCACGGTGGTAGGGGGGCACCCCTTGCCAAGTGCCAGGGGGCTCAGCATTTGCCCCATTATCCCTGGTACAATGGGGGTTGAGCAGGACAGGGACACTGGCAGGGCATAGGAGCGGGGTGGGCAGGGCTCTGTCCTGCCCTGTTGGGAGGCACACCAGGCTCTACTTGTGCCAGGCACCCTGGCAGGGAGGTCAGTGGGGGGAGCCCTGGAGCCCTTTAAGTCGACTTAAAGTCGATTTAGGGCTAATCTGCATCCACACTGGCTAAGTCAACTTTATAAAGTCGACTTAGCCAGTAAAGTCAACTTTAAAGTAGGTTTTATAAAGTCAACTTTAATTTTCCTTAAATTGATTTAAGCTGCTGCTTAAGTCGATTTAAGGAAAATGTAGTGTAGATGCAGATTAAATTAATTCAACTTAAGCAAGTTTAAGTCGACTTAATTTGAAAGTGTAGATGTACCCTCACAGATGTAGCTGGGCAAGACCAGCTGGCTTCACATTACCTCATTAACCTTGGGTTGTCCCAGTTGTTAGGTTTATATACCTCCTGACAGTATCCATTTAATCTGAAAGAAAATTTTGAATTTACGTGGTTTCTAGCATAGCCTAGTAATATGCTTAATTTGGGGAGAAACTTGATGGTCTTGATATACAAGAGGAAAGATTGTTTACTGGTTAAGTCACCTGTCTGGTATTGGGAATAGAAAGCTAGACTCAATTATTTCCTCTCTCAGAGGCTCTCCGTGCACTTTGAGTCCATGGTTACAGTTCCTGCTAGGATGCAGGAAAGTTGGGTACAATTCCCCACTCTGTTTTATATGAAGATGGGAGATCTGACTGTGGGTTTTCTACTACTCTAGCGAGTGTCCTCACCAATGAGCTATAGAATCTCCTAATGTTGGTCTCTTTTAATCTCAGGTAAGCTGTATATAAATAACTAAATATTCAGAGTATGAAAGCGAGAATGTGAGTATGTAGTCCAGTGGTTAGGGCATACACCCGCATGAAGGGAAACCCAAATTCACTCCTCTCCCCCAGTGTGGAACTGAATTCAGTTGTCCCCTGTTACAGGTAAGTACCCTAATCCTTAGGCTTAAGGTTATAAGGAAGTCCTTCTGCTGCTTTTTCATGGGAAAAAAAAAATGATGTAGGTGTCTATCTCTAGGAAAAGGTTCACTTCTGTGAAAATGAAGAAGAGTGCTGCACCCCCTGACCTGGACATCAGCAACTATGTCCCCTTGAGAGGTGGTTCTTAAGTACCACTTCTCTACTTGGCATTTCCTGCTGGTTAGTTTAGGTACCTACATGCTCATCATGCTGACTTTTGTGGACCTCATTCTTAAGTTTTTTCTCCACATGCTTTGTATAGACAACCTTTGCAGCTCTGGATTCCACAGGGTGGGAAGGCACTAGAAAGAAATGTGCTGTTACATCAAAGCCTGTTTGTGGGTCTACCCTGAGCCTCATAGATAATCAGGCATGAGCTGAAGCTTGGGTTTGGAAACCCAGGGTGGGTTAGGTTTCAGATCCTGAGGCCAACCATCTACATGAATATTTTTAGCACTGTATTGTGAGTCCAAGTCTTTAGTCCCAAGCTTTGAAATTCACTGCCCCAAGGTTTATTTATTTTTTGCCATGTAGATATACCCAGGAATAGGTCTACACTGCACAAGAAGTACAGGCTCTGATTCACATTTGACCCCAAGACCTCTTCCTGTCCACACTTAAATCAGTTTTATTCCAGTCAGCAGCTCTCAGGACCGAGTTACTAAGACCTTGGTAGGAGGGGAAGTTCAGAGCCCAAGTCCCCCTGATACTTGGATTCAAGCTCTGTCATTTTACACTAAGGATGCAGGTAAATCTGCAAAACCAGCTCAAGAGGCCTGTGTAGTACAGTACAGATGCATTAACACAGATGTGAGACCTGGGTCCAGCAATTCTAAATCCAGGTTTATAATGAAAGGTTGATGCTCAAGAACAGGGTTGGAAACACTGAATCTGCAAGCCTACAAACTCTAGCTTATTGTATAGTGATGTATCCTATGCCACAAGGCATTCTTTCCTGAGGATACCCTGAGTGTCACCTGTTTCTCAGGGGAGAAATCTGACCCATGATAGAATGGCTAGGGACAAATCTCTGTGAAATAAATTTCTATGCAGCCACTTCGTCTGGTTTTATCATGAGATGGTGAGATATGACCTAATTTATGAATATTCTTGTTTTATGTGTTTATCACATTATGATATAAAAATCTCTCTCTTTTTAATGTATAGCATATTTTATTTCATTGATAAAGGCAATCAACACATAGTAAATGTGAGGAAAGTCAACACACAAATTTTGAATTTATCACAAGAAAGAAAAATAATCAAAACAAGTTTGTTGTATATCTCCCTAATATAAAATCCATAATAAAGAGGGGAAAATAAAACATGCAGTAAATGAAAGGGAGAAGAGATGAAATGGGTATAGAAATATTATGACAATTAAAGTGAAAACTACAGTTATAAAACTAGAGACATAAAATGCTGTTACCTTCAAGTTTGGTAAAATACAAAAAGGTTTTAAATTAGTTTTCTGATTTTTTTCTGATTTAACCTGCAGCATAATTATCTAAGGGCTACAGGATTCTAATTTAGGTCCTGATTCACTGCCATTTTGATTAATGAGAACCCTTCCATTCATTACAGTGGGCTGGACTTTACATTTAAAGGGCCTGATTCTCACATCACTTCTGTCAATTTCACACAAGCGTGATTCTTTTCATTTACTTTGGTGAAGTTATTCCTGATTTAAATCAGTGTAAATATGAAGATAATCCTTTCCATCTTTTAATAGCCTGAAAAATGGTATTAAAAACAGACAAAACTGGAATCTTCAGACTAGATAGTTCTATTTGATCTAGGATCCATGGTCATATCATTTTGACCTAGGATAAAGGAAGCATTTTAGAACACCATTCAGTACCACATTCCTTCTCTACTGCTAAAGAATTAGAGCCAGAGAATTTCTATGGGTTACAAGATTCCCATTGGCCTTTAAAGTACTTGGTAAACCCTGAGAAAAATATTACAAAAAATAAGAACATAAGAATGTCCATATTGGGTCAGACCAAGGACTCATTGGGAGCATCTACACTTATAAATTAAATTGACTTAAGCAGGCTTAAGTCGACTTAATTTACCCCACGTATACACTAGGCTTTCCTTAATTCGACTTAAACTGCTCCTTAACTCGAATTAAGGAAAAACTAGTTTGAATTAATAACACCTCGTTATAATTCGAACTAGTGTTTAAGTCGACTTTATTAAGTCGACTTAGCCAGTGTAGATGCCCGAAGTTGACTTGGTTGACTTAGGGTGGGGGGGGGACAAGGGAGCTCCCTGGCAGAGCTCCTTGTCCTCTGGGGAGCCCCTGCCCCCATCTCCCCAGACCCGCGGCTTCCCTGCCAGAGGATCCGCGGTTCCGGGGAGAAGGGATCCCCAGCCAGGGCTCCAGAAGGAGGGAATCCTCCACTGGAACCCTGGCTGGAGAGCCCCGGGGCCTCCCTTCTCCCTGGGAAGCCGCTCGCGAGACCAGGAAGCTGCCAGCCCCAAGCAGTCCCAGGAAGAAGGGTGCCAGGAGAGCCAGCGGCAGCTTGCCGGTCTCTGGGAGAACCAGCCCCGCGGAGGGCTGGCTCTCCCTGGGACGAGCCGCTAGCGGCTTGGCTGTCTTGGAGAGAGCCAGTCCCCCCTCCCCCCCATGGGGCTGGCTCTCTGCTGGACAAGCCCCCCTAGCCTCCACTCCCCCTTGACGTAACCAGTTGACTTAAAGATGACCTTATAAAGTCGATCTAGAGAGTCCAGACTAGTGTCTTTAAGTTGACTTAAGAATCTTGTGTAAACTCTTTAAGTCGACTTAATAAGGTCGACTTAAAGTTGACTTAATAAAGTCGACTAAATATAGTTGACCTAAGTTTCTAAGTGTAGACATAGCCATTTAACCCAGTTTCCTAGCTTATCACAGTGGCCAATGCCAGTTGCTTCAGAGGGAATTAACAAAATTGACAAGTTCCAAAAGGGTAGTCGTGTTATTCTAGTTCAGCAAAACAAATAAGAAGTTTTCAAAGCATCTGATGAAGTGGGATTTTCTGCCACAAAAGCTCATGTGATAAACAGAAATTGAATTATCTATTCCCTGGCATCTGCTCCCAGCTTCTTGCAGTTAGAGGCTTAGGAATCCCAGGGTATAAAGTTGCACCCATGGCCATCTTGACTATCCTCCATGAACTTAGCTATTTTTTGTTAAGCCAAGGTAAATTTTGGCCTTCACAACAACCCCTGGAAAGGCATTCCACAAGTTAACTCTGCATTTTGTGAAGAAGTACTTTCCCTTTTAATCATCTCTTTTCCAAAATATACAATACCAATCTTTATAATCTTTCCTCATATGGAAGCTGTTCCAACTCCTAATCATTTTTGTTGCCCTTCTCCGTACTTTTTTCAGGTTTAATACATCTTTTTTTTTAAAATGAGGTGACCAGAACTGCTTGCAGCATTCAAGATATGGGAGTACTATCAATTTATGTAGTGGTATTGTAATATTTTCTGCCTTGTTATCTATCACTTTCCGAATGATCCCTAATAGTCAGTTAGAGATTTTGACTGCCACTACATATTGAGCGGATCTGTCCACAGTGACTCTAAAATCTCTTTCTTGAGTGAGTGGAAACAACTAATTTAGATTCCAGTCATTTTGCATGTATAATTGGGATTATGTTTTCCAATGAACATTACTTTGCATCTATCAACATTGATTTAAAGAATATCTTTTTGCCTCTAACTGCTTCTTATACTTTGTTGTTCAGCCCTGGTGGAACTTTCTGGTACTTTTACTCTGTTTTTATAAATTTAGAGTAGACATTTAATTCGAGTCTTGATTATTGTGTTTCTTAAAAGTTTCCATGCACTTTGTAGGCATTTCATTTGTGTAACTGTACCTTTTAATTTCCATTTAATTAATGGAAATTAACTTCCTCATTTTTGTGAAGATCCCCTTTCTGAAGTTAAATACTATTGTGATGTGGGTTTTTTTGTTTGTTTGCTTGTTTGGGTTTTTTGTGGTATATGCCGCCCAAAAAGGATGTAAAAGGGACATGAACTCCATTCCACTTTACTGAAGCTCTAATTTAAGCAGCAGGTATTCCTAACAAGATCTCAGCAAACTAAACAAGTTCAGAGAAGAAAAAACACATTAGAAAACAATTCCTATAAAATTCAAAATTGGAAAGCAGCTTTCTTATTTAAAACAAAACAAAACAACAAAAGCTGCAGATTGCTAAAAAGGCCACAAAAACAAAAACTAGGGGAAAAAAAGATCAAAAGACGAGTTCAGAATTGCTATAATTGATTTCAAAGGTGAAACAGCAGCAAAATTTCCAGAGGCTTCTCAACAGTGTACATAAAAAACAGCAACACTCAAAATCTGCTCCTAATCCACTAGCTTGTTGACAGATCCACAGCTAAAATTGTTATCACATCTACACCCTTCTGGAAATGTAGCACTTCTTCTGCTTCCATGTACAACAGATGTACCATGCCCTCCCTAACTGCCCTTATCCCTCATCGAATGTGCTATACAGTATACATAGGTGTTTGTGTTCTTTGGCTAGTTGGATGTCAGGCCTAGAATAAGTTGTCACCTCAGGCCTAATTGAGCAGCATGGAATTGGTCCAACTGATCACAAAGATGCAAGGAAATGGTCTAACAAGCACTATACGTGCCATATATATATAAAATCTTGATGACTGAACTCTTTGGACAAATTCTCATTTATATGTGAGTACTTTCATCAAAGAATGCTTTAGCTTGAGTCCCTTTGAAAGGGAACACTTTAAATATGTATCTATTGATGATACTTATATGGCCCTCAGTAATATAATAGGTTTATGGCCTAAATGCATAACAGGAATTAGATGTCTAAGTCCCTGTTTTAGGCTCCTAAGTTCCAGTTTTGGTGCCACTGTGATGCACAAAAATCAGCCTAACCTGTATAGGCACCTAAACTCACTCAGGCTATGTCTACACTCAGAAAGTTAAATCAACCTTATTAAGTCAACTTAGAGAGTCTACACAAGACTTTCTAAGTCAACTGGATAGGTCGAGGGGGAGCGGAGCCCTGGCTCCCCAGACTAGGGGACCCGCAGCTCCTGGGGACAAGGGGAGCCATGGTTCCCGGGGACAAGAGAGCCGTGGCTCCATGCCAAAAAGGAGAGGCAGCTTCTCCAGGGAGAGCCAGCCATGCACGGCTGGCTCTCCCCGAGACCAGGAAGCTGCTCATGGCTTATCCTGGGGACAGCCAGCTGCACACGCCTGGCTCTTCCTGAGACCACGAAGCCACTCGTGGTTCTCCGCAAGACCAGGAAGCTGCTCGTAGCTTCCATGGGAGAAGGGAGCCACAGGGGATCCCCAGCCAGAGCTCCAGCAGGGCAGGAATCCCTGCCGCCCCAGCCGGGGCTCCAACAGGTGATTCCCTCACAGCTGGAGCCCCAGCTGTGGCGACAGGGATTCCTTCATCCCTTAGTCAGGGCAGTGGGAGAATCCCTCACCGCCAAAGGCCCAGCAGGATATTCCCTCCCGCTGGAGCCCCCGCTGGGGATCCCTTCTCCCTGGACCATGGCTTCCTGGCAAAAAAGGAGCCATGGCTCCTCTAGCCAGGAAACCGCGGGTCCCAGGGAGAAGGGAGCAGGGGCTCCCCCGGGGACAAGGGAGCCAAAACTAGGTGTTATTAAGCCGACTTAAACTTTCCTTAAATTGACTTAATGAACAGCTTAAGTTGTCTTAATAAAAGCCCAGTGTGGACAGGAAGTAAATTAGGTCGACTTAGGACTCCTTAAGTCGACCTAACTTGCAAGTGTAGACGCACCCTCAGAGCCTAAATTTTCAGATTAATAATTGCTCTGGCAACTATGTTTCTGCTTCCAGACATGGACACTGCTGCCTTCCTCTAAGCATTCAGGCACTTATCTGATGCCAAGGCCCCAGAGCGATTCAGAGCCAGAAGATAGACATTCAGCTACTTAAATCCCATGCCATCTACCATGTTCATGTTCCAGCAGCACCTCATTATATCTTTTATCCCAGTACTTAGAACACTTACCAGGGCTGTAGGGGACACAGATTCAATTCCCACCCTCACTAGAGGGATGAAAGAATCTGAATAGGTGTCTCCCACTCTTAAAGGAATGCTCTAACCACTAAGATATGGGATAACATAATGTGAGGACTCGCTCAGTATCTCCCATTGAAGATGTTCTACTGGATAGTCCAGTGGTTAGAACACTTGCCTAGAATGTGGGCAAATGTGATTGAAAATGTGGGATGAAATAATGGCATAATAATGGCTAACTGAACCAGAGGGAAAGGTCCCAAGGTCTACTCCATCTTCCGGATGGCTTCTCTAATCACTGGGCTACAGATGATTCTCATAATCTTCTTTTTTGGTTAAATGACTGTTCCACGGTCATTCCATACTTAAATAGCCATTAGTCCAGAAAGAGTATCAGAATGACTCTGTCCTCCAATAGCTAAGACCTCCACTGCAGAGGTGGGAGAACTCCACTGCTCCAATCACTCATTCATTATTTCATCTCACATCTTCCATCACATTAGTCCACATACTAGGCACTTGCTTTAACCACTAGTTCACAGTTTTGTAAGTTGAGGTTTTCCTCCCCACAAAATGTCACAGATGCCTAACTCCAAATTCACTGACTGTGAATTGCAAGCAGAGTTAGGTGCCTATCACCAAAAGAAGAGTGAGGCTTAGCACAAAGTCCTCTCATGGGCATCTTGTATAGGCTGGTTCAGACTAAGGTGCCAGGGATCTTATAAATATGAGCTTAAGTGCCTAATTCAGGTATAGTGGATCATAGAGATTTTCCAAGCACCTAACTCAAGCCTGTGTCACTAAACAGAGAAGTAATGAGATTAGCATCCTATTGACAGTAAAGTACTATCAGGAGACATAATGAACCATCTGACATTATGGAGGCTGGCTAATTAAGCAGCGCTAGGAAGATAGTCTTTCCCAGAAAGCCATTAATGTGTATAGAACTGAATGGCAGGAGAGAATTCTGTCATAAGAATATGGACTTTCGGTGGGCAATAAAGCATTCAATGGCAACTATACTTTAGTCTGCTTCATAGATATAAAATCCTATATGGTATATTAATGCGTATAGATATTCTTATCAAATGTATAGGAAAATTAAAATATTTGGGTCAGGATAAGGCTGGAGATCTGCGGGTCCTGACTGGTGCAAGGGGTTAATTTAGGTTAATGTGGGGAACTACTGAGACCAGGGTGAAATTATATTAAATAAATGCCTATTCTTTCCGTTTTGTACTGTCTGTACTGGTAGCTTATAAAATCTAGTAACTTGCTAAACTATTTCTAAGTGAGTGTGTGAATGATGGGGTTATATAGACTTTCTTCAGTTTTGGAAGCCAAACTTCTCCAAAGAATTTCTTCCAGAAAAATATGCCACCATAACATTCTGCACTGGACATTTGTGCATTCCAGTCATGCATATAGGCAGGTAATACAGATGTCCTTCATGGCTGATGACTGAAGTATTTAATTTTCTTCCAGGTTTAGATTATTAGAAGTTGTCATGCCCATTAGGGTTGCCACCTGTCTAATTCCAAATGGAGCCATTATTTTAATTTTCATTAAAATTCATCCTCCCCTCTCCCTTAAAGTAACAGTTTCTGGGTAGACCTCAAACACTTGATGTCAGCAAGCCCGTGACTGCCTATTTATATTGTATTGCTGGGGAAGGGAATCTTTTTCACAGAGAAACAAGATACTTTAGTGTTATACCATGTCGATATCCCATCTTTTTTCTTCATCCATGACACATTGATAGACATCCAGTGTGACAACTCAAATATTTAAGGATTCAGAATACTGGACTTGAAAGAGCTAGTATCATCTTTCTTGATAAGTATCTTCCTAGATTAGATAAGCCCTATGGACAGAGTTTCTGCCAAGAACTGATATTGTCTTGTATCAGCTAGAAACAGCTGCAGCTTGTCTTGAGAAAGAAGCACAGACATCGTTGGACTGAAGGAAGATTTTGGACAAGAAAGTAAGGCTGAAGGAGACTCTGGGTAAGGGTCTTTACTGCACAATTCTTGTCTTATTCAAAGTAGAAACCATGAGGCCTTGCAAGTTATGTGGAAAATTAAAGGTCTAATGTCTACTAGGTTCTTGACTAATTTAAAAAAAAAATCTTGATTAGTGAGCTCTTTGGACAAGCTGTAATTTATATGTGAGCACTTTTGTCAAGGAATACTTTAAATTCTTTTCAAAAGTAACACTTTACATATCTATCTATTGATGGTGCTTATATGGCCCTCAGTAATATACCAGGCTTTATGGCCTAAACACATAACAAGTCCCTGGGTTCTCTAAACAGCAGATTTGAGCAGAATAAATTTTCTCAGTAAATTGACACTTGCACATGCACTCACAAACACATATATGCAGGCACTGAATCATCTCCATTGCTTTATGCTTCCATCTGTATATCTAAGCAAAACTAAGGCTAGTCTATATACAAAGTTAGGCTGATGCAAAGCCGCTGACATCAACGTACTTTTATACCTAAATTTGTCTCCCACTGATGCAAGCATCCCCGTATGCCAGCATAATAGAGCCACCAACCCAAGTGGCATAGAGCAAAGGTCAATGCACTTATATAAATGCAGTGCGAGTATAGAGACTGCATTACTTATATCGATCCTATCTGTCCATCAGCAGTTGTCTCCAAATGCCCCACAATGACCGCTCAGTCACCATTGTGAATTTCACTGCCTTGGGGTCATGAAGACTGGAAGCCCTCCTTCCCCTTTAAAACCTTGTGAATTTTTTAAATGCTTTTTTTAATTGTCCAGCTTAGCAATGACACCTAGTAACTCCTCACTGTTGAGAGAAAAAGCCCAGTTGAGAGATCTCTCCTTCCTGGAGTAGACAGGAGATATTGGATCTCCTGGGCCTATTGGGAGAAGAAAGCTGTGCAGGAAAGAAGCTGTGTAGAAACATTGATTTGACATTTATCAGTAATTTGCTTAGGGGATGCAGGAGAAGGAGTATGACAGGGACCATGAGCAGTGCTGTGTGACAGCAAGGAGCTGTGGCTGGATCACCAAAAGGCCAAGGAGACCAACAATCAATCTGGTTCCAAGCTGCAGACCTGCTGCTTTTACAAGGAGCTGTGTGCTGTACTTAGAGTGCTGCTCCCACAGCATTGTGGATACCTCCAAGGAGCCCTAATCACAGACCCCTGCTATGAACAGTGGATGAAGAAGAGAAAAAGAAAGAGTATGCCCTTGAACAGAGGATCCTGTTGCACAGTAAGCCAGGGCCTCTTTTTGACTTTGCTGTAGTCCAACCTGTCCTGACAGTAAAGTGTGAACATGATGCAATGATGCAAATGATCGTGCAGATAAATTTTCAATTACAGGAATAAAACCCACCAAAATAGCAGGGTACATATTTTGACTTTTCATTAACTTACCAGTGCTAAAAGAGGTAATGGTAGGGCCAAGAGAGGGAGAGCTGATATCTGCTTTTCTTTGCCCTCAAGAGTTAGGCAGGGGAGGCCATGAAGAACAGGTTTTTTTATGCACATAGCCATGTCCCTTGAATAGTCCTGAGAGATCGCAATGAAATTTTCATGGAGGTATTCTGCAATCTCTGTGGAAGGTTTCTAGGGAGGACTGCCTTATTTCTTCCTCTGATGCTTTCTGATGAAACCCAGTGATTATTTCAGCCGGCAACACTGTAGTACACAGACTAGTAGCATAAGGGCCCCAGTGCTTTGGGATATCAGCAACTGCTGTGTGTTAACTTCACAAGTGAGATATTAACTGAAGTCACTACAGCCTGGGGAAAGCTTTCAGTGCCATTGACCTATACTACTAGAATCAGGCCATCAAGGGATACCTTCCTCATCTCTCATAGTTACTGGGTCTGGAGCTGTGACTGGTATTCTCCCTAAGCAACCCAAGCACAAGAGAAAAAAACTTTAAGTGAGTGAGTTCAGCAGTTAGTGTCACTTTCTGTAGTGAATAATCTGACAATGGTACCTCTGTGTGTTTTATCTGAAGCTGCTGCCATTGCAGCCTTTGGGGTCTCCAGGTAGAACACCTGAGCCAGATAAGGAGGAGAAAGAAAAGAACTAGATATGATATGTTCAGTGAGATCCTTCAAGACGATGCTGCATCAGAATGTGAGGATGGGGCCCAGAGGATGAACATTGTGGACAGCAGGGGCGCTGGTCTATAGAAAAGAGATTCAAGGCACAGGCTACTGTTATTCCCCACCCTCCCCTTCCTGCGGACCCGGCACCTGAGTTTTTCCCTTGGCTCCAGGCACCTCTCTCCCAGCCCCATGCACCTTCCCCTGTCCCCTATGCACCACACACCTTTCCCATGGCCCTGACCCCTTCCCCTGCCCCACGTGCATCTCATCCCTTCCCCTTCCTCTGTGCACCTTCCCTTGACCTCCAGCTCTACGCACTTCACCCCCAGCCCTCTGCACTTTCCCCTCTCAGTCCCACGCATCTTGCCCCTGGCTCTGATCCCCTTCTGCTGTTCCCTGTGCACCTTTCCCTGCCTCCCCTCAGTTTTGTGCACTTCACTCTCAGCCCTGAGCCCCTTTTCCTGCTGCCCTGTGGCCCCACGCACCAGCCCCTGCCCCATGCACCTTGCGTCCTGTTCCAATCTTCTTCCACTGCCCCCTCTCGCCCATGCCCAGTTCCCAAGGCCCTCCCCCACCCAGTAGACTACTTTTCTGGAGCTCAAGGGGGCACTCCCAGGTGCTGAATCGCTACTTGCCACAAGTGTTGTTTACATTTCTCACCCTGTTCCTTCCTGAGCCACATGACTGGGAGCAGAGCAGGGTGAGAAATTTAAAAAGGCCTTGCTGGCCCCAGCTCCCATGCATGGCTCAAGGCATTCTGAAATATATTCAGGGAATGGGCCCCATGGGTCTATGTCCAGTGGTGCCCCTGGTGGACAGCATGAAGAAAGAAAAGTGAAGAGGAGAAAGGCTCAGGGCCCCAGACGGAAAAAGAGAGGAAGATGCACCTGGACAAAATGAAGCTTCTCAGGCAGCAAACACAGATGCTGCAGATTGTGGTGAACCTTCAAGTCCACCAGTGTTGGGCTCTCCTCCTCATGCAGCCCATTGAGAACCCAATATTGGGATTTCCCAATCCCCCGCCCCAATATTCCAAGTAGCATCAGGCTTCACTGGACTACTTCTACTACACTACCCTGGTGACATACTTTGACCTGTGAAAGCCATGGTTGGTGTGTTTGTGCATCTGAAATGAATGTGAATTTTCTTTCCCCTTCATAAGTTCTGTTTTCTTAATAAATTAAGCTTTTTTTAAAGTGTGCAATGTATTTGTTTTAAAATTGCACAGGTTTTATTTTTTGGCACTGATTTTATTATAGAATAAAATTCTATTATTTGGAACATAATTAATTGATATTTAGTTCACAATATGTATTGCAGAACACTCAGCACTTCTCAAAGCAACCAATTAGCTGTTATTGCAGTGTCACATGACTCATAGGATCATTCACAAACAAAATTAATAAGTGAATTGACTATGCTATATTCCTACATGTCAACATAATTCCCTCCGGGTCTCAAAAGAACAGGGCCATGTAGAACGCTCTGGTAGAACACAAGTTGTGATGGGGTGTTCACCCCGAATCATCCTTGGAAAGTTAATGAGGTTAATGAGAGACCATTTTATTGCATATGCCATATCTGAGGGGAAGTAGCTGACCTACATAACCCTTGATTAATGATGGAATCCAGCTGAGAAGGAACAGCAGGGTTGGGATAAAGCCAGGAACCTGACAGTACTATTGGGCTGCAGTGAGGGAGCCTGAAACCACTCTCTGGGCAGTAAAGAAGTAAAAGAGGTAGTGAGGGTGCAGAAAAGGCTTGGGGAAAAAGCAGCAATGGTTAAGATGATGCAGATCTTGGCTGTGAATTAGTTGGCTCCTAAATTGGAACTTGAAGTAGAAGAAGTTCATGCGTTCCCCTCCCTGCTACTGAGGAAGTGGCACCAATTTGGGCACTGACATAAATGCTGCCATCCTGGAGGAAGAGCCTTTGATGCCCCAAAAGAGGAGAACATACAGTGACGTGGCCTCAGGGCAGAGACATGAAGGCTGCACTCTCTAAATTGCAGACAGTGAGGGAATGGTTGTAGGGCATGTAGCAAATAGTAGAAAGGGGGCAGCACAAATGGAAAGAGTAAATCACAAGAAGTAGCCATAAGGAATGGATCCATGACAACACTATGGCAGCTTATTGTTAAAATGGGCTTTTAAAGCCTCCCTGAGCCATATAGCTCTGTGTTGTACTCTTCTAATAGCCCTTGTATCTGTCTGTTCAAATTCAGCAGACCCATCCACTCCCCCTGTACTCCTGAGAGAACCTCTCACATTTCCTTCACATATTATGCAAGAAAAAGTAGGCAGCTAGAACCGCTGGAATATTTTTCTTGCTGAAGACTTGTCTTGTGAGTAAACACCAGCGCACCTCCATATGACAAAATGTATGATGTACTGTCATTCTGCATCTACTGAGATAGTAGCTGAATCTTTCCTTAGTGATGTGGCAAATGTGTGGTTGTATGTGCCAGGGGAACTAAGGATAGGCTGGGTCCCACAGGATCACTATTACTATTTCAATGTTCCCAGTGGTAATATACCATTTGGGAAAGAAAGTCCCTGCTTGCAGCTTTCTGAACAGTTTTGTGTTCTTGAAGATGTGAGCATCATGCTGCTTCCCTGACCAACCTATGTGAACGTCATTGAAACATCTTTGGTGATCTACCAATGTTTGCGTAACTATAGAAAGTAGCCCTTTCTGTTGATGTAGTCAGTGGCAAGTTGGTCTTGTGCCGTAATGGGAATATGCATCCTGTCTATTGCTCACCACAGTATGGGGATCCCATTGCTGCAAATTCATCCACATCACCTAGAATCAAAGTTCTACATAGCAGGAGGTGACTAAGGTCTTTAAGTCAACTTAAAGTGGACCTTATTAAGTCGACTTAACAGAAGTGGACTTAACTTTTCAACTATACATGTGGCCCCTTTTCAACCTTATTAAGTTGATTTAATGTTTTAAGTCGACGTAAAAAGGCCCCCAAGGCACTACTCCATGTCTCCACTGGCTTAAGTCGACTTAATAAAGTCAACTTAAGTGCTAGTTTGAATTAAAATGGGGTATTATTAATGCAAACTAACTTTTCCTTAATTTGACTTAAGGAGCAGCTTAAGTCGAATTAAGGAAAGCCCAGTGTAGAGGCGGAGTAAATTAAGTCGACTTAAGCCTCCTTAAGTCGACTTAGTTTGTAAGTGTAGACGCACCCTAATAGCCCTGCAAACTTGGATCATAATAGCCCCCACATTGGATGTCCTGACTTCAAATTGATTTCTGACTGACTAGCAGCAATCTGGCTTTTGCAAGTTTCCACATTGCAATCACCATTCACTGCTCCACTGTCCATGAAGCTCTTATTCATGTGTCCCTGTACTGAAGGACAGAGGTGAGCTCTGTGTGCAGATCCTGCAATGTGGCCTATCATATACAAAATTCTGAGGCCTCTGTACATCATCCTATGTCCGCATTACAATGCCATCCCAACAGTCAGTGCTTGCTTCTCATGCTAAGAAGCAGTGCATCATCACCTGAAGCTACTCTATGAATATCATCAACAACATCAGTCTGGTGGGTGGGTGGCATGGGGAGCCTGACCTGACATGTGAAAGCAATGAAATAATTTAACATGTACTTTATGCACTTAACAATTTAGAGAGAGAGAGAGAGAGACCTCCCACCAGCAGAACAGCCAATTACGTGGGGGGAGGGGAGGGGAGCCCTTATCTGTAATGTAGACAGAGCCAGATTGAAGACCCTGATTTGTCTGATTTGGAGCAGAGTCTTAAAACTAGTTCTCTCATATCCCAAATGAATGCCCTAAACCATTGGGTTATTGGCTTTTCTAGTGTTTGTTCATGTTTTGTCTCTTTCTTTCTACCCCTACCGCCTCACCCACTGCACTCCTTTTTGTTACCTTTTGGTAAAGTTTCTGGTTTTGTTCTGATGTAGAATAGGAAAATTTCTGAAAATTTGAAAATATTCATGGAAAGGGAAAACTTTGTTCATCCAGCTCTAATGGACAGGAGACTTCTTTTCATCTGGAGGAATGAATAGGAGCTTGAATTCAGGGAGGAATTGCAGTCAGTCAAGAATTGGTCAGTCATTTGCATGAATCCTGGAAGGCCCCTATACAGAAACTAAGTCTCAAAGGAGCCTAATTTATACTCAGATTTGTTATTATATGTCTAACAAACTAACAGCTATAAGGAGTGTATAGATAGTTAAACAAAGAAATATATGGCTGTCTATTTTGTTTTGTTCACTGCTGATAACTGCAGGAAGTAAGGGGACAGTCTGCAGGAGCATTGAAGACATATAGGTGTGTTGCCTGAATAAAGACTGTTAATATCTAACTGCTATATCTGTGGTTCATTATAAAATATGTGGTGATGAGGTGGAAATTAACTTACAAAAATGAAAAAGTGAAAGAAATAGGTGTGGCAAGACATCTTCAAGCAAAGATTGCAAACTGTGTGCTGAGCTTGAGTTGGTGTCTGTCTGTGTGTCTGTTTGAAGGACTGTGTGCTAGAGCTGGCAGTTGGAGGCTGTGAGCCTCAAAGGTAAGTTTGAGAGCTTGAAGCCTCTGGTGATTGGCTGAGCTTAATCAGCCTTAATCAGTGGGTGGGGCATTAACCCAGGCCAGGGCTTTATAAAGCCACACATAAGCGACCAGGGAGCTTGCGAACAGGGGCTGCTAACAGGGAGTTTTGCAAGGGAGTTTCAAGGGAGGGCGCGCCCCATAGGTCCTCCTTGGTCCCCTGTCCCAATATAACCTATACTTCAAAACCATACTCTAAAACCCCTTTCTTTCTTTCAACCACCCTTTCATTAACTAGGAGACAATGCAGGCAGAAGCCCAGCAGCAGAGTGGGGGCTATCCAGTTTATTGCACCGGGTGTGGAATGTATGAGTACCTGCCTTGTGGGCGGGTGTCGTATGTCTGCATTCGGTGCAAGGAGCTCCTGGCCCTCAGAGACCGCGTGCGGGCTTTGGAGGCCAGGGTGGCGGAACTGGAGGAGCTGAGAGAGGCAGAGAGGTTTGTCGACGAGGCTTTCAGGGACACTGTAGAATTGTCCCACCTCCGCTCAGACAGCCTCTGTGCTGTTGAGGAGGAAGAATGCCCAAGGGAAGCAGAGCAGTCAGCGGGAGCAGAGGGGAACCTTCCCATAGTTGGGACCCTCCTTCCAGATGATGCTGAGGCTGCCTCTCGCACGGAGGTTGCCTCTCCGGGGGAGGGAACTCCAGTTGCTAGGAAAAGGCAGGTGTTAGTAATGGGAGATTCGATCATTAGAAACATAGATAGCTGGGTTTGTGATGACCGGGAGAACCGTATGGTGACTTGCCTGCCTGGTGCGAAGGTTGCGGACCTCTCGAGGCATCTAGACAGACTTATGTGTAGTGCTGGGGAGGAGCCGGTGGTCGTGGTACATGTAGGTACCAATGACTTAGGGAAGGGTAGGAGAGATGTCCTGGAAGCAAAATTTAGGCTACTAGGAAAGAGATTGAGATCCAGGACCTCTATGGTGGCATTCTCAGAAATGCTCCCAGTTCCACGCGCAGGGCCAGGTAGGCAGGCAGAGATTCAGAGTCTCAATGCGTGGATGAGACGATGGTGTAGAGAGGAGGGGTTTATGTTCATTAGGAATTGGGGAAACTTTTGGGATGGGGGGAGCCTATACAGGAGGGATGGGCTCCACCTAAACCAAAAGGGAACCAGACTGCTGGCGCTAAACATTAAAAAGGTTGTAGAGCAGTTTTTAAACTAGAGGATGGGGGAAAGCCGACTGCTGCAGAGGAGCAGCTGGATCGGACACAGACTTCTCTTAAGGGAGAGTCTGATGAGAGGGAATCTCCAGGTTATAGTTATAGTGATAGTCAGGAACAGAGGACAGAAAAGGATGGTGAGGGGGCCGGATCCGATGATAAACAGCCACATGACCAAGAATCTGGCACATTAAAAAAGGGCAGACAAATAAACAGGGACAAGTTTTTAAAGTGCTTATACACAAATGCTAGAAGTCTACATAATAAAATGGGTGAACTAGAGTGCCTAGTGGTAAAGGAGAATATTGATATAATAGGCATCACAGAAACCTGGTGGACAGAGAGCAATCAGTGGGACACAATCATTCCGGGGTACAAAATATATCGGAAGGACAGAACAGGTCGTACGGGAGGAGGAGTGGCACTATACGTGAAAGAAAATGTAGATTCAAATGAAGTAAAAATCATAAGCGAATCCACTTGTTCCATAGAATCGCTATGGATAGAAATCTCATGCTTCCATGACAATATAACATTAGGGATCTACTATCGGCCACCTGACCAGGATAGTAAGAGCGATGATGAAATGCTAAGGGAAATTAGGGAGGTTATCAAATTTAAAAACCCAATAATGGTGGGGGATTTCAACTATCCCCATATTGACTGGGAACATTTCACTTCAGGACATATTGCAGAGATAAAATTTCTCGATACTTTGAATGACTGCTTCATGGAGCAGCTGGTATGGGAACCCACAAGGGGAGAGGCAACTCTAGATTTAATCCTGAGTGGAGCGCAGGAGCTGGTCCGAGAGGTAACTGTAGCAGGACCGCTTGGAACTAGTGACCATAATACAATAGCATTCACCATCCCTGTGGGGGAAAGAACACCTCAACAGCCCAACACTGTGGCATTTAATTTCAAAAGGGGGAACTATACAAAAATGAGGGGGATAGTTAAACAAAAGCTAAAAGGTAGAGTGACTAAAGTGAAATCTCTGAAAACTGCATGGGCGCTTTTTAAAGACACCATAATAGAGGCCCAACTTCACTGTATACCCCAAATTAAGAAACACTGTAAAAAAACCAAAAAAGAGCCACCATGGCTCACCAACCATGTAAAAGAAGCACTGAGAGGTAAAAAGACTTCCTTTAAAAAGTGGAAGTCAAATCCTAGTGAGGCAAACAGAAAGGTGCACAAACAGTGCCAGCTTAAGTGCAAGAGTGTAATAAGAAGAGCCAAAGAGGAGTTTGAAGAATGGCTAGCCAAAAACTCCAAAGGTAATAACAAATTGTTTTTTAAGTATATCAGAAGCCTGCCAAACAACCAGTCGGGCCCCTTGATGATGATAATACAAAAGGAGCGCTTAAAGATGACAGAGTCATTGCAGAGAAACTAAATGGATTCTTTGCTTCGGTTTTT
>ML685769.1:33564411-33641382 GCA_007922175.1 Pelusios castaneus | reverse complement strand
GGTCTGACCCAGTACGGCCTTTCTTATGTTCTTATGTTCTTATAAACTCTTACAGGAACAAGGGAAATGGCTGCAACTTTAAGGGCTAATTCAAAAATTTAACCCAAAACACCAAATGTGGGAAGAATACCACAAAATATTATCTTTTTTTTTTTTCACTGCTAATCATCATATCAATGGGATGGTAAGGAGAAAGCTATCATATTCAGCAGTGTAGGGGACAAGACGTGCAGTTGCATGAAAATCCTGCTAACCCTGAAAAGCCTGGAGATAAAATGTTTGAGCTGCTAAATCTGTTAAAATTTGACAGTTGCAGCCCAACACCTAGTGCAATAGTAGCATTATTTAACCTTAACCTCACTTTAGGAAAGCAGGGGAGACAGTGGGAAAATTTGTAAGAGAACTGAGAAAGCTTTCACAAGATTATAATTATGGTGTGACCCTGACACAAATTGTAAGAGGCAGATTAGTTTGTGGAATTAATGATGACAAAATGCAAAGAAGATTACTGTCTGAACAGCAGTTAGCATGTGAAACAGCTCAGCAATTGGCCCAGACTATGGAATCTACAAATAAAAATATCTAGGACTTACAAACACAAGCCACAGGAGTCAGAGGAGATGGAAAAAGCACACAGGAAACACAGGCATAGTGCAAAATATTTCAAGGTAATCTGGAAAACAGATCCAGTCAGCTAGGAGATAGTGTCAATGTTGTAAAAGCAAGCACATCTGATTAGGCTGTGGATTTAAAACTGATAAATGTCACATTTGTGACTTGACAGGGCACATTTGAAGAGGGTGTTGAAACAAAACCAGGAAAACAGACACACACAACTGTGATTAAAAAGCAACCTAATAGCTATGGTACTTTTCATGTACTTCAGGTTGAAAGTAGTGAAGAACAAGATGAAGTGCTGTAGCCCATAGAGCAAGTTTGCCCCATTATATTGCCTTTTACATTCACTGGCTTGCTTTCTGAATTATATTCAGCTGTAACACAAGAAAATGTGTAAAATATTAGCTGGAGCATAAGTGTGGTTAAGTAGTCTGTAATCCTTGCCACAGATCAATGGACACCTTTGATTGTGGGAACAAAAAAGATCTTGTTCAATGGTAGGAGTTAGAATGTTCCAGTACATGCTAATACAAGGAACATGTAACTAATAACCACAAATCCACATAACCAAAGGGTGGTGAAATGTTCATGCACTGAAATGGTAATTAAACATTTCAATATATTAACTGATAGAAGTAGTGCACCTCAATATCATATTAATGAAAAGGCTAAATATGAGCCTGGAGGACTGAGTGGCTATGTCTACACTGGGGAATTTAGGTCAACTTAAATAAGTCGACTTTAATAAGTCAACTTTAAGTCGACCTTATTAAGTCGACTTAGAGAGTTCACACAGGACTCCTAAGTCAACTTAAAGTGGGCCTTACTAACTTGACTTACTATACTCTCTAAGTCGACTAGTTCAGTCCAGGAAGAGCCAGCCCTGCACGGGGCTGGCTCTCCCTAGGGCAGCAAGCCCCTGAGAGGTCCGGGGGAGAAGGGTGCATGGAGCTCTCTTCTGCCCCAGACCACTGGCTCCCTTCTGCTCAGGAATTCCCGAGACTGCCCGCGCTCCCTCCTAGCCAGGACCGAGCTCCAGCTCCCGGGAAGTCTCTGGAGGCTTCCCGGGAGCTGCAGGGCAGCCGCGCCGGCAATTGCCAATGCTCTGGCTCTTTGGGGGGGACTGGGGGCTTCCCTAAACAGCTGGAGCACCGGCAATTGCTCGTGCGGTGCTCCAGCTGTTTAGGGAGCCTCCGGAGGCTTCCCAGGAGGTGGAGCTCGGTCCCGGTTAGGAGGGAGCGCAGGGCTCCCTCCTAGCTGGGACTGAGCTGTCCTGGCTGAAGGAGCCCCGCACTCTCTCCTAGCCAGACCGAGCACAGGCCCTATAACAGGTCAGTCATTGTGTGGTCTGGACTGTTCTTTCCTGGGGCTCTTCTATTGCTGTCTGGTTTTTTACTACTCTACCCTTCAGCTACTGATGAAAGTGGATAAAGGGACACTGTGGCATGCTGGTGAGAGGGCTGGTCCTTTTGTCTCTTACCACCAGTTACTCCACAAGGGTGTGGGTATGATATGTTTCCGTATGGTAAAGGTACTGGGAGACAACAATATGAAGGTTTATTGTTGAGCCAAATAAAGCTTCCAACATTGCTAGCAGTTGCAGCCATTGGCCCCCTCTTTCTTTGTAGGGGGTAGCTGGTTGATCTTTTACTAGACTGGAAAAGTAAAGTGCATCCCTTGAAATCAGAAGATGATCTGGATCTGGAATCTGTTTTAAATATATGTGAGGAGATATTTAAAGACCAAGCAGGCTATGCTACTAAACTCTACGTAAATCCAAATGTCACAGTCTGGGATGTTACTTCATGCCCAGATCTATATTCTTAGCCACGAAAGAAAATGTTTAAGCTGAGTTAAAAAGACTTTTGGCAACTGGTATTATTAGATCTGTGAATTTTTCTGAATGGGCTGCATCAACAGCTCCATATGCATATGTTGAGACTGCAGATTGACTATAAACAGGGTCTCTCAATTAGAACAGCACACAATTCCAAAAACTGTGGTTATCTTTGAAGTTTTAGCAGTACGTCAATTAGACATGAACAATGCCTACCAGCAGATCTTTCTGGAAGAAAAACAGTTTGTCACTCTAAATACTCATAAAGGACTATTTAAATATAATTGATTACTTTTTGGTGTGTCCTTATCCCCTGCTATTCTCATATGTACTACAGAAACAGAACATTTACAATACTGAGTGGAAGTGTTAAACAAGCTAAAGGAAATACATCTGCACCCAAAAATAGATGTGTTCCTTCCAGACACATAAAGTGATGTATTGGGGATATAAAGTGGATGACCAGAAATTACACCTAGCGAAAGGAAAAGTAAAGGAAAGGAAAAGTAAACGAATGCCCAGGCACTTATGAGTATTTCAGAAGTGGAGGATTACTTAGGTTTGCTGAATCATTACAGAAAGTTTTTGCCAAATTTACCAACACTTCTAATACCTCTGTTTATGTTACTTAAAAGGTGGGTTAAATGATACTGGACATACCCAAAGAGTTTAGTCAGCTATACCAAATTATTATTTCATTAGTTGGGTGAAAAACCACTGAATCAGATTTGCTATGTGTTATGAACCAAGATGAAGGCTGTCTGGTCAGAGCAGGTGTCAGGTCTAGTGGGCAGATCAGGCACTCAGGTTGAGGAACAAAGCCAAGGATCAACATCAAAATCAGCTTCCAATTACCAGAGCTGTTGTCAAGCCAGAGTCATAACCAGGAGTCAAAAATTAGGATTAAGACAGCGTCAGAGTCAGAGCCAAGCCTGGTAGTTGGAGGAGAGACAAGGCTCAAGCATGGACAGGAGCACTTGGAACAAGAATGAAGTAGGAAGTAAGGCACATGACAAGAGCCTGAAACAGAATAGGAATAAAAAACAGGGTTAAGTAGACGACACAGGAAAAAACAGGGTTGAAATTGTCACAACAGTAAATCGCCTTTTTGCCTAGACACATTTCCTGTGCCTCCTTCTATCTTAAATACCATGGTTACTCCAGTAAGTGGAGCCAGCCAACCCTCCAATCAGGGTTCTCTGGGTGGAGCCTTAGCTGAGGCTAGTCTACTGTCTCCTCAGCCCAGTAGGTTTCAGCAAACACTGTGTGGAGGCTAGGCTGTACTTAGTCCTTGGTTCAAGACCTAGAATACCTACTGATGGGAAAGCTTCTCCTTTTAGTATAATTACTCCACATCCCCAAGAGGTGGTAGATATGTTGATGGGAGAAACGTTCCCATTGATATAGCACTGACAACAAGTGGGCTTAGGTCACTATAATTATGTCACTTGGGGGGTTAGATTTTATACCCCCTCAGTAACACAGTTATACGAATATAAATTGATAATGTAGACAAGACTTCAGAATGTCACACTAAATATAAGATGGAACAGATTGTTTACCATAAATACTTTACACATATTTCAAGGGACTATTCAAGTAAAGTGGCCTGTTAACACCCCTCCATTCACAGACAGGGAAGGAGAGAGCAGCTGGGGGTGGTTGTTAGTGAGTTATAAATTGTTGTAATAAGGCATAAATCCATGGTCTCTATTCAGCCCATGAATTTTAGTGTCAAGCAGAGTTATGGATTTACAATCTATTTAGCCTGTTACTGCCATCTAACATCCTTAGTCTCAAATCCCCACAGCCAATTAGTAACATGATGATGAGGCAAGCATTTCCAGTTGAAATATGTGTGAATGAGCATGAATACTAAGATTCATGCAAATCAAATATCTTCTCCAAATATTTATGGACTCAAAACCCATTCCCATAAATATTAACTGACAAACAAATGAAAAGGGACATGAATATGGCCAGAGCAAAATATGACTAGGAACTGACAAAAATGGTTGAATTTTCAATGATGTTCACCTACCACTAGCTATAACTAAGTTAGTTTCTGTATGTTTCATTTCTTAGTTGAATATTTTGGGGCACCGCAAGAAATCTCTAATTCCTGTTGGAAAGGGAGCTTCTGAACTAACTGCTGTCAAAATTCATTGATGGTATGAAGAATGAGATGCAAAGTAGACTATAGCGTATTCAGAAAACAGAAAAAACCTAGGTCCAGCTGTTTCAAAGTCTTTAAATGTCAAAAAGCCATGCAGATGCATAGAAAATTGTTATCATGAGAGAAGTAGTACACTAATTAGGTGTATATTTCCTTATAGATAGTGTTAGAAAGAACACCAAATGCATTATTCAATAAATAAGTACATGACACTTTGCATGTAGGACTTTGATTCCTGTTGTGCTATTTTCTAAGTATAGGATGTGATTTAATGGGAAACCAATATTTAACTAGGTGCAAAGATGTCTAAAAGATATTCCGTTTCCATAAATATTTATTTTCCTCCATCATCTTCCTATTTAAAAGAATTTAACGGGATTGCTAGGAAAAGATACATTATTCCTTTGTCTCCATCACAGCAAGAGTACCACATGCATGTTTGCTTCAAAATAAGGTGTACAGCATTATTCATTTCTTTGTTAATACTCTTCTTCCTCTTTATCATAGTAAAAAGATTTAGACCTTGTCTACACTAGCAGTTGACATAAGTTTTGCTGATATAAGGCGTGTGTGTACAGATGCTGTCTTGTCAACGACATTGCTTGCTTAGGTGGTTTTATTATGTTGGTGGGAGAGCTCTCTCCTATTGAAATAACATGGTTACACAAGTGATGTTACAGCAGCACATCTATGCCAATACAGCTGTGCCACTTTAAGTTTTCAGTGTAACTGCCCTTAGAAACGTGTATGTTCCCTTAGTGCAAGGGATATGTTACTCTTATGGTGGAAGTTGCATGATTTTCAGTAATCATTTAATTGATCCATGGGTACGTCACAAACATTGCTTAAACTGATGGGCAGGGTCACTGCCTTCCATTCAGGCTAAATGAGTGAACAGTTAAGTGCCTCTTTGTTTTGAGCTAGCTGAAACAATGGAAGCCTCCATCAAGAGATTACAAACATAGGTGCTAAGAATTGGTGGAGGCAGTGTGTATCTATTTTTCAGAAAGAGCCAGGAAGCAATCAGAAAAGCAATAAACTAGACACCAAAAGACATGCTAGTAGTGTGGCCTGATGGGAAAGCTAAGAAAAAGGTCTTTGGGGATAGAGTGCTGGATGGAAAGGTGAGCTTGGAATTGTGAGTGAGAACTGCTTCTTGTCTTTGTGTTCATTCACTGTAAATAAACAGGATTGAATCAAAGGAACACCTGACTATCATCAATTTCTTCTCCTAATAAAAACAGCGTTCAAGACCGTTAATATTGGCTAACCACTGAAGCCAAAAGGGAAACTTTATACTTGCTTAACTATCACTAACTTCCTTTTGTCTGTTCTTAATTTAAAATTTGTTCAGATGCATCTTCCTAAAAGTTCAAGTTAAGGATAATGTCACTTATACACTATATAAGTTACAGGCTTGCTCCTGGAATGAAGCCAAATCCCTATACCTGCATGGCTCATTGTAAGACTGGGGCCCAAATGTGCTACTTTTCTTGGTGTGCATTATATTTACTATATTGATTGTACTAAATGATCATGTGAACTCATTCAATTTTTTCATTACTTAATTTTCCAGTGTCTTAAAAACAATCCATTGAACTGAACTAAGTGCTCACTGGAGCATTTGTCAGTGTTCCCATCATACACAAGTTAGAATTGGATATGTTTCTACAACCCTGTTATTTATTTTTTTAAATATTTTATTTTGAGAACAAAGAAGTGTTGGTGCCATGGGTTTATTTATTTTTATCACCTAAACTGAACATTAAATAACAAAGGTGGAAGATAAACAGACAGAAGAGGGATAGATAATAAGGACATGATCCTACAAAGTATAAATCTCAGACTACCTACATGGGAGAAATTCTGCATGTGCTCTTAAGAACCTTGTAGCATCAGGATCTATACCATGTACTTTATTAGATATACATCTGAATGTAGTCTTTGTTTTGTTATCTAGGGAAAATAAATAAAAATAAAATTGTTTTCTCCACTCCCCTGCTTACTAACACTAAGGGATGACAGAAGTAAGGTTTTAGGATGGGTCTTTTAAATATAGTGAAGCTGAAAACAAAGTTAGCTTGAGCTATCAAATTATGTACACATATAGTCATACAGGCAACAGATGATGCAAATGGCTTCAGACATTATGCAGCAAAAGTGCAAAAAGATCTTTCAAAACAAAGGGTATATCTAAAGCATCATTGTCCCAGAATACTGGAAAGACCTAAGCAATTGTGTACTCTTTTTATCCCTGCAATGTGTATACTCCTATACTGCTTCTGTAATAGATTAATAATTTTCTAAAAGAGGCAGAAAGAAATTGGTGAAAAGCAGGAAATTGGAGATCTGTAAACAAAGATTTTTTTAAATGCAGGAGCCTTGAAAAGGTAACTTAAAGTTTATGTGCATTTTATTGTTGAACTAATGTGTTAAATGGCTATTTTTTAGAAAAAAAATCACATCTAAAAATGATTTTTTACTTAGAGTAGGTTTCAGAGAGAGTGCTAATGACGAGGTTGTGTGGAAAAACAATATCTCAGATCAGTTACACTGTGAGAAAAGGGATGCTAAATCTGAAAGGCTCTGATCTTGTAGATTCTGAATGCTGTCAGCTCTCACCGAAGCCCCTTGGAGTTAAGAGCCCTCAGCATGTCACATGATCATGTCATGATCAAAGAAAGGTTGTTACTTAAATCTGAGGAAATAATGGATTTCTCTCCCCTAGCCCCACTAATTCTATTTTTTTTTAAATCTTTGGAAATAAAATGTTCTGAAACATCTATGACTTGATTAGTCAAAAATAAAAACTTGTTTCAAGTTGAATGAAATGTTTCATATTTTTTTTCAAAATCAGAAAGTTTCATTTTGATTGGTCATTTATCAATATCTTTGTCTGCAAAAAGTTCATTTTTAAATGTTAAAAGAATATTTTTCCTCCCCCCTTTTTTTTAGGTTTTCTAAACTGAAACAAATTGGTGATATGAACATGAATCTGTTTTTTTAAAAAGTTTCTACTATTGAATCTGCATTTTTCACACCAAAAGAAAATAAATAAAAAAATCTCTTGTTCTATTGGTACTGTTTTCATATTTCAGTCCCTACCCGTCCACTCTGCTGAAACAAACAAACAAACAAACAAACAAACTTAAAGTGTTCAGTCGACTTAATATGGTCAACTTTAAGTCGACTTAAAGTCGACCATATTAAATGGACTTAATAAAGTCGACTTAACTTTTCTAGTCTAGATATAGGCCAGTGGGTACATCCACACTGAAGCCTTAAGTCAACTGTCTAAAAAAAAACCTGTTTAATTTAATCAAAGTCTAAAAACACTATTATGCACTTGTCATAACTCAATAGTTATTGCACATGTGAAGTAAGTTAGCATGTGTGCCTTAACTGTACATTTCCACTTAACACATCTTGATTCTTTTAAGGTTAATGTTAAACCCAAGAAAATCAGTGTTTTGTATATTTTGGGGATAACTGAAAAGTATCTATCATGTATTTAACTCTAAATTCAGATATGTGCTCTCAACCTTAACTCTATTTTAGTGTAATTTTATCTGAGAACGAAATATATAAAATGATAGAGCTCATGTACGCACACTTAGATAATATGGGAAGGGGGGGGGGGGGAAGCATGGAATTTAGAACTGTTGCTAGAGGGTTCCAGTAACTACAGTCAAAGACTATACTAACATCCTTTATCCTTAGGTAGCATATCATGATTGATTTGAGGACAGGTTGCTATGCTTAGAGTTGGCTGAGAAACCGATTTTCTGTTCTGTGAACATGTTCAAGATTTCAGAAAAACTTCCTGTTCTGAGACAGAGTCATCCCAGAATAGCCAGTACTCTGGTGGCTAAAACACGTGCATGGGGTGAAGGGGATCTAAGTTCAAGACTCTACTCCAATGAATTATATGTCTATGCAAAGTGGAATAGCCACAACAAGAGAGACAGAAATATGACGTAGTCCACAGAGCTAGCTTTAGCATTTATAAAAGTTTCTCACTCTGGTCAGATATAATATTGAGTTGGAGCAGGGACTTGAATCTATGGTGAGTGCTCTAACTACTGGGTTACTAGCTATTCTAAGATGGTTCTTTCTCTCTCTCTGAATTGAATTTCTATTCTGAACTTGAGAAACTTTAATTAAAACTGACTCCATCTGGTAAAACAAATTCCATTTCAAAGAATCAGCATTTTTTGACAAACTGTTTTATCAATTTTTTTTCAGTTTAGCTGTGGTAAGACCTGATCCAAAGATTAGTGAAATTGATGGGAGTCTTTCCTTTGATTTCTTTGGCTTTGAATCAGATTCAGAGGTGACAGCATAATTTAAGCAGACAATTTAAGAAATTCAATAATAGTTAACAAAATAAAAAAAAACGGGGGGGGGGGGGAAGAGATTATCATCAATTAGAAGAAACTGAATATTTGGCTGGCTAGTTCTAAAAACTTTGTTGGCCATTCACTTGAGCAATGAAATATAAAGAACTACATTATTAATTTACATTTTTTTTTGCATATCACATCTATAATTCATCTGCAAATACTGTACATTATTACTCATTTGCAGACCATCACAGTCCATTTAGGGAAGTTCCAAAGGGGTAGCCATGTTAGTCTAGTTCAGCAAAACAAAGAAGGAGTCTAATGGCACTTTTAAAGACTAACAAATTTATTTATGGCATGAGCTTTCATGGGAGAAAATCCCACTTCGTCAGACACTTGAAGATAGAGAAGTATAGATAATGGGAGGAAAATAAATGCAAGGAAGTGTAAGTAATAATATCAGGTCAGATTGTTACAGCTGCATTCATTTGTTAGTCTTTAGAAGTGCCACTAAACTCCATGTTTGTCATTCAGAGAAGGGCTCTGTTATGTCTCTGAGCCACATGTACATCTCCCATTGGTATTATCTATATAACTAAACCACAGTTGTATATATGCACGGAGGGACGTGGACGCAGCTCCTGCGCGTGCATATAACTGACACAGCTGTGCGCACGCAGCAGCTGAATCCACGTCCATGCCGTTCATAAGCCTGTGGATTACTGCCGCCACCCGAACCCCTGGACTGAGCTGGGGGGCCAGCTCCGCTTCGAGCCGGCCTCCCAGCTCAGTTCCCGGGCTCCAGTTGTCAGCAGGAGCGGGGGCGCTTAAGCGCCGCTGCTCCTGCTGACAGCAGGAGCAGCTGGGGGATCGGGGGGTGGCAGAAGCTCCGGCGGAGCTTCTGCCGCCACCCGAACCCCTGGACTGAGCTGTGGTTTTTAATTTGCATAATTTTACCCTTTGAACTGCAATATTTTTCTTACTTATGAGTGCAGAAACTCAGGACACTCCACCCCATCATTTCTCTTCCCTGAAAAGTTGGGAGTAAACACTAAGTGATTACCATTCTTCAATTTGTGATTCTTTAGAGATTCGGGGGTTTACTGGTTAATACCTATTAGTAAATGTTAACCATTTTTGTCCTTTGCTTTCTATATATTTGATTCATTCATATATTTTAACTATTATTTAGAATTGATAGGCTTTCGACAGAGTATGTTGAATTCTAAAACCCAGAATACTGGTTCTTAACCCATAAGTAATCTTGTTCAGGAATTCTGTGTGTTAGTGTGTATATATATATATATATATATATAATATTCCTGGGTGCCTGTGTCCATGGAACTCCAAATAGTCTGGAAAAGCATTTCCTTTGTATATATAATACTTACATATTTGGAAAATTGATAAGAAATTATAGTTACATAGTCTGTTGGGGAATCAAGAGGAAAGAATAATTATGGATGAAGTACCCACTGAAATATAGTATCTTGAAGAAATGTTAGTCCCCTCAACTGTAAATAATCAAACTGTCACACATAAATCAGGTAAACTGAGAATGACAACAAAACATGCTTATGTTAGCACAACATGCCTTCTTTGCTTCAAAACACTATATAATGACACCTTTATAGGCACTTAGTTGGGAATGAATCTGCTCTGTACTACAGATACAGTAAGGGAGAGATACAGACCCAGCTCTTTATCGTCATCTTATCAAAGAGCGATCATGTATCTATTATTTCTGTATTCTGTATAATGCTGTCCTAATCTCTGACTGATGATCTCTGATTAAATAATTCCAACTGAACCTGTCTGACAATCTTGAGACATCGTTAATTCAGACATTCAATAGTACCAATCAATTATAATTAGAATAGTTATACCAAAGAAATACTCACTCTTGACAACTTTCATATATGATACATGACATGGAATATGAAATAATGCATTACCAGAGCACCATTCAATACAGTATATCTCTACATGGACAAGAAATAAAAAGTTTCAGGAAAACTTCTGAAAGGCAAGCACTAGAATGGTAGAACATTTTTTTTTAAATGGATGATTCCCTTCAAGGGCATTATAAATTATTCATTAAATTGGTAAATTGACATAATGGCACTAAACTTCTATCACCATATCTCTGTAAAAGTCAAGACTGCTGAATTAGAAGTAGTGTTATTATTTTAAAGGATTGCATTGCCTGTAGCACTGCTACTAAAATACTAAAACCACTACTATAGCACTTTAATAATTTCCTGCAGTTTTTTTGGTGCCAATTCTGATGTTCAGAATGATTTGTTCTTCTACGAAACAGAGCTGTCAGTATTTCTGGAGATCCACTTTGACTTATCATTTAAACTTTCAGCATAATTACTTCAAAAGCACAGCCATTTTGCCTAATCTTACAGTTCTACTCATCAAAGACAATGATAAATGACATTTTTGCAAAGTTTGCTCTTTTAAAAATCCAATCAGAAATTAAGCTAATTGAAAATTAATATTTTTATTCTCCTAAGCAAAATGTTAGAGTTCAAAGTTAAGTAGCACAGGTAATAATTTTAGATTACTATTTAAAACGAAATTTAACAATTTATTTTAGCGTCATTTTCTGGAGCTTAGCTTTTTTTTATATTGGGGATATCATAGAAACTAGCTGTTGTGAGGGATAACTTTTCACCTTTAAAGAGATTAAAAGAAAAAAATAATTTGTTGGTTTCAGCTAACAATCCATAAAGAATATTTGTCCATATGCTATAAAAGAGAACTCTGTACTCATCCTCAAAGGAAACCAACACAGCACTTCAGAAGATAGCCTGGCAACTTACATTCATAGCTTTGTTACACACTAAGGCTATGTCTACACTTGAAATTTAGGTCAACTTAAGGAGGCTTAAGTCGACCTAACTTAGTCCCTCTCCACACTAGGCTTTCATTATGTCGACTTAAGGGGCTTCTTTAAGTTGACTTAATAAATACCACCATTTAGGTTGACTTAACAGCTAAGTTGATTTGTTGCTAAGCTAAGCTAAGTTGCTGACAGGTTCCCCTGTCAGCGGAGCAGCAGGGAAGACAACTGCCAGCCAGGGCCGTCCCTGAGAGGGAGTGGGGCCCAGGACCAATCAGCCTCAGCTGGGCCCCACCCCTCCATGCTGGAGGGGAGCACTTTGGGCCGGGCCGGTTGACCCCTGGGGAGCCAGCCCTGGCCCCAGAAGCTGCAGCCTCAGCCCTGGGGCAGGGGAGAGGAGTAGGCGGGATGGCAGGGAGCCAAGGCTGCGGGGAGCCGAGGTCTCAGTCCCAGGGCGGCAGGGAGCCGCAGCCACAGCTCCATGGCAGAAGGCAGCGAAGAGCTGAAGCCATGGCCCTGGGGTGGAGACGAGGGGCAGCCAGGGTGGCGGGGAGCTGCTACCCCACAGGCACAGCCTGAGCCGTGGATCCCCGCCATCCCAGGGCCGTGGCCTTGGCTCCCCGCCGCCCTGAGCCTGGGGTAGGATAGAGGGGCAGGCAGGCCGGCAGGGAGCCAAGGCCATGGCTCAGGCCGTGGCTCAGGCTGTGGCCCTGGGGACCCATGGCTCAGGCCGTGGTCCCGATGCGGCGGAAAACTGAGGCCAAGGCTCTGTCCACATGCCGGCGGGGAGCTGGCCCCGGCCGTGGCCATGCTGTGGGCAAGAGCCAGCCCCAGCTGTGGCCCTATCCCGCCAGACCGCATGTGGCTCGGTAAGGGGTGTGGCCATGGGCAGGGTGCAGTAGGGTGGCCCAGAGGCCAGGATCTGTGCACCTGCCCTGCCCCTCGGCCTTCCTGCTCTGCTCTGCGGGCGGAGAGGAGAAGGGCCAGCCCAAGGGCTAGGGGAGGCAGTCCCTGTTCGCCTTGCTGCTGAAGGCTGTGGGGAGCTGGGTGAAGTGTGGCCATGGGAGGGGAGAGGGAGGGCCATGGCGTGGGCCCCGCACTGCCCCACAGGGAGCGGGACAGCACAGGGCCCACTTAACCATGGGGCCCAGGGCAATTGCCCCATTTGCCCCCCCCCCCCCCCCCCCAGGACGGCCCTGCTGCCAGCACTCTGCTGACAGGGGAACCTCCAGGGATCCCCTATCAGCAGAGCACAGGCAGCTCCCTTCTTGCCCGGACCATGTGGATCCAGGAAGAAGAGAGCGGGGCTCCCGGCAAGAAGGGAGCCTGTGTGCTCCCTTCTCCCCAGGACTCGCACAGCTCCCTTCTGCCAGGAAGCCGTGGGTCCCAACAAGAAAGGAGCTGCAGATCCCAGCAAGAAGGGACCTGTGGGTCCTTTCTGCCAGGGACTGCAGCTCCCTTCTCAGAAGGGAGACCCAGCTATATCCACACTTGAAATGTTAAGTCGACTTGTTAAGTTTGACTGTGTTAAGTCAATTTAACAGAGTCGACTTAACTTTTTAAGTGTAGGGATAGCCTAAAAACCACGGTTACAACAGACACAGTGGTTTTATGTCTCATTATAACTATTTGTAATGTATCGTTCTGCCTACTAACCCTTAACTGTCCACTTCACTATAAGTGGTTTGCTCTAGCATGTGAGATCTCCTTATGCTTAACAATCTTTCCTGACTTACATTTAGCTCAGTGACTCTGGCCTTCTTCCCTGAAGAAGAGCTATGAGAAGCTTGAAAGCTTGTAGCTTCCACCAGTGGTCCAATAAAAAATATCACATCACTTTCCTTGCCTTTCTCATATTCTGAGATCAACAAGGCTACAACAACACTGCAAAAAAACAAACAAACAAAAAATCCACAAGCATAAAATTCAGTGCAATTCTTCACTCATGAAAGCCTCGGGACCAGGGTCAACCCTATGTTTGTGTTACAAAGGTAACGTTTATGAGGAAGGTAATGAAAAATAAGTAGATTTAGTTCCCTTCTTTTTATGACTAGTCTTTCCATTTCTGCATTCCCTGAACATTCTTCCATCTTTATTTATATCCTGACTGCCAGTAACTACTTCCTCAGGCTGTGACAAACTCCACCCCTTTCTGTATATTTGTCAACTTTTGTAGCCTATGTTAATTCTACTTTCCCCACTGCTACCTACAACAGCTGTTGAATATCATTTTAATGACTAGTTCTGTATTGTGACTAAATTTGTTCACTTTTTAAAAAGTAGACAAATAAGTAGGCTTCTGTTCCTAATTCAGTATTTCTCTGTCTAATGCAAACCATATTTTCGGGGGAGGAAGCCCCCGCAAGCCTCCAGCTATCTACGGCTATGTTTAGGGAGGGCATTTGGGAATTTATAGTCTGATATTCCTTTCACTTATATTGATAGAAATCAAAAGCAATTCTACTGAGGACAACTGAGTTACACCAGTGCAAAATTGAAGTAACTGAAAAGAAAACAGGCTGTCAGTCTCTCCTAAAGCCTTCTGTTAGAGTCTGCTTGGACTCTGGTGGTTATGTGTGTGTGATATATATTGTATGACCTCTGGAAGAGTACAATGTATGTGTTCTCATAGGCCTCAGATCTCTACTATTCAGAACAAAAATTTTGCTCTAGAGAATACAAGGACTATAATAGTGATGGTGCTTCGAATAAAGGTGGAAAGACATTGGGTCTGAGAAATAGCCTTTGTTCACTTGACTTGAGGATGTGATGAGATATTGCTAACTAACAAAAGATTTATATATGCTGTAAACTAAGATTCAAACTCTAGTGTTCCTAATGTGAGAATTCATACATTCCTTAGTTTATAGTTAAAAAAAAGATTAATATACTTTAAGAATAAAGCGCACAGATACCGTGTTCTACCTCTGGCAACTGAACTAATTGTAGATTTGTTGTAGCACCGAGTGCTATCCTGCACATTTTCACAAATAATGTTATGCTCACTCTGCTGATGTTTCATTTATTTAAAATTAAGATACCTACAACCTACAACAGATGCGCTTTCTAACTCTGTTCACAATGCTTTTGCATGCACTGTAAAGGAGTAAGAAAACAATGACTGAACACTTATCTTTGAAAAATTGATTATAAAAGATTGTTTACATTGTCCAATGCCTTTTAAATAAAGTCATGTGTGACAGAGTTACAAATGCAAGAACACAGTTTGAAAGACTGAAATTGTTGCCCCAAATTTAAACATCTTCTCCTCACTCTGCAAATAAAGCAAAGAAATTGATTGTCTGTTCAGTCAGGACCATGACTGTATGTTTATTTCTCTCCCAGCACCCATCAGATTCAACTACAGCTAAGTGGCAAATGGAAGATAGATTTTATGATTTTTTTTTCATCTAAATTTCATTTTGATGGAAATTGAGCACTCATGGTTGCTTAACTGGGTGCATCTGAATGTTAGAAAATGGTGTGTTTCTCTGTCAGTGTGTGTGTACAATATGGCTGTACCCAACATGGTCTATTTGCTTCCAGTTTGTGTACTTTATTCATATTATACTTTGTGTCTGCAAGGTATTACATGCACCACTTATGACATGATCTCTTATGTGAACAGCTAATAGTTATTCTCAGCACATGCACTTTTACATACATTTCAAACAATTCAGCAGTCTTAAATACAAATCTTAAACATTCACAGACTTCAAGCATATTTGAAACACTCTGGAGAACTCTAAGGAAGATCTCTCCTCAGGCACAATGGAGCTATCCACTGTAAGGGTACAGTTTGTACGTGCAGAAGGCAGCTTTCTCTGTGGCTTATGCAAGTCTGTAGAATGAAATACCACAGAATGCAAAAAACTGCTTCAGACATCACCAGTTTTTGGTGCAAAGTATACTTCTTTGACTTGTATTTAATAATAATAAAAAAATAAAAATAAAAACAAACATGTACCACAGATGCAATTAAATAAACAACAAATTTAAATTAAACCCAAACCTCACTTAATCTTCCCTTTGTGGAGTAAAGGGGAAAAGAGAACCACATGTGAAAAATGCTAGTGTGGCTTGTTGCTTAATGCACTTTTTGGATATTACTCAGCTACCATGGTTTTCATTCATAGATTCCAAGATTATCATGGACCTGTCTCTAATTTTGTAGTCCGACCTCCTGTATAAGACAGGCCATAGAACTTCTCCTGAATAATTCCTAGAACATCATATCTTTCAGAAAAAAAAATCTAGTGGTGAAGAAGACAGCATAAGAATCTAAATAGAATAGCTAGATGTTAATTATTAATTTAATATTTAATACCAATAATTGTTATTCTTATCTAGAAATATATATTTTTCATCTGACTTGCATAATATTGATAGTCTTCACTTAGTAATTAATCCAGGAATAATGTAATGCAAGTTCTTAATGTACAAATAGTCTTCATTTTACTTGTTTCAGAGTATCATGTGTCAATAGAAATAAGAGGATGGAAATCGCTTATAAAAAAGATTCAATAAATATTATCAAGGGAGGGTTTTTTTTTCCTGGACTTAATTCATTTTGTGATGTTACTCAGAGTGATTAAATATATTTCTCTTAATAGTCATGCATATATTCAGTAAGCATTTTGGACTGCCATTTCGGAGGAATTGATTTAGTTAACAAATAATGCTAACTGCTACTACTCCTTATTGTTTATGCTATCTGCCATGCAGAATGTGAATAGAAAACATTTTCTGAATTATATAGCAAATATGAGACATGGTAGATAAAAAAAATGTTAAGTCAAGATCTCTAGAATGTCTTAACGTGTTTGGCAGAAATAAAAATCTGGAAACTTTGTGCATAGTCAGAATCTTAAAACATAAATTCTCCATTTCACAATTATCAAATGGCAAAATCACAAATTCCTCTGTTTTGACAAGTAAACACTGGTAATATATGAAAGTTTGACTCATTTGTCTTCAAAAGGACATAATTTAGGCCTAACAATATAAAATCACTATATAGATTTTAAGAATAATTTTTTGTATATAAATGCTGAATGTGATTTAACTCTTTTCCTAACTTTCAGAGTTGTTTTAACTGAATGATTTTCTTGCAGACAAATATCAAACTACTAAGTAACAGTTAAGTGAAGAATAAACTTTTCCCTCAAACATGTAATTTAGAATATTAAATTTAATCTCTGGAATTTTGCACATAATTATCATTTCCTAATGAAAGAACTTCACTGGTAAAGTTTCTGTGTATAATATCAAGAAAGATTCAGTCCATAACCTAGACTAAACAAAACAATGGTGATCAAAACCACTATTTTGAGTTTGTAGTCCACAAGGAACATCAAGAAGTATATTGCTAAAGAACAGAATGGTAAGTTATTTGACATAAAACCATACAAGTAGCATAATTCAAGTTACATAGGCATAATGCAGGATTCAGAAAATATTGAAGACCAAGTTGAGAAAAAAAATTATTACTTTTTAGGCTCTGCCATGGTTTAAAAAATAACCAAGACATGTGGGATCAGAACAAGAAGAATCATCTACTCTTTTTACAAATAATTTGGAGTCTGTGACCACAAGGTCATGATGTTGCATGATCCCATAAAATATTTAAAATTAATTTCATTTGTCAGCTTCCTTTCTCATTAATAATTAACCAGGAATCATTTCCTTGAAGTCATCAGGTCCCTCTTGTTTTAGAAAGGTGTTTCTGCTGGAATTACAGTACTTATTTTACATGCTCCACAAAACTAAGGATACTTCAGACTATTCCCTGGAACTATCTTACCAAGCTACATTTGGATCAAGCAACTATCATGATTTTTTTAAAGGAATCTAATAGTATTGTAAGAAAGTGAAATAAATTATTCTTTTAAAAATATATAAATGGGCCACACCATATTACAAAATTTACCAGCTAAATGAAGAAACAAAACCCAGCTTAACCTTGTGTTTATTGAAAATACTTCTCCGGTAACTAATATGAATCTTATATTTGTTTTATATGTGAAGACATTGCTTGCAGTTGAAGTCTAAAATTTTCCTCCCCCTGACAGGTATAGATGACATAGTTTGGTACTTTGACTCCTATAATGCCATCCATTTCAACTGTATCTAATCAGTACAGAAATGCCCAGATATATAGTAGTCAAACAGCATTTCATAGCATGGTGGCATTGATTTATTTCTGATATTTAAATCAGATATAAGAATGTAGTGATTTTTTTAAAGATGAAATTGTTGTTTTATTACATTTTTAATCATTCCACCATTCAAAGTTAGTATCTGAACTGTCATTGTTGCAAACCTTTATCATTGTATACAGTGCATTGTATATTTTAGGCAAAGAGGAAAGTAAACTAATAGAAGCTTCAAAAAGTTATGTTTCTTATCTAAGATGACTATTACATAATTACATTAAGAGAGAAAAGGAAAATGTGATTTTAAAATAGGAAATGGAAATAATTGTTCAATAAAGAGGAAAAAACAAAACCTTCTGAAAAAGAGACTAAAATGGTTCATGCTGAATTATCTGAAGCAAACATTACATAATGCATTCATCCAGGGGTTCTGGAACAATTGGTATGGTGGGGATGCTGAGAGCCATTTAACCAAGCTGTAAATCCTATATATAATGAATACCACTTTAAGCCAGGAGGTGTGGCAGTACCTATGCATTTATATAAAAATGCATAATAGATGACTGTCTGAAAGATGAAAAATAGAAATAATAGTTACCCTATCCACACCACTTTGAAAAAGAAGTGCTAGAAATTTTCATAATCTTCAGTGTCAGAGATTGTGTTCTAGTAAGTGGGGGGCCTTTACCGTTTTAGATATTCTTAATGTTAAGAGAGATTTGGACACAATACAGGAAGTGTAGAACATGAACACATACAGACATGTATCTAGACAATAGTATTACACCTGTGTTTCATAGATAAATACAGATTTGTACATGTAGAATGGTCAATTCTAGCCCCTGTTCTGACACATAATACATTGCTCCAGTAATATCTACTAGGGGTTAGGGAGAATCCTGCTTGCACAGGACCAGTGTGAAACTCACATAATCCCCAGGAGGCCAGGTAATGAGTAAGAGACAGGGCTGAAAGGGAACATGTTGAGAGCAGGATGGGGAGCAGCTACTCTGATAAGAGCTACAGAGATTTTTGTGCTGGAAAACAACAGAAGGGTAGGCAGCCTCCTATAAGGGTTATCGCTTGTGACAGCCTCAAATCGTTGCTCTAAATTAAGCCAGGTACCAGTTCAGTCCATTCAGTTGCACAGAATCTGGATTTGAAGCCACCTTTATTCCCTATCTCATAGATTATACCTTCTGTGCAGAGAGATCAGCTGTTGGTGTCCATGCCTGCTGCAGTCTGCTGAACCCTGTCATACCCTTCATGCAATCTGCTTGTAGATCTTCATGTTTCTGAGACTGTTCTGTAGCTGTGCCTGAACAACCTCTTTTCCCTCATGGGCCCAGGAGATCCAATACCTCCCATCTACTGGGCGTATGTCTGGAATGTGTAGCTTGCATGGTCAATTGGGTAGTTGCACACAGTGAGGGAGAGCTGCTGCGGTATGTGTGCTCCTCAAACTGGACAATGAAGAAAAGGCATTTAAAAATGTGTACTTCTCAAAGGGTCATGGTACCTTCCAGTCTCCTTCACAAATGTGACCAGAGCTGTCAGTATTGGGGTACAGATGGTGGGAGACTGATAGGGTTGATATAGGTCCCACAGTGCCTACACACTCACCAGCTATCAGCATTAGTATATCAAACATGTCTTGACACTCTTTGAAGTTGAGGTGTGACTGTATCACCATAAAGGGAGCTTATGTCAGCAGGAGATAAATTTGAGTGTAGACACATGCACAGCTAGATTGCTGTAAAGTGATTTATGTCAGCTTAACTTTATAATGTGGACCAGGCATTATTTCTGCTACAGGATAGCATGCCTCAAACCAGGGAGTACATGCTGTGTAAAATTAAATGAACCAACAAACTTTCTGCATGTCAGCCCCTGTAGAGATGCTTACTGAAGATGAGCTCTTGAAACTGAGCTGTCCACATCCAGTTCTGTACTATGCTATATCCTAGACGTATTTCACCTTCCCTCCCTACAGCAATACAACTGTCTTTGGAAGTGTCATTCTTTGGTAGCTATATAATGTACAAACAGATATTATTTATCTATTACTGTATGATAAGTGCTAGGGCTATGTCTAATGTATCCAGAGTGGGGTAAATTTTATTTTGTTTGTTTCTTTGTTGTGGGTTTTGCTGCTTTTGTGTAATTAAACAGATTTAACAGCACTCATGTAAATCACTGGTGTAGTCCTGCTGCTGTAATGTTAAAAGAGACTTGCATTGGTATGGCTTACGTGGTTGGATGTTTGAAATTTTGGTGAAACTTTTCAATTCTTTGGAGAGCTGCAATCCTGAACTTTCTTGGATTTTCTGGAAAACCAGAGATTGATCTGTTTCCCTCATCTGCAGTTTTTGGCAACTAGCAAAGTAATCCTGCTACCTCTTACTCCTAGGTGGTAGCATGTGATGGATTCAGATTTTATCAGGTCTCCAAGTAAAGTGAAGAGCAAAGCCATGCATTTTTTTTTTCCAGAAAAAAAGAATTTATTTGACAAAATGCTGTTTTGGTCAACTGTTAATGAATTTGAAATGAGTATTCTTTTCTATCCACAAAGTGGTTGGCATATGAGGTAATAGTGCTGTCACATTTCCCTTTTCCATCCCTCCCCATAACTTTTAGCTCAGTGATTATGATATTCACCTAGCACATAAAAAACCCAGGTCTGAATACCCATTCTGGAATGGAACTGAAATGAAAGATTCCTCTTGAAATAAAAAACAAAATCAGTATGAATAAAAGGGGTAGTTAAAACTTGCCACTGTCATCATGAAAATCATGGACTTCACTATTGTTCATCCAAGGTTTCTTTGGAGTTTGTTACGGTTCAAAAACTGCAAGCAAAAATCAGGCAGTGAAGACCAAGGCCAGGATTAGGGATGAATAAACAGTCAAGCCCAACCTGGGTTTTGTACATGCCTATGAAATACTGGAGGTTGGTAGAACTTCAGTGAGGGCAGCAGATACAGAGGCTGGTTTGTACTGTATAAAACCATTAATGAATTGGCTATTTCAAATATCTTCCCACTCTTATTTTACATGAATTCTGATTCAAAGGCCAAAATACAAAAGATTTAAAATCTTCATATTTTAAAGGTAGTCATGCCTTTGGGGTTTAGTGCAGTAATTTGAAGTTTTAGGATATTGGATATCTTGTATCATTCCATTACTTCTAATCCCAGGAAGTTTGGTTATCAGATAGATCTGCCAGCAGAATGCTGATATTATTTAGCTTTTTTTTCCAGACGATAAACTAAATGTAACAATCAGTATGAAATCTTTATGGCCTGAAATTAAAGGTCATCTGTAAACTTTACGTGACCTTTCTTCCAGGAATCCATTAGGCTAAAATTTGTAAAATGTTACTAATAAAAAGAGACTTCTCACTCATACATGAGTAAACAGAAATAACTGTAATCACATACAAGATAATCTTTAAACCCAAAAGACTTATTTAGAAAATAAAAACTTCTTAAATTGAAGAGATTAAAGTTAATAATTAGACATATGCCTGTAGTCTACTGGGTGTGAGTAAAAAAAAAAATGTGAACAAAATATCTGCTTCTTGCAAATGATCTGGTTCTAAAAGCAGGAAGCTTTTACTTGTGCTAATTAAATTAACATCTGAAACAAATTTTTGTTTTTGTTATACTTATTTAAGTAGACATGAAAATGCATGCCTGACAGTATTAAAGACTTACATTTTCTGTTTATCCGTAGTAACAATAGTACCTAGTTCCCACACCGCTTTACTTGAACTGTGGCCTGGAAGGTTCAGCCATCAAAAATAGATAGCTTTTCAGTTTCTATCCTCATTACATATGTGGCCTTACTGATGATACTGCCACAAGAGTGCTGAGAAAGTGATATTGAGTTTTCTGATGCCTTCTAGAAAAGGAAATGAGGCCACCATCTTTCACACAGACCAACATAGACTCATCAGCTGTCACAAGATTTTGGTTGCTAGTACTAAATCTTGTCTACATAAAAAAGGATAAATATTCAATGCCTTAAAATTATTCAAAACTAACAATGATAATTAGTATCAATGATGAGATGGGTTTTGTTTTCTCTTAGTTAAATATATAACAAATAATGGTTTGCTGTTACTGGTAATCTACGGTGTTCTTTTCATTTCATTTATAAACTTTGTCTTCACTAGGAATAAAGGTGTATTCTTTAATCAAGTTAGCTAACAGATGGTAACTAGAATGAGATAAAATCCTTGTGACACCAAGGCAGTTTGTAGTTTTCAGATGAGTAAGCAGGTCAAGTCTTTAACTTGACCTGATATACAGACAGAAAAATAGTCATCTTGGAAGCTGAAAAGCACTTTATTGTAATAGAACTGAAAAGTCCCTTACAATTATTTCTCCTGGTGTTCCTTTATTTCCCTGGGAGAGACTTGCCTTTCTGTAGAGAGATGTTCTGAACTTTGATTTGACCTGGCAACACTTAGGATATGACTTCTTTCAATTTCCAGTAGTTAATCAAGTAGAGGAGATAAGTACCGAGTCACGCTGAAGGGCCATAACTCCTCCAGCTCATTTGCTTCTCAAGGCAGTTTTTCCTTCCTCTTCTCCATTCTCTTGCCTCATCCAACACACACACACGCACGCATGCACACACACACACAGACAGACATGGGACTATCTACATGTTTAAAGCTGAACATCTGCTTAGTGCATTGTTGAGATTTTCAAAGCTGCCTAAGGGATTTGAACATTAGAAGTGGTAATTTATTTTTTGAAATGTATATATATTGTTCATCAAAATAGATTTTTTTTCCTGGAAATTTCACATTTTTACAGTACTTTGAGGGGTAATTACAAAACTGAATGATGGAGATTTGGCTATCAAAAACTGACAAACTGAAAATATTTAGGTTTTTTGGTTAATTTTGTATGAAAATGAGAAAACTTTTGAAGAACATTTTTACAGAAATGAAAACATTTTTGTTTTTATCAGTTTTAATAGAAACAATCAACATATCCTGACCTGCTTTATTGATACCCAATACCTTTTCTTTATTTCATATAAACCCAAATGGAATTAAATCATCAGCGTTTACATAGATCATTAAAAAGCAGAGTTTGTTATGTGATTTTTGGTTGCTACTGACCATTTTCTAGAAATAACAGTTCCATCAGTATAACGGTGATTGTGTGTCCAAATTCCTTTGCTGTTTTTGAATATCTCAGACTCAATTTAATATTACATAAATATATTTCTAATATATTAATATTATTTTCTCCTTTCCCTCGCAATTCTGCCAGTATAAAAATGTAACATTCTTCCATGGCCCTATATAAAGTGTATGTACACAAACATATAGCATAAATGTATTTTTTAGTTATTATATATTTAACACTTTCTAGTAGCTTCTGTATTACGAATATTGACTCTTAAACAATGTCATCTTCCCCTCAGTAGCAGCCTCAAATTTGCTAATTCTGAAATTTGGACTCTTCATACTATTTCACTATCCGAGTATATTCTAGTATACTTTGTATGGTACATTATATTCATAGTATCATTGTTAGATTTACATTTTTAGTGCTTTTTTTAGTGCTTTTTTTAGTACTTTTATCTGAATTTTGATCTAAATTTGCTATACTCATTTCTTTCCGTAGCAGATTTTGAAATCTATTATAATTCTCTCTTTTTCATTTTCAATTTTTTTTTTGCTATTCTATCTTGAGTTTTATGAATTTCCTCTTTTATCCATATTTACTTTGTTTTACAAAGATATGTTCATGACAATGTAAAATGGATATGTGATAAAGATGTATAATGAATTCTGTTAAAACAACATAGTATGCATAATTTGGACATGAAACCATAAATCATCACAAGGTTCACTTGAAGGGTTTGGAAAACTCTCAGTGAAACTAGGCTGACTTTCAATTTTGCAATCAAATGAATAACTAGGTGAAGTTTACTCTGTTTCAGACATTGTAGACATTTCATACATTGCCATTTTTTAACTTGGTTCCTCTGCTTTTTAAAAATTCCCAAAGTCTCTCCTGTCTCTATTCTCTTATCATTTTAAAGTAACATGATGTTATTTTCTCCTATTTTTATAGTAGTTTTGTCAGTCCTACTTCCAAAAAAGGATGAAATATTATAATTTATGTCCTTCCTTTCTCTTGAATATGAGCTAGGATTTGGGCCTGCAAACAGTTACTTACATGAATAAGTCCATTGACCTAAGATTCACGAATCTTCTCATGAATAAAAGTTTGCAAGACTGGATATGTTTCAAATGGCATTAGATTTCTGCTCCATCGGACTTGGGGTTAATTGTGGTTCAGAGGTAAAACTAGAAATGCATACTAATGTGGCATGAAATGCAGTGATTGACTCTCATGGAGAGTATTTTTCCCCTCAGAAATGCATATGTCATCACTTGTCCACAGAGATAAATCTACAAAAAAAAGTTTCTATTGTTAAGAATTTTTTTTTATTAAATATTTTGATTTTGAAGTAATATATTTAAATACTCTAGATTAAGTCCCCAGAGATACTCACATAGTCAAGTGGGTCTTACTTGTGAGTTCCCATTGCATACTCAGTAACTCTCCGCATTTGGTTGCCTGATACTTCAACATCTCTATGTCTGTACACTCCATGGTAAGTCAGATTTGAATTAAATACTATCTTAGAGTTCCAAAACTGGAAAAATACGAACTAATATAGCAACAAAGAACTTACTCAGTTGGAGGAAACTCGAGGAGCAGCAATGCTGGTAAGTGACTTAGAGCTGATAGTGGATATCAAATTAGACAATACAGAAATACAAAAACTGCTAATATGATGTTTGGCTGCATGTGAATAGGCATCAAGTTGCAAAAAGACAGTCAACACATAATTTCTTTATGGCTCTCTTATAACTGGGAGTTTTATTCAAATCTATTCATAGCATTACCATAAAGAAACTGGCAAATTAGAAAGGACTGGAATGACTGCTTCATGAGCAAAGCGTAAATATGTATAGTTTATATGTATAGATATTAAGAGGGACAAAAGCTTCTAAATATTTCAAAACTGTAAATTTTAAAGATTAAAATGAATATGATCTATGGAAACAGAAGAAAAAATAAATAATGGGATGAAATAATAAGAGGAAAATGATATCATGAATATGAGAAAAAAATTCCAAACTTTAAGATGTATTAATCTGTGTAATAGCCGCCCAGAAATGTGGTGGATGACTCATTACTAGTGACTTTTTAAAGTCCGGATCTATTAAAAAGATCAGAATGTGTGTGTAAGGGACAATCCTTCACTGCAAAATGATAGACTATTTGCATTTCAGAAAATGCCGCATCATCACAATTATAATTTTAAAAAATAAATCTCATCTTAATTGTTCTTCTTATTATTCATGTTCATGATGGTGGTAGGGACCAACCAAGAAGAGGGCCCCACTTGACGAAGTACCAATCGGACACGGAATATTAAAGTGTGCTTCCCCTGGAGAGTTTACAATCAGGGGATGAGTCTGCAGACTTCCAGTCTGCTTATTATCCAGCCTAACACCAATAGGTCCCAATGAGAGTCCTGGCCCCTCTGGGAAGGAATGCCAGTGGATGACCTACAGTATCTGCAGTGGTGAGGGGATGCCGCATAAATTTTCATATTAATACTAGGGCAACAATTAGTATTCTTCATGTAAAGGACCCTGAGTATTCTCTTATCCTCAGGGCCTAGAGGGACATTGATAACTTTCACAAAAGATGAAATTAGGACTACACTTTCCAGACCACTCAAAATGCAAATAGGTCATCTATGGAAATTTCAGGTTTTTGCTTTGGTGACATTGAGAAATCCCAAATATAGTCTCCTGGGAGTAGATTTATTGTGTAAACAGGGATGTATTATTGATTTGGCTAACCAATTGTTCTGTGTTACAGAGCAACCAGATAACACCATGCCAGAGGCTGTGTTTAAATTCAGCATGGTAACCCCAGTGGAAGAATCAGAACCAAGATATGATTTAAAAACACCAGTGGCAAAGCATGTAGATGAACCTGAATTGCAAGCACAACTTTATAAACATAGAGATGCATTTGCTGAGTATAAGTATGATCGTAGGTGTCTGGCAGTTACTATTTTTGTAGAAGGGGTATGATGTATCTGGTTCATGATACTCTTGTAAGAGGACATCAATTATCCAACAAAATTATCCAACGCCTAGCGTCTGTCGGATGGTGGCTACTTTTAAGAATGGATGTAGAGCAGTATTGTGAAAATTGCTTGACATGTACTCAAGTTAATTCCCCCTTATTTGATCCTTTTTCAAAATGGGTAAAGGCATTTCCTCTAAAGACCAATACTGTAAAAACCATAGCCAAAGCCTTAGAGGAACAAGTTTTTTCTCAATGGTGGATCCCTGTCAGGGTTGATTCTGATTAGGGATCACATTTTACTGGTCAGTTCTTTAAAAAAATTGTCTCAATTTTTTGGGAATTCCTCAAAAATTGTGCATCCCATATTGTCCACAGTCTTCAGGGATGGTAGAGAGAATCAATTGAACTATAAAAATCATGTTGAGGAAACTGGTAAATGCCAATGGACATAATTGGGATACTCTTATGACATTAATTCTTATGGCATTGAGAGCAACACCTGCAGCATCCACAGATAAACACCATTTGAGGGTCAAAATATGAGGTTGCCAGCATATTTCATTTGGCATACCAGTGGCTCTCAACTAGAGGGGATCAAATTAGATACCTACCTGCAAAATTTGCAAACTAATTTAAATCAGATTCATGTTCAGGTAGCTGTCAAATTGGAAAAATCAAGACTTAAGGGAAGAAAGTTTATTTTGACAAGTACCAAAGAGAGAACACTTGAAAGGTGGGAAATCAGGTGATGTTGGTAACTTATGAAGTACCAGAACATGGGCTATGTAATCGATGGATTGGACCATTTCAAATTATTAATAAACTCAGTCTAGATGTATACAAAATTAAACTGACAGTAGGAAAGCGGAATATTGATAACATCTATCATGCCAATCAGTTAAAGTTGTATGAATCATCTAGATTTCAAGAGTCACTTCGTTCTCAAGAGCTAGGGAACTCACAATCGGAGGAACCAGAAGTACTTGAGCCCAGCAGTTACCATGATGAAATGGACACTGTTATTCTTGAACTTTTCCATCCTTATTACTCTGGAACTGAGTGGAAATCAAGAATTGAAATCACACCCTCAACCATTCAATCATGTGGGGTGAGATGTTTCCAAGAAAAGACTTAAACAAACTCTTGTAGTAAATGTGGGCCACCGAGTCACTCTGGAAATGCATCACAGTCTGGAAAAAAAATGCTTCTATGGACTCATTTATTCATTTGGTAGATGCTGTAAGCGCTAACATGGTAATTCATATTGTTTGGGAATGGAAAGAAGGGAGAAAAGACCCAAGGTAATTTTACATCTTCATCTGAATATGAGATAATTGCAAGTTGGGAATATTCAATAAAACGAGGGACACCTATAGTAGTAAACTGGAAGGGAACCAGATTATTTGCTTGGACAAATGAAACTTCAGTAACCATACACAATATTCCCCTGCATATGTTTGGAGACTACAGAGTACAAGCTTGTACTATCTCTTAAGTACATAGTACTCCTGGACCATTGTGTTAGGTGGAAGTATTTCAGCTTTTAAATACAAATTAGCTGAAGTAACTACATTACCGTCTAGTGGTTGGATTAAAGTCTCACCTCTAATTAGTGACTCAAAGGGGGAGGTTGTAAACCTTTTATTTCTAACTCTACTTCTTTGCAATAAAAAATGGACTCTGGAACCTGGAAGAACAAAGCTAAATGTACTAACTTAATTAAAGATGAACAATTATTAAAATTGGTATTGTCCAAAATGTTTTCAAAAGTCAGGAACGGAGCAATCCTAGTATTTAAAATTATGTTTCCTTGGGGACAATTAAACAAATAGGATTTGTGACTCCGCACTCCAATCAGGATAGTTGTGGGTTTTTTTGTTGTTTTTTTTTGTTTTGTTTTTTAAAGATTGTACAATGGCACGGTCCTGGTATGTTTTATTCACTATATCCTTACCGATGTTTGACCCAGACAAAAATGTGTTTAAGGAATTGGCTGCAGTCCAGTCTTTAGGACACTTGGAAGATAGCATCTATCAAAAAAGGCTAAATGTGCCTCCTTTGGTGGTCTATCACACTCCAACTCAAACTTGGGAGGTCCCGCAGATGGCCTGTTGCTCTGAAAAAAGGTTTCAGTAGATGTAGTGGGTTTGAGACAAATACTGTGATGTGTGGATTACAGGGAGAGACACGCAATGATTCTTCAATATGCCTTGTAAAGTTAACAAAATGGAACATGCCAATGGAAAAGGTGCTATATGCTGGAAACAGTCAATTTTGTGTGATTAGTAATTTCGAAAACTATGGTCCCATGGAATGCCCGGACACAAATCCAAAATTTCTGTTTTACTTTAAAACAATCAGCCTTAATTGGGAATCAAGCAATATCCCTAGCTCCTAACTTTGAAAACATTATGATTATTTCTTCTAACCCAGATTATCAGGATTTAATTATTCAAAATACCCCAACATTTCTGGTTCATATTTCACCATTAGTTTTGCCATTACAAATATTATTATCTTCCAAAAGAAGCCCAAACAGTAAACAAACTAAACTTAACTTGCATTTATGTGATGGGATTTATTTTTATAAACCACCCCATCAAAGGCGGGATTTGTAGTCTTTGCTTATATCTGTTCTTGAGTTGTACATAAGTATATATATTTATTTCTTATTCTATGTATATATATATATATATATATATATATATATATATATAAGGTTAAGAAATCCTGATTTTATATACTTAGCATAAGTAGATAAGTAGCATACTTTTTAGTTGCTGAAATGCAAGAAACCTACAGGCCTCATTGTAAAAATTTCCAGGATTAGTCTGTATATACCAGCTTTGCAAGTGGGTGTAGGTGAGAAATTAATATAGGTTAAATTAATCAAAAAGGTAGGTCTTGTATTCTGATGATCAGACAATATCAGTTCATAATATACTATAAGTGAAAGGTGAATAACAACTTTAAGCGAGGCATTTGACATTTTCATAGAATACCACAAAACCCACAAAATTTGTAAACAAGTAAGGGGAAAGGTGATATAGAATATTCTGGTAGGGAAAATATGTCAATTATACGCATGGATCCCTTAACCTATCATCTGATGGTACCCCTATGATTTCTGGGGTGAGGGCCCATATTTGGGTAAGTAAGAATGAAATCATTTAGTTTATTTTTAGAAGAGTATAAAGTTGTAAAGTCTGTAATGTAAGAAAAAAAAGGTATTTAAGTTGCTAAAATTTTGCAAGCTATGAAGCTTCCATATCTTTCACTCTAAAGTCATCTTACCTGAGCTCAGCGTTTTCCCTGACCCACAGCTTATCCTTTGCTTTTAGATTTAGTTAAGTTAGTTAAGTTTGCTTAAGGTTATTAAGCTATATCTACACTTAGAAAGATAGGTCGACTTTATTAGGTCGACTTTATTAAGTCAACTTTATTAAGTCGACCTAGAGAGTCTACACTAGACTCTCTAAGTCGACTGGTTAGGTCCAGGGGGAGCTGAGGCTCCAAAGGCTAGGAGGGCTTTCCCCGAGACAGGCAAGCCGCTTGCGGCTCGTCCCAGGGAGAGCCAGACCTACATGGGCTGGCTCTCCCTGAGACAGCAAGCCACCATCCCCAAGCGGTCCCGGGGAGAAAGGAGTGTGGGGGATCCCTTCTGGCTGGGACCGCTCGGATCCCAGAGAGAAGGGAGCCCTATGGTCCCTTCTCCATGACAGCCTGGGTCCCAGGCAGAAGGGAGCCTCAGCCTGAGCTCCCTTCTCTGGGACCGAGTGGTCCCGGCCATAAGGAAGCCCTGCTCTCTTCTCCCTGGACCCACGGGGTCCGGGCAAGAAGGGAGTGCACTCCAGCCCACAGGAGATCCCCGGAGTTTCCCCTGTCAGCTGGAATGCCAGTCAGCTGGAGCCCCAGCAATTGCCAGCATCGTGCTCCAGCTGACAGGGGAGACCCCGGGGATCCCGTGTTTGCTGGAGGGCGCTCCCTTCTGGCCAGGACTGCATGGTCCCGGAGAAAGAAGTTCAGGTTGCGGCTCCCTTCTCCCCAGGACCCGAGCAGTCCCGGCCAGAAGGGAGCCCCCACATTCATTTCTCCCTGGGACCACTTGGTGCTGGTGGCTTCCCGGTCTCGGGGAGAATGAGCCCCGCGTGGGACTGGCTCTCCCCAGGACAAACCACAAGAGGCTTCCTGGGGAGAAGGGACCCCCAGGGCTCTCCAGCCAGAGTTCCAGTGGGGGATTCCCTCCGGCTGGAGCCCTGGCTGGGGAGCCCTTCTCCCCAGGACTGCGGCTCCTCTTGCAGGAAAGCCACAGGTCTGGGGAGAAGGGAGCAGGGGCACCCCAGGGGACAAGGGAGCCACGGTGGCTTCCTTCTGCCAGGGAGCCATGTGGGGCTCCCTTGTCCCCCAGTCCTAGGTCGACTTTTAGAAGAAGTTGACTTAGGGCATCCACACTGGCTTAAGTCAACTTAAGAAGTCGACTTAAGCGCTAGTTCAAATGAAAAATAGCTATTATTAATTTGAACTAACTTTTCCTTAATTCGACTAAAGGAGCAGTTTAAGTCAAATTAAGCAAAGCCCAGTGTAGATGTGGAGTAAATTAAGTCGACTTAAGCCTCCTTAAATTGACTTAATTTCTAAGTGTAGATGCTCCCAATGGCTGCGTCTACACTGGTAAATGAAGTCGACTTAAGCGTGGCTTAAGTAGACTTAATGTGCCCTGCGTCTACACTACAGTTTCCTTAAGTCGACTTAAGCAGCTTGCTTAAGTCGACTTAATGAAAATTAAGTCGACTTTATTAAACCACCTTTCTACTCGACCTAAGGCTTAATTCAACTTTCTAAAGTCGAATTAAGCCAGTGTAGCCCTGGGGAGCCCTAAGTCGACTTAGGGCTACCCCAGGACTACACCAATGCCCTCCCTGCCAGGGGAAGGCACAGGGGGAGCCTGGTATGCCCCCCAAAGGGCAGGGCATGTGGGCACGGTGTGACACTGTCTGGATTTAGGGAAGCATTTATGATATTATTTTCTATGGATATCTCATAAATGCTATAATCCATAGGAACTATGTCATGTTTGGTATCAATAGAAAGGTAGTAATTTGCTGGGAATTATTATATAGTTTATGTCCAGGAATTCTATTTCAATTAGAAGTTAAGAATTTGATGTTATATCCATACTTTAACTTGTGTCATTCTGGACAAAGGTCTTACATGGGAGGGTGCGAACAACCATTGTCTCCTTAATGTTAAGGAAGCTGCCAGGTGATCTGGTCCCAGGGAGTATCCTGATGAGCCATTGAGGACATAAAGAATACAACCATTGTATCCTTATAGTTTGGTTTTAATATGTTGTTAATTTTATAAGGTTTTGTATAAGTTAGTTTAAGTTTATTTTACTGCATTTTATCAGTTCAGATTTTTATGTCTTTTATGCTTATGTTTTTAGCAATAAAGAAATGTTATAAATATATTAAGAGTCCTTTGTATCTCTAATTGTTCCTTGGAGGAGTCCTTAGTTTGTAATTTTATCTGTGGCTGGATTTGGACTAGAACCCACTTCTGTGTAAATCATCATACCAAGTATCTAAATTCCAAATTTATCCTTAAATCCAGTCAACACTTTTCTTCCTTTAATATACATACTTTAGATAGTTTCTAGTCTTCAATGTATTCTTCACTTTAGTTTGCTCTTTTGCCAGTATGTTTTTTTTTCACTTGTCTTCTCATATTATATAAGCAATATACATCTTTCCACATGCCAGCAAGAAGCTTTATCTTTTGCTCTGTCTTCATGCTGACTGCCCATATTTCTGCTCTATCTATTAGGACAATGGTAGCTTTTCAGACACCAAAAACTAGAAACTACTTGGTAATGTTCAGTCTTCCGTAGCTTTTGTATAACTTCATTTTCACTGATAATGTCAAATAATGTAATTTAGAATATTATGAGTGGGTCACTAGGAAGGAAGAGAATGTCATTATTATGATCATTAAATGATTCAATTCTAAATACTTATTTGTGTACACTGGTAAATGGGAGCTTTCAGCTATCCAGAATTCCATAATTCAGAATTAGGCAGAAGTCAAATGTAAACCCATATTGTCCACCTTCCTCTCCTTTGACAAACAAGTACTATTTTAAATGATATTTCACCTAGAAACAAACCCTCAGGTATTAAACTAAAAATAACATTTCTGAAATTTTTATTATTTCTCCGTTTAGTGCTAAATATGGTGTGGGTTGCCACATATACAGAAATATAGGCTAAACTAATAGATGAACATCCATCATGTTTTTTTGCCTAGAGCAGTGGTTTCCCACCTTCAGGCTATGCTGAGCCAAATAAATTATTTCTTGGGCTTGGAAGAGCCCGGATGCTATTATGGGAGTCTCCTGTGAATACTAAAACTCATACTGCAATGAGACTTTTATACACAACCCAATTTGAAATTTATTCTAAAATTTTTGAGTTGAAGCCAAGTATGTGAGGTATACAGGTTCTAAGCATTTACAATAAGCCTTTAAAGGGCACCTGATGTCCTTTTCACTCTTAAAAATTAAGGAAAAGGATAAATAAAAGATATTTGATGTCCTGGTTTTGTTATTGTTTTTAATATATTAATGCCCCCAACTCATTGTCTCCTTCTTCTTTTTGTTTTCAAGGATGCTTTCCTTTCAGTACTCAGATTGACCCAAATTTCTATTAAAGAAGCAGAAGATGAAGGTGCTCAGCTCCTCACTCTCTAAGACGAGTGGTCACTAGCAGCAGGAGTCAACAGCACAAGGAAGAGGCAATCACTTGCTTCCTATTTATAGAATCTAGCTGAGGTCTTCATTTCATATTCATTTCCATTCCTCCATCCCTCTCTTTCCTTCTCCTGACCCTTCTCAGGCCTTTGATTTGCCATCATTGGAAGGAGAAAGAGAAAAGCCTGCATTATGAATGCCCCTCTGAATAATTGAAAAAGGCTTGAGAAATGTAGACTAGCAACCACCTCCTTCTAAGAGAAAATCAAAGGGCTATTGGGATAGGAAGCAATTCCAAGTGGCAGTATTGCTGGGCTGACATATATGTGTTTCAACAAGATAGTAAGAAGAAACACTGAGATGACAGTTAGGATGATTATCAATTCATACTGACTAGCCCTGAGCTCCACACCGATGCTGTCCTTACCCACATTTCTGTCCTCATATGGATCTTCTTGAACAGCAATAGCAACAACTAGCTTTTAGGCAGCCAAAGATGTCCACTGGTGGTGTCTCCCTCTGTCAGGGAGCATGGGTCTTAAACCCTGGTTTATAGGGCTCTTAGACATTAGACAGTTGCAACTTGCATCTATTAACTGTTGTTAGCATAGAATCTAAATTCTCATAGTGGATTTAGGTTCTGGAATTAGATTGGTGGAACACTGATGTTCCTGATTGCTTCCCAGCTATTATTTAAACCAAGCACAGAAGAAGAAAATTGTCTGTGCAATGGAGTTCTTCTGCCTTAGGACTATTTCCTTTTCACTATTTCCTTTTCACAACACCTGCTTCTGATATCCTTGCTTATCTGATCCTGCCTACCTCCTGACACCTGACTTCCAGTTTGCTCTCTGGCCTGGCTCAGATTCTAACTTCTTGATATCTGACCTATCTTGGCTCATGACTCTTGCTCTGATGACGTGGTTAGACTGCCCATAATCTGGTGATGACATCTTCCTCCCACTGATGTCAATAGCAAATCTCTCTGACTGAAAAAGGAGAAGTAAGCCTGTGATTAGCAACCTGAGATAGGTGACTAAAATAATTTACATATTAGCCCTTTTCGCTAAATGAATTATCTGGAAGCAGAGTAGGATTTATATGAATTTGTTTCTTATTTAAAGTTGTTTGCAAACATTGATTGAATTATTCCCTATAAGCTGTTTGCAAACTCTTCTCTTTGACTATCTTCCACTATTCACTATTCATAATTTGTGGTGTGTGATTGATCTATGAAGACACATGGATATTTAAATTTTCTATATGCAAATGAAAGTATACTCAAAAATTTGTTTGGTTACTGAGCACTTCTTTTTAACTTTTTCTTTCTTAGTTTGGATCCTCTTTTATCTTTCAGTTATAAAGATAATGCTTTTTATTTCAGTTATACCCCTTGCAGTTCTGCTTAAATTACCATTAAGCTAACTCTAAAAAGAGAAAAATTATGCTAGTTTAGGCTAATATAAAAACATAAAACAAAGTTACAAATGTATAGGGCTATTTTCATTTTTTCTGCTGAAAAGATTCCTGTCTAGGGTCATCACCAGATAGATTGAAGATAGATGCTGGGGACTGTGACCATAGGATCTGGCTGAATTTTTTCATCCAAAACGTTTTTGGTGACAAATCTAGATTCAGTTATTCTAAAGTATTTTGCAAATTCATGAGTGTTTTTTTGATGATTTTCATGTCAAGTGAAAAAAAAATCAGGAAAAAAACCTGTCTTGTTTTGACATTTTTAAATAAAACATTTACTGTTTTTTCTAAAACTTTAAAAAGGCTGAATGAAATTCCTAATAAAAGAATTAAAAATTGTCAAATGAAACACTTAGTTTTCTGTCAATGTTTTTTTTGACCAGAAACTTTTTTTTTTTTGAGTTGTCAAAAAAAACAGAACAAAAAAAAACAAAAAAACCCCACCCCCCCCTTTCCCCCCCCCCCCCCAAATTTGTTATTCACACTGCTCTAGTGACCACCTACCCTGATTACCCAGATTTATGGGAGTGGGATACTGGATAGATGCCATCATAGAGGGAGAAAAGATGGCAAAATGGAAAATGAGGTTCTGAGCTGACAGAGATTTACAACTGCAGCTCTAATTTAGAAGAACAGCTCCTCAGCATGGCCGTATTTGATTTATAATCAAAGCATCTACCCATAACTTGAAAAATAGACAGTACATAACAAAGTACACTGGACATTATAATCAGCACAAGCAGGGATGCCTATAGTTAAGTGTGTATCCACTCTTTCCATTATGAGATCCTGTTTTCAGATGTTAAATTTAAAGCATTTGGCCTAAAAAGTTGCATGCTGGATGTCTGTCTCAGGCTAATTTTTTTTCTTCCCATTTTGGAAAGTTTCAGTCCATATAATGAAATGTTTGCACAAAATACTGTGTTAGTATTTGCGCACAAGAGCCCAGTCCATAGACTCACATTTACATCACTGGGCTTTGAGTCAGGCTGAAAGACACCAGTCCAGCATTCAAATCCATGCAGTCCATACTTACACAGCTATGGAATCCCATGAAGTCATTGTAGTTATACACACATTTGGGAGTTTGGCTACATGGATCTCATTACAAGAGTGGTCTCATATCAATAAACCTATAATAGTCTCACATCTGGCCTTCCTCAGTCCCACCTCAATTTTTTTCTCCCACCCTACGTACCCCCCTGTTTTCTAACTGCCACCTGTTTTTGCTTCTTGATTAGTTCATTGTGGGAGTACATTAAAATGTGACTTTCTTCTCATTCACCCATTCCCTGTTGCTTTTTTGTCCCTGAGGTTTTTATTTTTCTCTACAATTTTGCTTTTTTTTCTATACACCTATATATGCTCATGCATAGTTTTGACAAGTACAACATTAACACAAAGCCTGTCTAAGGAACCTTCCTCACAGCAAAGCAAAACAAAGAACAAAATCTATTTTTACAGTCCATTTGCTCTGCCCTGCGCCATCTGCACTACAAAACAAATGTAACAAAAATAACACAGCTACTCAGGAAATGGTGAACTGCACAGTACAATGAGACTTATCAAATGCTGGCATGCTCTATGTTATCTAGCCTTCACACAGCATTACACAACTACTCCAGAAATTTCATCTAAAGTGACTGTGTGCAGACCATAACCCCCAAATTTCAAACACTACACATCTGGAGGTCATGAGGGACTGAAGCAGAACCCTTGAATGTCATGATGACATTTTCCATGATGATTTCTATCATGGAACTACATTTGGCCATCATCAAAGCACTTCCTGGGGGTATTCTGAAGTTGAAATGAAAGCCGGACAGGGAGATAAAGAATTTGGGAAGAAATGAGAGAACAACAGACCATAAACATTAGTTTAGTCAGACAGGAAAGCTACAGTGCTAAAATAATAATAATAAAAAAAAAACTATTAGCAATTTAGTAGCTATAGTAAGGGGAAAAGGGCACAAAAAGAACAAGTGTGCGTGTGTGTGTGTGTGTGTGAGAGAGAGAGAGAGAGAGAGAGAGAGAGAGAGAGAGAGAGAGATTTCAAAGCCCTCAGTATAACACATTTTATTTTGTTTGTGAAGAAAGGAATTTTGTTGTATTTTTAAGCTAGTATTTTCTTCTATTCCTCTGCATTTTAAGCACAATCTCTTACACCTGAAGGGGATTCCATGAGACTGCACAGGTTAGTATTGCTTGTATCTTTTATTGTATTTTTAATAGCATTTGAGTTTTGTTGAGTATCATTGAAATAAGCATCCCAAGTTTGGGCGTAGATCAGCAGCCTCTTTGAATTATCCAAACTTTTCAGGAGTTCTGCAAAAATACCTTGCTAGGAATACTGCAGAAGCAGCACTGAGTACTCAGCCTTGGGGGAAAGGCTCCTCTGGCTAATTATGGAACTGCACTGATGTGCCAATGAGCTCCAGTGGGAATCTTATCCTGTCTTGCTTGTCCTGAGGGACAGTGGCTGTGTTATGGGGCCTTGAGGGTAGGCAGTTATAAAAAACCTAGGAAAGTGAAGAGCTCCTCAGAGCTTCAAGATAGATGTTTATGATTCTTTGGGGGGAGGAGAGGGGATTATGAGATAGAAGAGAATAGGAAAACTAGATGTTTCTTTAAAATTCATTTCTAAATAACTTCTGTTTTCTTTCTTTCAAAGCTAAGTAAATTATGTTTGCTTTCTGCCTCTCAATTTTCAGCCCTTGATTCTCCTCACATAGGAAAAAAGCTCGAGTTGGAGGACACTTCCATTGTTCCCATCAGCTGTTAAACCAATCAAAACTTGATTCCATCATCAACTCTTGGAAGACAACCTGAAGAAAAGGCTGATATCTCATCTTGCCAGGTAAGTGAAAGTCAAATCCAAATAAATAATGCTGTGTTCTTAATGATTTGATGAAGGTCTAATCAAAAAGTTCAAGTAAAAGCACTCAAAGTCATACTTATTGAATGGGTTCACATTACTGTCTAGCTGCTCATACAACACAAATACAGTTCCCTAGATTATTTCTTATCCTATCTGTTTGTTCATGCAATTTTTAAAATTTCTCTATAACTATATAGGACAATTTCAGAGAATCAGATGGAAAGTTAAAGGAACACTCAGCCAGGTAAATATGTTAGATGAAAAGGACAATGAAGTTAAGAAAGAACCATTTCCTTTTCCTTCTATTGCTGCACAAATGCTACTGCTGATTTCAACAAAAATAATAATAAAGGGAGGAAAACTGACATTCTGTCTTATAAAGAATGATGCAAACTTAAATGCAATCAAACTATTGTTACCAAATGGGTTACAAGGCACTGTTTAGAAAAGACAAAGTAACCATGAAGGAGAAAACACAATATAAAAATCTTCTTTCCTAATGTATATTGTGAACATAAATATCACTTAGTTTAGGTCTAAAATAGTATTTATGAAGCATGAAGGAACACAAATAAGGGTGATTGAAATTGGTTTTAAGGTTTAAATTTTAAAACCACATTTTAACTACCAAATTGTCCATCTGTTCTTTTAAAGATAAATGTATTAACTGCAAGCATTTACTTCAAACTAGTGTATAATCCAATTTCTATGAGAAAGTGCCATGCAAATGTGGGACAAGGCAGACTTGTCTAAGCTTCTTTATGTTCAAGAATAAAGAATGCCAGGGTAAGGAAGCTGAAACATTTCTGCTAGTATATTAAATGTACCTAATATTCTCTTTGATAAGATCAATTGTGAAACCTACAAAGTTTCTTCCATTTTGTTACTACAGTCAAAATATATTTCTCACATTGATTCTTTTTCTGATTTTCTGGTAAACTGCATATTCAATTTACTGTTTAGATGTGCTATATTTAATTTTGTTTATGGCTATGGTATTGAGATTAGGATTAATATTGCAACAAAGCTCCCTTAAAATGCCTCTGAAATGATAGAAACTGTTTCAAGTTTACTTTTTCTCTGATTCCATCAAAGATGAAGAAAGCAAAACACTATTTAGCCTGCATACATGAATACAATGTACAGAGTAAGTTTCATGAGGAAAAAAAAAAAGAAAATGAAATTTTGCATGCTTATATAAAACTATTAATATAGTTTTTTGTATATAACATATATTGTGCTGAAAAACATTTTTTTAATTTTGTTTTTTAAAAACTTAATGATGATTGCAAGATACTCAAACAACCTTAATTTGTTCCCTATGTGTCCAATTTGTGTGCTGAATGAGGCAGGGGCCCTGTGGAAAAAAATGTATCTTGATAATGTAATTAAGTATTATATTGTAATGAATGCATGCAATGTGTTGAATTTGCCAGTTCAGCTTATATTTCCTGACTTTTGAGTGCTTGAATTTGCAACCTAAGTAACATTCTTTTAAATTTTCTGTCCTTTTTCAAAGGCTTTAAAAAATTGTTACATATAACTTCTCTCATGATGCCTGATTGAGATATAGTTGAGTCAAGGATCACATCTTATTGGAGACAACGGAATCATTCTAACCTGGGAATTTCTACCACTTTCAGTACTGTATATCCAATTCCTGTGTCTCCCATTGTGAAGCCAGAGGCAGATGAAGGGTAATATATAACTGCTTGACAACTAAATATTTTCGTTTCAGTTCCATAAATCAAAAAAAGTTAGATTCAATTCAAACTTTACCCAAAATAAAACATTTTGTTTCAATTTTCCATCAAGAAAATTGAAAAATGTCATCAAAATCAAAATTTTAATATTGGAATTTCTGATTAGTTCTAATACTTATATATCACATAATGAAGATTACACCAAGATTACAAAGGCAAATACAAAAAAATTAGGAAATGCTAGAAGTAAGGTTATCCATGAAACCTTACTTTGAACATCCTCTTTGTGTTTAAGATTAGGTAGTTTTCTGCAACATCACATAGGACATATAGAGGGCAACTGGCGCCAGCTCTCTTGTATTCCACTCTAATACCTTACCAAGATGAGATAATCTTTACTGCTTGTTTATTAAAAACTACAATAATGGACTCTTAGGCTATGTATACATTTACAAAGTTAAGTCGACTTAACAAATTGGCTACACTTTAGGTCAACTTTGTTAAGTCAACTTAACAGCAGAGATAGCCATTATATTGGCTTTAAGTCGACTTAATAAAGTCAATTTAGTGTTAATTCCCGTGTACACTGCCCTTAAATCGATGTAAGGAATCGACTTAAGGCTTAAGCCAACCTAAAAGGGGGTGTTATTAAGTCGACTTAAGCTTTTGTTAAGTTGACTTAAAGAAATGCTTAAGTCGACTTAAGAAAAACCCAATGTGGACGTGGCTTTGTTTAGGTTGACTTAAGCATCCTTAAGTCGACCTAACTTGCCAGTGTAGATGTACCCTTAGTGTACCCTCTTTTCCATAAACCAAAAGGTGGCAGATACTGCTGTATCATATCTTGAACTCAAACTCAGGCCTGGAGCATGCTCGGTGCAGATTTAAGATCATTGGAGCATAGGGAATGGTGCAGTACCAAGGAACCAGAGCACAGCGGAGGATGTTTCCAAACTGGTTTAAAAGTTGTTGATATTTTAGTATGTAGTAAAGTATCTGAGATCATTTTTATAATCTTTTACATCTGCCATTAAATGCTGCATGGTGGAATTTATGGTAACTAAGACACTTGTCTTTACAGATGGATGGTAAAATAATAGTCACAATAAATATTGCAACTTCCAAAAATATTATTAAAATATTTATCAGTAATTACTGACAAATACAGGATATGTAACTTGTCAATAATTCAGTTATCCAAACCTCATACTGATAAAAGCTTTATACCATGATATCATATATTCTGTCTCCCTGTTTTATTTTCTGAATATGTATATAATTTACATGTATACAGGTACATACACTTAGCTATATACAGAGACACTGGAAGCTAAATTAAAGTTGCTGTATCTGTTCTACTTCAGAGTTCTTCAGTGACATTGCATTGTTATTGATTTTGTGAAGCATCCATGTTATTTTGACATATAGATATCAAATGAACATGACCTCAGAAATAGAAATAGAAATAGAAATAGAAACACTGTATAGCTATGTCTACACTAAAAAAGTTAAGTTGGCTTTGTAAGTCGACTTAATAAGGTTGACTTTCACCTTTAAATTCAACCTTATTAAGTCAACTTAATAAGGTCAACTTAATTTTTCTAGTGTAGACATAGCCCCTTGTCGACCTAATTAAGTCAACTTAACACTTTAAGTCAACTTAATAAGATTGATTTAGGTGCTAATCCCTATCCACACTGGCTTAAATAGATCTAATACGGTTGACTTAAGCGTTAAGTCGACCTAAAACAGGTGTTATTAAGTTGACTTAACTTTTCCTTAAGTCAACTTAAGGAAATGCTCAAGTCGACTTAAGGAAAGCCTGGTGTGGACGCAGCTTTGTTTAGGTCAACTTAAGCCTCCTTAAGCCAATACAGGAAGCAGAAAACATACATACAGTCAGATACCATAAAAGTAGTATTTGAGGAGAGGGCATAATCACACTGAATACAGAGACACTCTGTCAGCTTTTCAGCTGTCCTTTAACTGGTAAATCTAACAATAAAATAGGCTTGTACTATATACGTGCTGATTGGTTCTTTGGTATCCTCTTACTCTGCTCCATCACTGTCTCTCTCTGGTTTGCTTCATTCTCACTGCTGTCCATGCCTCCTTTCATTTTCCCTGCCAATAACTCTTCTCCTTTTTTACCCTGTTCACTGGTGTTAACTCATGGCTTCCAATCATTCCCTCTCAAAAGAGCTTCATAATATTTTTAAATCATTTAAAGAAAACTAAAGTATGTTCAGCATTCAAAGCCAGCAGTAAATTCTCCTCTACAAACCCCCACAATAAGAACAAGGAGAAAGCAAGGGAGGAATTATGACTCAGAGTTTCTTCATTTTATAAAATTTGATCTTGGAATAAATCACAGATGACCATATGCTTACTCCATGTGAACAAAAGGTCATTTTTACAGATAATCTGTATAGCAAAAACATTGTTTTATCTGTGTGAAGACTGCTATTTGTATTTGTGGAAAAGTCATGTTGAAACTACAATCTATCTACTCTACTTGGCTATGTCTACACTGGCAATTTAAGTCGACTAAAGGAGGCTTAAATCAACTTAAATTAAGCCACGTTCACACTAGGCTTTCATTAAGTCGACTTAAGAAATGCCTTAAGTCGACTTAATGAAAGGTTAAGTCGACTTTATAACTACCACTGATTGGGTCGACTTAAGCCTCCTTAAGGTCGACCTAACGCTTCCTTAGGTCAACTTAACAAAGTGGACTAAGTCGACTTAAAATGTTACCACTTGTTAAATTGACTTTAATAAATTTGATTCTAAGTTGACTTAAAGTCGACCTTATTAAAGTCTACTTAACAAAAGTCGACTTAACTTTTCTAGTGTAGACATAGCCCTTGACACTAGTGAATAGTGTAATTTCCTGTCTTTCTTCACCTCTCACCTCACAGCCTCAAGACTAAGAGGGATTATTTCACCCACTTCAAAAATTCATCCACCTCTATGGTGAAAAAACACAGGAGGAAATGTTCTGTGCCAATAATACTTCAGAAAGTGTCTTTTCAGCAGGGAAAACAAAAATGTAGGCAGAACATAATTAGCATTCCTTATGAAGAGAACTAGTACAGATATCTATAATATCTGCTCCACACTCATCTTCACTATCGCAAATTCATTTTCCAGATTTTTTTTATTCATTCCAAACATTAAATATGCCGCCCATCTATATCAACATGTGAGGGAAATTGATAGGACCAGTTATGAAAGAAGGACATTCCCAACAGCAAGGGAGGGAGACTATCACCAAGGGAAAATGGGTAGTTCATCTCCTACCTGCAGGGGAGATGTGATGATTGGCCAGGAGTCTCCAGCTCCCAGAATTTAGCCTAGTGCAGGCCATTCCAATAAACCATTCTACCCATCTGAACTAGGAATGGTAATCCTGCCTGACAGATGCTGTCGGTCTAGGAATTGGCTGTTTAGGAGGTCAGGAAGGAATCCCCCACCACCACCCCTCGAACTAAATTGGCAAAGGACCAGGAATTTATTTTCCTTCCTTCCAACACCTGTAAGCCATAGTGGGTTAAGTGCTTAGTACCTAACTGAAGTATCGAACTGAACTGGAGGTATTTATTCATGTGGCCAGTTTCCAGTGTGTTTAAGGCAGAGGTCCCCAAATTGTGCAGCATACCTTGGAGGACAATTCAAAGGGTGGGGCACAGCAGAGCCTGTGCCAGACCCCTGGGGGGGGAAGGGCCAGGAGGGAGTGCCACCCAGCCCCAAACTCTGCTCTGGTCCTGTCTACACAGCCGTGGCCCCAGCCCCAGTACCTGGCCTATCCTTGGTCCCTACAGCATTGCCATGGAACTCATACTTGGCTCAGGACTGTTGTGGCCCCCAGGATTCACCTAGCCTCAGCCATGACCCTGACTGTGGTCCCTGTCCCAGCCCCAGGCAGGTGCAGGAAACACAGGGGATCATGATGTAAAAAGTTTGGGGACCACTGGCTTAACAGAATAAAATGAACAGTTCCCAACAGTCCCCACCCTATTGCACCATCTGACCCCTCATGGGAGGAGAATGTGATAGGATGCAGAGAGAGCTGAGTCTTAGGGGGAAGCTGAGAAGACCCTACCACATATTATAGATAAGTAGCCCTGTAAGCCTGGCACTGTAGCTCATTAAATGCCTTTAAGAGGGTCTGGATGATGGGTGGGCAGAATTCCTCCCTTGTGCTGAAGTTTAATCAAAGTTGCAGCCTGATGCTTCACTCCATGCTTGTCTTTCCTTATTTTGCCTCTCCGTCCACTTCATGAGCCCAGGGTAGAAACAGCTACTGATTTTAAGGTGGATAATAATAATAATTAATAATTAATCTGGATTAAAAAAAACACAACTCATACTTAGAAGTAACAGTATCAGATTTTCACTACGTTGTGAGAAACAAGGTTCTCAAGTTTTCTGTATCCTGGGCTATATCTATACTTGTTAGGTTAAGTTGACTCTTGTTAAGTTGACTTAACAGAGCCTCCAGTGTAAACATACTTGTCTACACTGGCTTTAACACTTAATAAGGTTGACTAAAGCCTTAAGTCGACCTTCAGAGGCGGTGTTATTAAGTCGAATTAAGGAAGTGCTTAAGTCGACTTAACAAGTGCCCAGTGTGGACGCAGAGTTCTGTAGGTCGACTTAAGCATCCTTAAGTTGACCTAAGGTGCCAGTGTAGACACATGCCTATAGAAAAAGTGAAAGTCTTGGCAGTTCTATATGTTATCTTATTGCTTATGAACAGGACAGTGGTTTTACATTCCGTAGTATTAAATCAGTGCTTGCCATGTCATCTTTCCTCACTTTTCAGCATTCTCTTCCTTTTCCATATGACAATGAATTAGAACTTTTGATATCAAAAAGAGTGTCTAGGAACTGAGTGGAAATGATAGTCCAGTTTTAAAAGCTATAATGAGGTTAAAGATAAATATGCATATGGCAGATAGTGAGAGGGAAAGAAATGCAATAGAAAAAGCAATGCTCTGATCCAGACCTCTTAATTGTACTGCATTTCTCACTATGCCATACACTGGAACACGTTTTTGCTTCCTCCATTGGATTTCTGTTTCCGTATACTTGGTCACCCATCTGAGGCTACCTCTAGGCAGCAACAGCCAGTCATTTGACCTGGGGAGGGGAAACAGAGAGTAAGGAGGCTTGTCTGAACATAAGGGATATCATGTCATCCTTTTCTAAGCATAATTTTAACAAAAGGGTGGGTATTTTGATGATAGTCAAAACTGGCTATTATTAAACCAAACATTACAATGCTAAAGAATGTATATCCTGATTTTTTTTTTTTTTTTTTTTTTTTGCCAGCGCTGTATACTGTTCTTATACACTGCATGTATGATATGAAATATTCTGAATTGCAGGAGAGAGAAAATACTTCCAGGCTAGAAGCAGTTATATTTTTTTTTAAGGGTGGGGGAATGCATGATTTACTTGTAAAAGCCATTATGATTAGCTTCAGAGAAGCCTTATTTATATTGCTTGCTCATGTAGTAGACAGTGAAATCCTGAGACATGAGGCCAAGTATATCAGGTCAGTATGAGGCCTGAGATAAAATAGTAATCAAGCCCCACAAACATAAAGCAAAATTAGCCAAAGTCAAGAAAGTTCACAGAAACTGGCAAGAACAAAGCTGGTGTTGCAAAAACACATATTCCTTAAGAAGTACTAGTCATAGAATACTCAGCAAGCACATTCCAGAAAGCTAGAAACAGAGCAGTCCCACATCAGGAATGGTACAAACACATTTGTAAAAATTAAGAAGCACACATTGACTCCTCTCTATGGCCAGAATGACACTGTGGTGATCAAGATGTCTTAATAATATGATGGATAGAGTTGTTTTAATCAAACCATCTGGTACAAGGGACCAGAGGGACACTATGGAACTTGTTTGCATAAATATATAAAAGGGGGTCTCAGAAGAAGCATCTTTATCCAGCCAAGGGGGAAATGGAAAGTCCCGCCATTTATTGGATTGGTCAATTGTAATAAACATACATGTGTTAGTGGTCCTGTAGAGTCTGTGAGATACTAAGACCACACTTTTTCAACAATAAACCTGCCTGAGTTGTTTCATTACTGACACAGATCTCTGGTCTTATTGAATAATCCAGTCCAATCGTAGTTTGATGTCTCAGTTATCTGTGCAAAGCACGCACACTAAAAAATACACATGCAGCCAACAACTGACAACACTGGAAGATATATATAAAACACAGCCAATAATTAAAAACAGCCTAAAATGAAAAGATAAATCTGTGGTCAAAGTGGAAGTGGCCATGTTCACAACAAGTGGATCTACATCTACGTTGTAAACCATCATTTTCCTTAAATAGGAACCTGTAAACATACAGTATATCTCTACCTTTAATTGGGCGTATGAAATAGAAGACAGCAGGACTGATAATAATTAGATGAATCATAGTGGTTTCAGAGAATGGTTTTCGTGACAATTGCAAGAACTCAAAGCTAATAGATCAAAGAGCATGCAATGACACCTAAGTGACAAATCATGTTAATGATCCATGTATAGAATATGCTGAATTACACTACAACTCATTAATTTCAAATCAATATGAATCCCAAAATCACACCCTTTAAAGAACATTTTTAATTAATTCTTCTTCTGTTCATTTTACATTACCAGCAAAAACACTTTAACTGAAACTGACTGAAAAGTTTTGAAGGGAAAAAATGAAATTTTCAAACTTCTAATATTATAACAGTAAAGTATAAAAGAAATGATCATAGGCTTCAATTTCTGGAACACATTCTTCAGTATAGTTAATATTAAACTCCAATTGGAACTCACTTCTATTATCTTTAAAATAGATTTCTCCCGTTCATTGCTAGCAATTTAGTAAGCTGTTTGATATGCATCCTTAATTCAGGTTTCCTCAGTTTAGCGAAGATTTTCCAAAGAATTACTCATATTTTGAGACCTTTTCTTTACATAGAAAAATTGATTAAATATTTTAAAAAGTGTATCTACAATATAAATTGTTCTAAACTCCACTTACTGAATTCTATTGATATTTTACTAAAAAAAGAGGCATACTGGCACATTGAGAGTATTCATGAAAGGGCTACATTCTGCAGCTCTATTAAGCAATATTAAGTATGCATGTATGTAAATATTTAATAAGTATGTATTTCCCACTTTTAACTGAAAAAATACTCTCTTTTGTATTTTTCTTATTCTGTTGTTTTAAATACTAGTAATTTTTCCACATGACTACATTACTTTTTTTTTTAACTTGAGGTCCTGATCCTTAACTGTTCTAAATTGAAATAAATGGACCAACCCCAATTAAACAAGCTAAAAATCTGGCCTTAAGTATGCATGTACATGGCAATGAAAGAGCCATGGATGGCCTATGTTAGCTCACTCAGGTCTTCTGAGCTCATGCAGGGTGTAGATGTTCCGGCTCAGGTTGGAACCCAGGCCCTGGGACTGACAAGAATAGCTGGGTAAGGAAAACTGGAGGACCCTTTGAGGTGACTATGAGATCCATGAGGCAATCTTCCAGGTTGCAGACAGGAGCAGTTGACAGATTTAGAAGGCCTAACTAATGATATGGTTGTAGTTTGTGAACAAATGGGGAACCCTATGCTGCGCAGGGTCTACAATCAAATTAATTCTGTGAATGACAAGATAACAGAATCGTCAATGTCTGTGGCAATGGTCCTTTTTTATTCTCTGGGAGAATGCCTATATTGCATTAAGTGAGATAGATAAACCAGAGAGGTAAGAACCCAATTACTAATATTCAGGCAGTCCTGTGCATAGCATAGGACTTGTGCCCTTGTGCTGGGCATTTAGGCTAGGAGAAGACCTTGTCCTGAGTATTTTCTCATTTCTATCACCCGGTGTTCACCAGAAGGTCAGAGAATACTGTGTATCTTATCCTCGGTGCCAATTAACTATCTCAAACAACTCTTTGATCCCACTCCTATAGAGCAAATTGGGATGGATATGGTAGGTTCCCTGGAAAAAAAGACTGCAGTGGAACATGAATACATTGTTGTGACTATGATACTCAAAAACAAAGGTCATTATTTTGCAAAGTTGCCTAGAACTCATGGAAACTCTTTTCTCATGTACGGATCTCCCCAAAATTTTGACACAGGAAATCAATTTAACATCCCAGATAATATAAGAGCTATACTTTCTTATGAAGATCAAGTTGCTGAAGGCCTCTGTCTGTCATCTGGAAATGGATGTATGTGGATTAATTGAGATATTCAACAGACCCTTGAAAATGATCTTAAATGATTTGTGACCACTGAACTTAATATTGGGACCAATTACTTACTTCTCTTTTGTTTTTTTAATATAGAAGATATCACAAATCCCCACCAGGATTGCATTATTCAAACTATTGTATGGGTCCCACGACTGAGCAATATTATATCTCTTATTGGAGGGCTGGGAAGAGGGACTCAAAGGCCTCCATCATGGTCCATCATGTTTGTCAGTTTAGGGAGAGTTTGACATCTCAAGATGTAGAGGGATTTTGCTCATGAAAACCTGTTGGGGGCTCAGCAAACACAAGAATAAATATGCTGTCAGGGTGACCTACATACTTTTCAACAGGGGGACCAAGTAGTGTTATTAGTTCCCAGCATGAAATCAAAGTTGCTAGCTAGATGGCAAAGAGGTATTTAAGTGGTGAATCAGATTGGCTCTGTGCACTATGAGGTACTCTGTCTAGGAGATGGAAAGACATTTAGGTTTTACTATGAGAATCCTCCTAAACCTTTATTAAAAAAAAAAAACAGAAAAGGGATGTCAATAACTCCTTATTCACCAGAATTAGAACCAATGCTTAACAATCCATTCACCAAGAGCCAGCACAAGTGAAGATGGGCACCAAACTCCTATCTGAGCAAAAAGCTCAAATTTTGCATCTCATTGAGGCCTCCCTCTATGTATTTTCCTCTGCACTCTCGCTAATATAAAACCACATCAAGTCAAACATTACATCAGAAGATGCAGGAGACAGTCCAGGAGGTATAGCAGATTACTGTATCAGGGGACAATACGAGAGTCCCGTGACTAATAAAAGCAACGAGAATCCTGTGGCACCTATAAACTAGCAGATTTTCTTCAGCATAAGCTTGCATGTGCTATAACCCACTTCATTAGATGCATGAAGTGGAAATCACAGTGGAGAGGTGTATATACACATGCCAGGATGGAGGAGGGCAAGTGTTAGCAAAGTCAGTTCTGAGAGCAGATGGGGCCTGTTCACACCAGTTGATAAATGTGTGAACAGAGCAATCACTTTTTGTAATGAGCTAACCATTCCAAGTCCCTGATTAAGTCGACTTAATTTACTCTGAGTCTACACTACAATTTCCTTAAGTCGACTTAAGTTGCTGCTTAAGTCGACTTAAGGAAATTTTAAGTCGACTTTATTAATCTTACTTTAAAGTCAACTTTACTGGCTAAGTCGACTTTATTAAGTCGACTTAGCCAGTGTAGACATGGATTAGCCCTAAATCTACTTTAAATCGATTTAAAGGGCCCCAGGGCTCCCCCACTGACCTCCCTGCCAGGGTGGCTGGCACAGCCAGAGCCTGGCGTGCCCACCCACAGGGCAGGACACAGCCCTGCCCACCCCGCTCCTATGCCCTGCCACTGTCTCTGTCCTGCTCAGCCCCCATTGTACCCTAATACAATGGGGCAAATGCTAAGCCCCCTGGCACTTTGAAAGGGGTGCCCCCCCTGCCACCATGGACCAGTCCCAGGTCCACCTAGCTCCTATAAGTCGACTTAGGTGTCCAGTGTGGACGCTCTAAGTCGATTTGGCAAGGTCCACTTTAAGTCGACCTATTTTTATAGTGTAGACATGCTAAGTTGACTTAACAAAGTCGACTTATTTGGCCAAGTGTAGACATAGCCTGTCATTTTAGAGTATAGCATCACAAAGGAAAGAAACATAATAATTCAGACGTCTTCTTCTGGGCAGTGATGGAGTAAGACACTGTCTATGGAATCCCAAGATCTGTCTGGAGATGGAGTATATGAGGTGATGCAGATCACTCAGGGAGAAGTTAAGAAGCTCCTCTGGGCACAATTAACCTCAGTCTGGGTACCTCTGAGATATGTCAAACTTGGAAATAGACAGGATCTTAAAAGTGAAAATATATACTCAATGCAGGGTGGCACCTTGAAGGAGCAGGACTGCAATGCAAAGTTCCCTAGTCCCTGGAAACCAGGGCTACTGACCAATAAAACTACTTGAGAGCCTGAGTTATCCTCTTGAAAAGGGAAAAGGACAATACTTTTCTCTTTTCATTTTTTCCCCTTTGGTTTCTTTTAAAATGGATTTAGGTACTTAAGAAACAAAACTACATTGTCAATTGATAGGATTTAGAAACCTAAGTGCCTAAATTATTTTTGAAAATGAGATTTAGACTACTAAATAAGTTGGGCATTGCAATGATGAGCACAATACCACCTAAATACATCCAAAAACCTGAGCCTGTGGCTATGGTGGGCTGTAGAAGTTAATTGTCTTTTTTGTTTCAACTGCTTTAGCTTTTCCCATAAGGAGGCAGTTGCTCTGACCAGCATGTCCAGAGGGTTGAGACCTAGATGCTGAGACATGATAAGTATTCACCCTCTTACCAAGGGAGTGATTAAGAGGTACAATCTACTACCTTCCTTAAAATTATGTCTCTAGCCTATGCAGATAAATTGCAGGATATGGAGACAAAAAATAAGCAAAAAAATAAGCATGTGCATCATTCCAATAAAATGAATGGTAGTTCATAGACTATTCCTATTACTGCTACTTATTTGTATTTAGTAGCTCTTAGAGCCCCAAGCAAAATAAGATCAGAAAGAGACCATCACCGCCTTGAAGAATGCGGAATCTAAATAAACAAGACAGACAAAGCCTGGGAGACAGGAAATATTAATATCTCTGTTTTACAACTAGGGCTCTGAATTGCCGAAAAATTAAATTACACAAGATCACGGTAGAAATGTGTGGCCAAGCTGGGGACTTACTCTAAATCTCCTAGGCTTTATCTACACTCTCTTAAGTTGATTTAACAAGGTCAACTTAACTTTTCAAGTGTAGACGCGGCAGAGAGCCATGGCTCCCCGCTGAGAAGGGACCCGCAGGTCCCTTCTGCCAGGAAGCCGCAGGTCCTGGCTAGAAGGGAGCTGCGGTTATTTCTCCCCATGACTCCCTTCTTGTTGGGATCCGTTCAGTCCTGGGGAGAAAGGAACCACGGCTCCCTTTTTCCCGGGACCCGTGGGTCCCAGGGAGAAAGGAGCCGCGGCTCCCTTCTTGCCAGGACCCGTGGGGTCCCGAGGAAAAAGGAGCATGGCTTCTTTCTCACCGGGACCTGTGCCCTAGGTTGACTTATAGAATAAGTCGTCTTAGGGTGGCCACACTGTTTTTAGGTTGACTTAACGAATTGACTTAATTGTTAAGTCGACGTAAAGAGTGATAGTTATTAAGTCGACTTAAAGAACTGCTTAAGTCGACTTAATGAAAACCAGGTGTGGACGAGGCTTTTTTAAGTCAACTTAAGCTTCCTTAAATCGATTTAATTTGCTAGGGTAGACATACCCGTAGAGTACAGACCAGGGGTTGGAAAATTGTGACACATATGCCAAAAGCAGCTCGTATGACCAGTTTGAGCAGCATGTGGCACCCTGGCTGGAGATGCAACACTTCTGACTCCAAGCAGTGCCACACAAGCCCTGGTCAATATGGGCTTACCCCTCCCTTCTCCCACATGCGCCCACCACTGCTGCAGGTAACCCCGCTGATGCCATTGGCCCGCAGACTCCGCTGCCATCACCGCTGGGCCTACGGACACTTCCACACCTCCATTGCTGCTGCTATGGCACACTGGGAGAGGGACAAGGGGTGGTTTGGCATAGACCTTCGTAAAGGTTGCCAACCCTTAGCCTAGACCAATTCTTTAAAAATAACACCTCTACACACTCTATGGAGGAAGTCACTGGGACAACTCACACAAGTTAATTTGCATGTGGCATTAACATTTGCAGGATCAGGGCCTAAATGTTCATTTAATGGCTAATATTATGCATCAAAGATCAAATTGTGCCCTGAGTTATACCTATTAAAATATGCCCTGGAAATAACAATATTTGGAATTTGTGATCCCCAAATAATTAAGTCCCTATATTTATTATACAGTTAGGAAAAAGATTTTAGTTACTAAATAAAAATAAGGCTGAGTAGGAAATGGTTTTCCTAATCTGTGAGAAACATGAGATCTTGACATTTTGATAAAAAGTTAAACATCTCAAGTGTTTACAAATAAAAATTGGGGAAAAAAATCATTAAATCAACTGAAACATTTCATATTCATATTTTTAAAAAAAATCAATGTTTTAAATTTTATTAATATTTACTATAAGTTAACTTATATTTTAAATAAAAAAAAACATTGTGAACTGAACCTTTCATTCTGGAAATGTCAAAATGGGATATTTCAACAATTTCAACGCATTTACAAAAATGGAACAGGAAATTCACCAAAATTTCAGGCTGAAAGTTTTGGTTTTGATAATTGGCATTTTCTGTTGGGGGAGTCAGGAGGAGGAAAAAAATTCCAAACTAGCATTATTTAAAAGCTTGGAATGTATGGCAGGAGATGTATTATTCAATAATTGCCTTCATCTGTTCATTCCCTTTGAAGCACTTGGCAGTGGTAACTGTCAGAGGACAGGATACTGTGCTAGATGGAACATTGTCCTGACCTAGTAAGACCATTCTTATGTTCTTTGGAGGAAAGAAAAAAAGGCTCATAATTCAAGGATAATAGGAAATAAACATATTTTCATTCCTTGAATTTTAGAATGTAATTGGTATTCCTGAATAATAAAATAATAACAGCTGTTGTGATAATTTAACAATTTTCAAAATTAATATAAAACTATCATAGTTGAAGATTCTAACTTAACTCAATATTTATTAAATACTCGTCAATAATTATAGAAAGTAAGTGCTCACCTCATATAAAAATAAGTCATTAAAATGTATTTGTTTTTCAATTGTATTAACTATGAAAGAAAATTATTCATTCTAATTCAAAAAGTGAACAAATCACTACTTTTTCCCCCTTTGAATTCATTCCTTTATTATACCAATGAAACATTAAAAGCAAATTAAGCTATAAATCTAATTTGATATTGATTAAAGTTTATTTTAAAGAGAAGAGGGCTAGGGTTGGTGCATTTTCATTTGAGATACAGCTTATGAAATACAAAGCAGATCCCTTTAGAGTAGTTCCCTTTTTATCTGAACAGAAGTCGATAAAGAAAACTCGAAAAATATCTATCAATCATTTCCATGTAAATGCAACAAAATTTTACTAGATACCAAAATGACAGCTAGGTTCTACTATGAAGGCTATAAATTAAAATCAAAACAGATCTCAGATAAATAGATTAAATAAATTTTTTGCTCTCTGCATATATTGTTATAAATCATGTATGTATACTCATCTATACTAAAAAAGAAGATACTTACAATTTGTTCACAATTTTTCAGGAATGTAATGTTTTTTAATTGATTTAAATTCATTTTTACATATTTAAAGAATGAGTTAAACAACCTCTCACTTTTCCCCTCTTAAAATCAAGTGCTGAGTGGAATGAATCACAGCCATGCCTCGCTTCAGCTGCATCAGATAAAGATGAGATTCTGATGCATCCCACATTATCTAGAATTATAGGGATTTTTCCACCTATAATGTTTGTAATTCTCTAAAGGATTCTTCCTCATTCACCAGTTTAATCACTATTAAATAGTCCAAGGGAAAGGGTTTCTAACACTTTAGGAAACACTTTGGTCTGTCCCCCCCTCCCCCCCAAAAAAACACTGTTTTTTTTCTCATTGCTCAGTTATAACCCTTTAAGATAACTATGGTCAGAATGTTCTTTCTTCAGAAGGGTAAGTGGGTATCTGAAAACTAATTATTTCCACTCAGTATCAGGTAATCCAACAAATAAAAGGTAGGGCCAGACACTTCAAATTGTTGTATGATTTATTTCCTCTGTTTGTTTGCCTCTTCCCCTCCCCCACGCCTCCCACCAGTTAGCTCTGCTATGGACAATTGTTGCGCTGCTGTGCACACTAGATAATGGTAATAAGCCACTTTCACCCTGGCAAATCTGATATATCCTTGATGAGTTTTTTGAATAGAGGATAGTCAGGACAGGTGTCCTGTTTCTGCTCCCATTGACATGAATTATAATTTCCCCCATGGTTTGAGTGAGAGTGGGGCAGGCACGAGATCTTAAAAGCAAAACTTCTATTTGCTTTTGATGACAATAAGTTCATCCTTACATATTTTGTAATGGAGGAATAACTATTCTTTAAAATTGTTTGGTAGCTTCAGTAGCGACTCGTGGCGAACGGGGGTGGTCCCAGAGGATTGGAAAAAGGCAAATATAGAACCTATTTTTAAGAAATGGAAAAAGGAGGATCTGGGGAACTACAGACCGGTCAGCCTCACCTCAATCCCTGGGAAAATCATGGAGCAGGTCCTCAAGGAATCCATCCTGAAACACTTGGAGGAAAATAGAGTGATCAGGAACAGTCAATATGGATTCACCAAGGGCAAATCATGCCTGACCAACCTGATTTCCTTCTATGATGAGATGACTGGATTTGTGGATGCGGGAAGAGCCGTTGACGTGGTATACCTTGACTTTAGCAAGGCTTTCGATACGGTTTCACACAGCATTCTCATCGGCAAGTTAAGGAAGTATGGGTTGGATGAGTGGACCATAAGATGGATGAAAAACTGGTTAGATCAACGGGCTCAGCGGGTAGGAATCAATGGCTCGATGTCTGGTTGGCAACTGGTAACGAGTGGAGTGACCCAGGGGTCGGTCCTGGGGCCAGTTCTATTCAACATCTTCATTAATGATCTTGATGATGGAATAGACTGCATGCTTAGTAAGTTTGCGGATGACACCAAGTTGGGGGGAATGGTAGATACTCTGGAGGGCAGGGACAGGATCCAGGGAGACTTGGACAAATTGGAACACTGGGCCGAAAGAAACCTCATGAGGTTCAACAAAGACAAGTGCAAAGTCCTGCACTTAGGATGGAAAAATCCCATGCACTGCTGCAGGCTGGGGACCGATCGGCTAAGTAGCAGCGCTGTAGAAAAGGACCTGGGGGTTATGGTGGACGGGAAGATGAATATGAGCCAACAGTGTGCCCCTGTTGTGAAAAAGGCCAATGGCATATTAGGCTGCATCAGTAGGAGTATTGCCAGCAGATCGAGGGATGTGATAATTCCCCTCTATTCGACACTGGTCAGGCCACATCTGGAATACTGTGTCCAGTTTTGGGCTCCCCACTATAGAAAGGATGTGGACAAATTAGAAAGAGTCCAGTGGAGGGCAACAAAAATGATTAGGGGGCTGGGGCACATGACTTATGAGGAGAGACTGAAGGAACTAGGCTTATTTAGACAACAGAGTCCTGTGGCACTTTTAAAGACTAACAGATTTATTTATCGCATGAGCTTTCGTGGGAGAAAATCCCACTTAGTCAGACGCTTTGAAGATGGGAAACTTACAGAAAGGGAGGAAATTAAATGCAGGGGAGTGTATGACATAGGATCAGGTCAGGCTGTAACAGCAAATCAAAATAGGTGTAGGATTTAAACACTGGGGAACAGCACATAGAGAAGCACAGAAACACTAAAGCAGGAACATATCCCTGCAACAGACCACGCTGCCAACTTTGCCCTCATATCTACACTGATGTCACCATCACAGGGCCGAATCAAGCCACCTACTCCATCAAGGGCTCGTTCACCTGCTCATCCACTAATGTGATTTATGCCATCATGTGCCGGAAATGCCCCTCTGCCTTATGTATTGGACAAACAGGACAGTCTCTGTGCCAAAAAATAAATGGACACAAATCTGACATCAGAAATTGCAACACTGCAAAACCTGTAGGGGAACACTTCAATCTCCCTGCTCACTCCCTTAACGACTTGTTAATAGCTGTGTTGAAACAGATGAATAACAAATCACAGCTTCAAAGAGAAACTGCAGAACTCGAACTTATATGCAAATTTGACTCAGTTGTCTTGGGGTTAAACAGGGACTATGGATTTTTCTCGCATTACAACAAGTGATTTGACCTCCCCCTCCTCTATGTGCTGTTCCCCAGTGTTTTGAATCCTAACACCTATTTTGATTTGCTGTTACAGCCTGACCTGATTCTATGTCATACACTCCCCTGCATTTAATTTCCTCCCACTCTGTAACTTTCCTGTCTTCAAAGCGTCTGACTAAGTGGGATTTTCTCCCACGAAAGCTCATGCGATAAATACATCTGTTAGTCTTTAATAGTGCCACAGGACTCTGTTGTCTTCAATCTGGCTGCAGTGATGGGGAGGAAGGGAAGGATATGTGTTTCTGGTGGAGTAGCCAGGACCTACCATGCTTGAGGAGGAACAGGACTCTAAAAATCAGTGGCTTCCAGGTTGACGGTCACTTTGCAGGGCACCCAATGTGACTTAGGGTATGTGCTTCAGTATGTAAAGACAGTCATTCACCTAACCTAGTGCTTTGTCTCTGCAAGTGTGACATACTGTGAGTAATCTGCAGGTTAAAATAGTGAATGTAAAACTAATCACAGAAGCATCAAAATGTTTCACTAAATATGAAGTGATTTGTAGTTCTTTAAGTTGTAAACATCAATATGTTTTTTATGACTTGAGAGACTGGTGGCCCTTCAGGGTTATAAAAATGATACATTTTTGGCCCTTGAGACAAAAAGTTTGGGAACCACTGATATAAAGTGATAACTTGTTGCACAACATTGCACCTTTCAACCTTATGGCTGCATTTCCTGACATCTGAGTCCTTGATTTCTGAACTTTAATTTTTCATTAATTGTTCCATTTACTTTTACAAGGGATATATTATATTATATTATATTATATTATATTATATTATATTATATTGCTACCTGTGCAGAATATTACATTAAAAAAAAAACAAAAACAATGGCATATGTGGTCCTGCTGTGTTGTGAGAAAAGCTGGTAACAACATGAGAAAAGCTTTGCAGTTTTGACAAATTACACTTAGAGTTGACCAGCAAGCTGAAATCGAAAAGATCTACAGCTTTGAGTAAGCTATATATAAAGTGCATATCTCTTCTCTGACATGTGGCTTGTGATTTGAGTAATCTGTCCTTAAATTACAATTATAATTATAATGGATGAGCATAATGTCAGTACAAAGATGGCCAGATGGGTTTTAGCTGGTCTGATTCTAGGGAATGAAATGGGATAATTGCTAGTGTTATCAAATTTGACCTAACTCACAGTCATTTTGATTTTTAATGTTCTGGAATCAAAGCCAAGAAATTGCATGATTTTCTGGGACTCTTTACATATATAACTTTTTAAAAATCATATTTAAACAGCAAATACTGTGGCATTTCTCCAAATGCAGAAATTTATCAAGTTTAAGGGACACTTTAATGAGCTCAGGACAGTTTGAATATCCCTTCAGATTCCCTGCTGTTGAGAGTGGTGCTAATCTTACACAATGTTTATCTAACTCATTGATCAGATATTTAGTGCAGTTGATCCACAAAAGAATTGATTTGTTGTGAGAGAGGGATACTCTCTTTGCAATTTTATACCATCAATTTTCAGAGGGAAACTTTTGGAATGAAATTAGGGATTGTGTAAAAGAGTAGAAAAAAGAAAATTATTTTGATGTATTTGCACTGTATAATCTTAAAAAACAAACAAACATAAAACAGCCACCCCAACCCATTCTCCCATATTAAATATTCAATTGCAAATTCATGAACTGAAAAGTAAAGCAATGACAAAATTACGGTTGTCTGTATATATACATTATTATACAGCCTTTAAGTACATGATCACACACTCTCTGACTTCCCCATTCTCCTAATCCCTTCCTAATTCAGTATACAGATTGGACAATGCTCACTGAAAGAGGAAACTGTTCAATATTCATTTGTATTCCCATTAATAAATATGTGACTTCCATGCCTTATTTACTGGATTATGATTTTCCCTATTTCTCCAAGTTTTTATTTAGTACTTTGACAAAAAGTTATTTTTACCAGTTACTTGTAAATAAATGACTCATTTGATAGGACAGTAATGGGAATCAGTCAACAGGTGAAGAGTGACAGGAATGTGAGTTACCTATATTAATCTTTTTATCAACAAATATTACCAACTAAAAAGAACATTTTCAACATTCAATGTTGGAAAACTACTTTTAAAATCTATCTGTAGGTACCATAAACATAGATTATTTGTATTTATCCCTCTAATTTAATATGCAAATTGAAGTTATGTTTTCTAATTGTTTCTGCAAATTAGAGTATAAAAACTTCTCTATTTTGGTGTTCTTTTTCCATCACTAAACGGAGTGGTAAAGTGGTAATACAACTTCTTATCACTAAGGCTATGTCGATACTGACAGTGGCAAAATTGCTGCTGTCAGTGTGCTCTTCCGGATGCGATTGAGTGGTCTGGGTAGATGTGCTCAATCACTTCAGAGATTGCCCTCATAACTCCTGCCCTGGAAGTGGTATATCGCAAAGGCGATGGGATGGCATTTCCGGTCACCTTAGCAAAGTGTGTAAGGGGTAGTTAGTAAGTCATCAGGAGATATATAAGGTATTTTACGTTCCTTGTGTATCTCCTGTCAATTGCAAGTGTAGACTCGCGCTTAATCTGGGTTGGTCATGCATTAGACATTTTGAATATGACATTTTGAAGATGACTATGAAAGATGAATTATCATAGGAGAACGTTTGTTAATCTCTCATTTGCCTATGATATAGTTAATTATTGTGCGTTCCTTCCTCAGCTACTAATGATAATAAAGAACCACTACTTCAGAAAACTAATACAGACTATACTATAGAACAGAAAAAAAATTCATGACCTTTTGTGCTGAATGCGATTAATGGCAACAACAGGAGGATGGCCTCCCAGAAGATTGTGTCTTAGCACCTGTATTATACAACATCCATACAAATGACCAGGCAGGTTGTCCTGACACCAGGTGTTTTATCTACACAGATGATGTATGTGTCACCACACATCACAAGGAATTTGGCATATTGAAGAGTACTCTGGTGAATCACGTAACAAACTGGACAAGTACTGTGCACCCAGCTAACTGTGTACAAAACCAGCAAAGATGCAAGTCAGTGCAGTCTATCTAAAAAAATGAGAGTCCTTATGCAAACTCAACACCAGATGGCTTGGAACAAAACTTACTTATTTCATAAATCCTGTATACTTTGATATTTCTCTTGACGTCACAGTCTCCTTTAGAACCCAGGTCAAGAAAACTAAACTTAAGATGAACATACAAAATAACTTTCTCAGCAAGTCAGTTATATGCAGGTGGGGCACACTTCCACTCATACAAAGCAGCTAGACTGTGTACTTAATACTTCCTGCTGCTATATTACAGGATGCCCACTCATGTCAATGGCCTCTTCATTCTCGCAGGTATTGCTCCTTCTGATATATGCTGGGAAGTTGCTTGTACAGTAGAGGGCACAAGACAATTCAACAATCCATATCTGCTATATAATATCAACACTGAGTCAACTGAAGTCACAACAAAGGTTTCTTGCCACCCTTAAACCCCTAAAATTATCATCCTAGTAGACAAGGGTTTAATTACAGCAAACAAGAGTATGGAATGATCCAGTACCTATTTGGCAGTTTGGGGTGCCCGGTCAAGCACTTACAAGCCAGTGCAGATCAAACCTGTAATATATGGGGTTTCTTTAATCAACTCCAGACTGAAGGTTGCTAGACTAGAGGAACAATAATCAAATGGGGTCACATCATTGGCCCTATTACTTGTGACTGTTACAAATATTCTCAAAAAATTAAGCATCTCCTTCAATTCTAGCTGCTTGATATTCAAAAGTGAATGTTTTTCAGTGACCTTGCAGAGTGCAATGATTGGGCAATTGTATGTGCAGGAAAGGGTATGAGGAGACAAAAAGAAGTGTGCAGAGTGATAGCTAGTTTCATGAAAGATCTAGAGGTATATCTTCTAAGGTACATTAATCTTCAGTATTGTACAAGAACTTCCAGAAAGGACAAAGAAATTTGGTTTGATATATATGTTCTAAAATGTTAGCTACATCAGATTATAAAATTAAAAATTAAAGCTGGCTTGTTTACATTCTGGTTTTGGGACAAAGAACTCCTGTTTAATAGCCCTAAACCCTCCTACTGCAAGGTCAAATGTTCATTCTGCTACAACTCTGGTAGTTTCCTTGACATTATTAACTTTAATGAAACTTTGATGTGAATTCCATTGAAGAGAATGTCCTTTCCGAAGTATAGTTTCTGCCTTACTTTCTTTAACAATTAGACAGAAACATATTAGTGTCTCCATGGAAGTTTCAAAATGATGATGTATTTCTCCTCAGTTTCTTATTTCATGTTCTGATGTTGAAGTCCCATTTTCTATTAAACTCAGAATAGGGGTCAAATTCAGAAGTACAGTTATAATGTTAGCCCTCTTAATCTCAGTGAGACTCCTCACACTCAGATTTCCTTTCACACATTCTCCTGATGTCTAAGCCTAAGGTGGTCTTGAATACACATCAAATGATAGTTTAAGAGTGTGATATTTTAAATTACTTTTTACAGCTCCTTGCAACTCCTTGGTGTGTAAATTAAATCAACTTAGACTCCATAAACTATCACTAGAACAAGTTTAAAGGGCTTTTGGGGAGTCTGAGTGAATAAAGAAAGTCTAAGTGTAAAATATCATACAAGTCCATCTCAATTTCTAAAAATAAACTATAATTATGTTAGGAAATAGTAGATGAATACAGATTTATGTAAACACTTATTTTATATTAGGATATAAACTTTTAAAGAAATAGAGCTCTCACTGAACAAATTAGGATGACCAGATGTCCTGATTTTATAGGGAAAATCCCAGTTTGGGGCACTTTTTCATATATAGGTATAAATTATCCTCTAGCCCTATCCCAATTTTTCTCACTTACCTGGTCATACCAGTGAACATCTTTAGCTGTTATATATCCTGTTGTATATCCTGTTAATTTACCATTAAAACATAATTAACTGTTGCAGCTCTGGCTGATAATAGCTTAGTTGTGAGAAAAAATGTTTAAAAAATTGTATGTATTAAATATATAAATATTAAATATTGGATTTAAAAAGAAAAATGTTAGTGTCATGAAAGTGTGTGGTGCAAAAAAGTAGGTAAAATTTGTGCCAGTACTTTCATACATTCAAGGATTTATAACTCTGCATTAACAATTCTTTTTGGATTAAAATTTGGTTTTGGGCAAATAAATTAAACCACAGTGCTTCACTCTCCATTTGAAAGAAACAATCTTGACAATGTGAGGATAGATTGGGAAAAGAAAATGAGCCAATGAATCTCTCCAGAGGATACGAGGTTTGTGATGTTAACCACTAGGAGCATTACAAGTTCAGCCTCATGGAGAGAATATCGGAGGAAAATTATGAGTTGATATTTTCACACACTGGACTTGCAACACAGGCAGAAAATCCACAGCAAAATGTGGGAGGGAATGCCATGCTTGAGGAACCAAATGTATAGCATTTGGGAATATCTAAAATTCAAAAACTTCATATCTGTTAGAAAATCAGTACAAGAATTATTTCAGGAAATAATCCTCATTTTTTTATTTCTATGGTATTAAGTAACTGTCCAGATTGCCTTAAATTAAACAAAAAAGGGATAACTGTTTGAGATCCTTTTAAATGCAGCTAATAAATGTACTTAACAGCTTGTATGGGATGAAATTATGAGTGAGTAGAATTAAAGCATTAAGAGAAATGGTTAAATTTATTGTCTGTGTTAGATTAACAACTGAAATATTTATGGAAAGGGAGCAAGTTAAAATGCTGATTTTTTTAAGAGTCTACAATAACTCTATTCATGTACTAATAACCCATAATCTTGGTTGTCCTGACTCTGCTGCATTCCATTTTCTTTTATTTCTAACACCTTTCCTTTTGCTGCTTATATAAGAAAACAACTTGGACTGCTCACAATTCTGAGTGCCTTAATAAAAAAAAGATGGTACTGAAGATAATTAAGAGAGGCTAGCAGAGGAAGAGGTGGCAAAGGAAGATTTTTTTCTTTTTAGTTTCTTTATTGTTTTTAACTCTTCTACTATTAGGTAGACTTAGGGCTAGATTGTGTGCTGCTGAGATCAACAGTACCATTTTCACCTAAGAAAGGCACAGAAAAAAGACACATATTTTTTATGATTATGCCATTTTGGCTACCACAGTTATCTTCAGCTGAGCCCATGAGGAACAATACTTTTGTATGTGTGTGTAATTCTTTTTTATCATCATTCTGAAGGGGGGGGATATGTTTGTACTGGGAGATGATTCCACAATCTAGTGCTTGCTGTCAGGATAATTTTCTTGATATTCTGGCTAAATTTTCCCTTGTTCAAAATCATGTCATTATTCCTAACTGTATCCTCTTTTGTCATAATAATAATCCCTTTCCCTCCTTGGGGTTTGCATCATTCGATACTTATTTCATTCACATGCTGCATTGTCATTCTTTTGGCCTGTCCTGAAACAAAGCTCAGATAAATTGTGGTTACAATAGGTCATGGCCACAACATTGTTTATATTAAAATCTTAATATGTTTCTCCTCTTTCTTCATTAGTCTAGAACATTTGTTGTCTTATATTATGAGAGACCATCCTCTTTCACCCTCAGGAACTGTAGTAAATATAATTAAATTGTGTAAACAGTATTGTGGAATTCTGAATATGTGCCTTAAAATAGTATTATATTCTAATATATCAAACTGTGACCTTGCTAAATGGCTTTTTCAACTGCATGTCCTAAAACAACTTGTAGTATTGTTTATGCTGTTAAACAATTACCACATTTCTCCCTATGTGAGATTGCATTACGATGGAGGGTGAACATTACTCTATTCATGGATATGAATTATGCTAATTGACACATCCCTACATTGGGGACAATGCAGAGCAGTAATAATCCTTGGGGAACTCCAGGATATATTGAGTCTCTTCAATATGCTGTGCTACATTCCTTTCTCTACAGCTAACTAGTAGCATAGGCAAATGATTGGGATGGAGTCAGGATCTTCTGGACTTCTTTCATGATCATTCATTCCATTAGAGGAGTAGATAATATATCCCCTTCACTCCTGAATGGATGATGAGTCCCAGACTCATGCCTGACCATTCTCCAAGGAACCATTGGACACCAGGACCATCATGCAGAAGGACTATGTAACTCTGTACCAGCTCTGGTCCCTTGTGATCCCCATTTGCTCCCTAGCAATGCAGTCCCACTGATATCTTGCTACTAAAGATTCTGCCTGGGTGTGACTGTCCTTATCCGTGAGGAAATGATAATACCTTCCTGGCATTATCTTTGGGCAAACTCCATGGCGTCAGAGAGGAGATGATGCGTCTTCTCCTGTGATCCTGACTCCTCCCAACCATCCTGTCCTCTCCTGTTTCCATACCTCAGACTCAGAAATGACCTCTAAGATTCCACAGGAGAAGGGGCAAAGAACTCCACTGACTCCCCCTCCCCACTGCTTTGTCTCCAGTGCCTCCACAGCACAAATTCTGTAAGGCTTCCATAGTATCTATAATGGTGAGTGGGGTGGAGGGAAATAAATGTTTTCATCTGACAGTTTGTTTTTTACCGCATAGTTCAGAATACCAAATAGTTTTGTAATTAAGGGGATTGGTTTTGAATGCATCATGAAACAACAACAATTTCAAATTTCATTTAAGAGACTATTTAAAGAATCCTCTTCTATTAGTTCTATATATACTCATGAAGAACAGGTAATCTAGTGTCCAAAGGAACTCGTGGAGATTCCCAAGTTGTTTATAAAAATACTTCCTTTTTGCTGTTGAGTTTAACATTTTTGTTGTGTGATTATCAGCAATTTATGGCAGAATGGGCTTCCACTGGTTGATAGTTGTCATGTGATTTTTTAAATATAACTAGTTTAATTACTTTAGTGTTCTAAATGTGGAGTTTCCATCTTCCATTGTTAAAGGGTTCAGATTCCCCCTCAAGCTGGGTGGTATGGGGAATGGGAGCGAAGATCTGGGGGAGGGTAGCACCATTATAAATTTATAAATATAAGTTGCAGAGTATAACAATGAGTAATGTGGTTTTCTGCCAGCATTATATTACTGAGCAGTAGTACATCATCAAAGTCACATCATTTGGATGATGTATTATACTAATAAAGCATAAGTATGACTATACTGATATATTTGTGTAACACAATACATCATCACAACAGTATCACTCTAATGATTTATCAGGGCAGTTCATCACTAAAGTGACGTCGTTCTGATGTTGTAGTGCCAGCAAGAATGCATAATTCAGAGCTGAGCTGCCTATTTTTGTTAATTATTAAAAAATATTATTCAAAACAAAAAAATTATATAGAAAATGGAAAGGAAAGAAAGATGGTAGATAGGCTTTGAATTCTCTAAAAGCCTATTAGAACTTCAGAATGTTACTGTTTTATAGTTGTGAAACAGACAAGGAAACAGAAACAAAACACCAGATTAGTTCCAAAGCACAGTTTGTATATTTATACCTGTCAATACACACAAGTCTTTGGTTTCAGTTAAAGACTCTACATTCAAGAATGGTTCAACTATTTGTTTCTAAATTATTTTTGTTATGACTCTTAGAGAGACAGCACTATATATATGCCCAAAACATTTTTTTCAAAACTTTTCAAAAGACCAAGAGACAGTTTCTAGTTGTGCTGGGGTAAATCCAGGCACTCCATTAAAAAATAGATGAACTAATGTAATTTGGAGCAGAATGTGGCCCCAGATCTGTTCATCAAATAGGGTGGGATATAATTTATACACAAATGAATAAAAAACATAGGACAAATGTTCCAGTATAAGCTGGTGCAGAGACTGTTGTTGAGGAGGTTAATGTAGAGTAAAAGAAAATTTGGTGCTTGGCACATGCTGAATGGGAAAAGGTCTGTCTTATATAAACGAAGTGTCTATGAGCCACAGCATCTTTATCCTCCATTTCTACTCCATCATGCTTCTTGTTAAAATAAAAGCCAGAATTTGGCGCAAAAAGGAGCAATCAAGAGAGAAGATACTTCAGTATGGATATTTGTGAAGAAAAAGAAGGGCGGTATGATGAAATCAATAAAGTGATACATTCAATGGTATATAACTGAATATAAATTCACTTCAGTGACAACTGAATACCAATGGAATCCGTGACTCAGACTCCCCAAATAATTAATCCAAATAATTAATAATAAAATTGCTAATATTTTCCTTCCCTACAATTTTCAGAAATGACAGGCTGAATTTGTGCCAAAATTCATTGCTACTATTTATTTTTACTGTGGTACCAATGACCATAGAATCATAGGGATGGAAGGGACCTCATGACGTCATCTAGTCCAACCCCCTGCTAAAAAGCAGGACCACTCCCACTAAATCACTCCAGCCAGGGTTTTGTCTAACTGGGCCTTAAAAATCTCCAAAGATGGAGATTTTACCACCTCCCTACATAGCTCATTCCAATGCTCCACCACCCTCCTAGTGAGAAAGTTTTTCCTAATATCCAACCTTGACCTCCCCAGCTGTAATTTGAAACCACTGCTTCTTGTTCTGTCCTCTGTTACCATCAAGAATAGCCTAGCTCTCTCCTCTTTGGAGCACCCCTTCAAGTAGTTGAAGGTTGCTATCAAATCTCCCCTCAGTCTTCTCTTCTGTAGACTAAGCCTAGTTCCTTCAGTATCTCCTCATAAGTCATGTATCCCAGCCCCCTAATCATTTTTGTTGCCCTCCGCTGGACTCCTTCTAATTTATGCACATTCTTTCTGTAGTGGGGAGCCCAAAACTAGACACAGTATTCCAGATGTGGCCTGACCAGTGTCGAATAGAGGGGAATTATCACATCCCTCGATCTGCTGGCAATACTCCTACTGATGCAGCCTAATATGCCATTGGCCTTTTTGGCAACAAGGGCACATTGTTGGCTCATATTCATCTTCCCATCCACCATAACCCCCAGGTCCTTTTCTACAGCGCTGCTACTTAGCCGATCGGTCCCCAGCCTGTAGCAGTGCATGGGATTTTTCCACCCTAAGTGCAGGACTTTGCACTTGCCTTTGTTGAACCTCATGAGGTTTCTTTCGGCCCAGTGTTCCAATTTGTCCAAGTCTCCCTGGATCCTGTCCCTGCCCTCCAGAGTAACTACCATTCCCCCCAGCTTGGTGTCATCTGCGAATTTACTATCTATAGTATCTATCTTACAGTCTATCCCATCATCAAGATCATTAATAAAGATGTTGAATAGAACCTGCCCCAGGACCGACCCCTGGGGCACTCCACTCATTACCGGTTGCAAACGAGACATCGAGCCATTGATTCTTACCCGCTGAGCCCGTTGATCTAGCCAGTTTTCTATCCATCTTATGGTCCACTCGTCCAACCCATAATTCCTTAACTTGCCGACGAGAATGCTGTGGGAAACCGTATCAAAAGCCTTGCTAAAGTAGAGGTATACCATGTCAACAGCTCTTCCCGGGTCCACAAATCCAGTCATCTCATCATAGAAGCTAATCAGGTTGGTCAGACATGATTTGCCCTGGGTGAATCCACGTTGACTGCTCCTGATCACTCTATTTTCCTCCAAGTGTTTCAGGATGTATTCTTTGAGGACCTGCTCCATGATTTTTCCAGGGATTGAGGTGAGGCTGACTGCTCTGTAGTTCCCCAGATCCTCCTTTTTCCCATTCTTGAAGATAGGTACTATATTTGCCTTTTTCCAATCCTCCAGGACCTTCCCCGTTCACCATGAGTTCTCAAAGATAATGGCCAGTGGCTCTGCAATCACTTCAGCCAACTCCCTCAGCACCCTCGGATGTAGTTCATCCGGCCCCATGGACTTGTGCACGTCCAATTTCTTTAAGTAATCCCTAACCTGACTTTCCATCACTGAGGGCCGCTCTTCTCTCCATTCCGCATTACCCCATGTAGTAACCTGGGAGCTGGACCTCCCTGTGAAGACTGAAGTAAAAAAAGCATTGAGTACTTCAGCCTTTTCTGCATCATCCACCACGAGGATGCCTGCCCCATTCAGTAAGGGAACTACACCACCTCTGATCCTTGTCTTGTTGCTAACATACTTGTAGAACCCCTTCCTGTTATCCTTCACATCTCTTGCTAGCTGCAACTCCAATTGTCCTTTGGCCTTTCTGATTTTATCCCTGCAGTCCTGAGCAATATCTTTATACACCTCCCTTGTCATCTGTCCAAGCTTCCATTTCTTGTAAGCTTCCCTTTTATGTTTTAGTTCCCCACATAGTTCCCTGCTAAGTCACGCTGGACGCCGTCCACATTTGCTGTTCTTTCTGCACATCGGAATGTTATATTCCTGTGCTTTTAACACGGTTTCTTTAAAATACAGCCAGCTGTCTTGGACACCTTTCTCCTTCAGATCAGCAGATACCTGTTTTAACTGAAAATCAAACCTCTCATTTGCACAAAACAATAACTGGAGGCAGGATTACTTTCAATGAATTGGTTTTATACGCAGAGGCGGCCTTAGGCTATCTGGGTCCCTAGGCGAAGGCCCATTGTGGGGTCCCCTACAAGGACTAAACCCCTAACTGGCCCGTGAGCCCCTAGTCAGCCCTGAGGCAGGCTGCACCAGCCCTCGTGCCAGCCCTGAGCCAGCCCCCACGCTCCAAACTGGCCCCTGCACCAGTCCCGGGCCCCTGCACCAGCCCCCAAGCTACCCCCTGGGCTGACCTCCGGGCCCCCGAGCTGGTCCCCAAGCCCCCGAACAGGGCTGCGCTGGTTCCCAGGCCCCTGAACCAGCCTCCAGCCCCCAAACTGGCTCCCCGCACAGCACTTACCTTTCTGTGGAGTTGGGGACAGGGCGGAGCGGGGAAACATGGCCAGCAGGAGGGAGCTTGGAACCACAACAGGCCACGCTGGGGGCTGGGGCCAGCAAAGGGAGCCTGAGCGGTGCTGCTGCCATGCAGGATCAGCTCGCGTGTCATGCCGGGGATTGCTGACCCCTGTTAGGAGAAGCAAGTGACTGCCCCTGACGGGGCCCCTTGCTGTTTGGGGCCTTAGGTGACCATCTGCCTCGCCTACCCCAAAAGCCATCTCTATTTATATGTATTTAATGTCTTACATTGTGCTACTTCCGTGCTGTCACTGATCATCATTTCATTCTGAACAATTCCTTCTGTCTATTTGTCTTTGTGCCTGTTACAGGCTGCATCTACCCATTTCCCTGTGGAGTAGGATAGGGAATAGGGTGGCCCCAATGTAGAGAATGCCACTTGCCTTACTTTTCTTAGACTCAGGACAGTATGACCCAGTAACCAGTATCAATTGTGCTAACCCTAATCCTACCCCTTCCAGATGTGCAGTAATAGATAGTACTTGACTAGGATTTTAGCTGTTGTCAAACACAATGACTAAAACAACCCTTTTATTATTGTCAGTCTCTGTTAGATCTAGAAGTAATTGATTCAAGGTCATTCCTATGGCACCACAGAACACTGCCACTACCACCAAACTACTAAGACTACAAACCACAGTCTAGTGAAACACAACTTCTTTTCACCTCACATCATCTTTACGGATATTGGGAGCAGTACAGTGTCATCATTCATTTATGTTAATGGCTTGTTCCTCCATTAATCCCTGCTTGGTCAGGTTTCCTCATACAATGTCCTTCCATAGTCGATGGCCAGCCTCCTGCTCTGCATGACTTCGGTTGCATTTGCATTTTTTTCTTTGGCATCCCATTATTTGTTTCTCTTTTATAGTACCCCTCTCATAATATTTTTTTATTACAGAAAGGTCTTTGGAAAAGAGGACACTGAGAGGGGACATGATAACAGTTTTCAAGTACCTAAAAGATTGTTATGAGGAGAGAGAAAAATTATTCTCTTTGGCTATGTCTACACTGGCAATTTAAATCGACTTAAGGAGACTTAAGTCGACTTAAATTAAGCCATGTCCACACCTGGCTGTCATTAAGTTGACTTAAGCAACTCCTTAAGCCGACTTAATAACTACCGGTCTTTAGGTCGACTTAACTCTTAAGTCGAATGGTTAAGTGAACCTAAAGACACTGTGGCCACCCTAGGTCGATTTATTCTATATGTCGACCTAGGGCATGGTCCCGGGGAGACGGAAGCCATGGGTCCCTCCTCAGCGGGGAGCCACAAAGCCGCGTCTACACTTGAGAAGTTAACACTTAACAGAGTTGATTTAACTTTTCAAGTGTAGACATAGCCTTTAACGGTTGATGATAGGACAAGAAGCAATGGGATTAAATTACAGCAAGGGAGATTTAGGTTGGACATTAGGAAAAAAAATTGTAACTGTCGGGGTGATTAACCACAGGAATAAGTTGCCTACGGTTGTAGAATCTCTATCATTGGAAATTTTTAAGAACAGGTTAGACAAACATCTGTCAGGGATGGTTTACTTTAAATGGTACTTGGTCCTGCCATGAGTGCATATGACTGAACTCAATGATTTCTCATGGTCCCTTCCTGTCTCTATGATTTTTTTTTGCTGTGTTTTCACATCCTACTCTCCTTCTATCTTTTTTTTTGGTCTTAAACTTATTCTGCTTTACAAGTGAGATCTTCCAAAGAACTCTCATCTCTGCTGCCTCCAGCCTTCTGATATCTGTTTCATTTAATGTAGCTGGGATGAAGTAATACTATTAGTACAATGGGTGATAAATTTTCACTTTGGAACCAAACATAATGTTTTCATCATTCTATAATTTCATCAATTTCTGAGCAGCACTTGTAGCTGAAGCATATCTCTTTTTAACCTCTTCCTTGATGGGGTCATCAGCACTGATCAAGCTTCCTCGGTATAAATAACATTTTACTTGCTCTATAACACCACTGTGTCTGCATTTCAACACTCTATCTGTTATCTTTTTTCCAAGTTGCAACAGCTTCTTGTTCTTGGCATTTATTTCAAATCTAAGTTGTCTACATGATGTCATCTTAATAAACTACAGAGCTTAACTCCAGATGACCAAATGTTACACCCTCCACCTTACCAACCATTCTTAACATCAGATGTAAGAATATGAAGAAAAGTGACATTGATTCTATGTCTCCTTGTCTCACTTCAAACTTTAACTTTAAAAGGTTGCTCAGTTCTTAGAGCACTGCAGAAATCATCATATATAACTTTTATAGGTGCAGTTATCCCATCTGGAACTCCATCTGATTTTATTATTTTCCATAATGCTTCCCTCCAAATCATGGCAGTTTAACATAGTGAACAGAAATCAAATTATTTTACAATATAAAATTAGAATGGTACATTGTGAGTCTAATTTTGCACTGGTATATAATGGGAGAAGGCTCAGTGCACAAGGAATCTTATCTCCCACTTATCTCTCCTTTGCTTTTGTCATCCACTCCTCAGACTGAGCAGGTTAAAAAGGATATAAGCCCTATAGGCTGCAACCGAAGGAGAGTCAGCGACTGATAAAGTCTTATTGAATATAAAGTCCAGCTGGGCAGGGACAGGTGGGAGCTTGTATAAAGCCAGGAAGTTCAGAGCAGAAGGGCTTAAGGGAAGACCTCTGCAGTCACTCCTTAGATAGAAATGGAGTTGTCAATGGCCAAGGTAGAGTTGTAGGAGTGGGAGTTGTAGGAGGAGAGTAAGCTAAACCAAGGTAGGGGAGAGAGTAGCCAATGGGAGTGGCAAAATCTTGGGCTGGTAAACCAAGGGTTAAATCAGAAGATAGAGAAAGGAAGCAGGAATGAAGCCGGGAAATAGCAATGGTGTCTGAGATGGAGTAGGCTGTTGTTGCTAGGTATGGAGTTCCTGGATTGGAACCTATAGTAGTGGATAGGTCCACATTTCCCAGTCAGCCCCTGAGAAAGTGGTATTAAACCTAAATGTGGACCAGAGGACTACCTGATCTGGCATACAGATAGCTTGCCCAAGGGGACTTGGACACACCCGAAAGGGATCACTAACTAATAAGCTGGTTAGAGGGTCAAGTCATGAAGAAAGAGTCCCCTGAGTTTGAGAGAGGGAGCAAAGAGAGAGAAAGAGAGACCATTGTATGAACAGCTGATGCCAGACCAGTGAGAGCTGATCCACAGACCCAAGATGATGTTCCAGTAATGAATAAAACCCATTACAGCACCAGTAGCTACATATCACAGGGTGCGTCTACACTTGAAAATTAAGTTGACTTAAGCTTGCTTAAGTCAACTTAATTTACCCCACATCTACACTACAGTTTCCTTAAGTCGACTTAAGCAGCTGCTTAAGTCGACTTAAGCACCTCGTATGAAGTCGACTTTGAAGCTTAAGTCGACTATTTAAGTCGACTTAAGCCAGTGTAGACATGGGGTAGCCCTAAGTCGTCTTAGTCAACTTAGGGCATGGGTCTCTTCTCGCCGGGACCACTCAGGTCCTGGCAAGAAGGGACCGCGGGACTCGCTTCCTTCTCCCCAGGACCTGCGCTCCAGCTGGAGCACGGACACTGGAGAGAAGGAAGCCCCATGCTTCCTCCTAGCTGGGACCCTGCGGTCCCGATGAGTAGGGAGAGCCAGAGACCCACGCTCCAGCTGCTCAGCAGCCGGCAGCTAGAGCAGGGATCCCGGGGAGAAGGGACCATGGGGCTCCCTTCTCGCCGGGACCATTCAGGTTTCCACAAAGAGCCGGCGTGCCGGCAATTGTGGCATGGCTGTGCGCCAGCTTGTGGGAAACCTCCAACGGCTTCCCAGAAGCTGGAGCACAGCCCTGGCTAGGAGGGAGTGTGGGGCTCCCTCCTAGCCAGACTGAGTGGTCCCGGTGAGAAGGAAGCCCCGTGGTCCCTTCTTGCTGGGGCCTGAGTGGTCCCGGCGAGAAGGGAGCCCTGCAGAACCTTCTTGCCGGGACGTGAGTGGTCCCGATGAGAAGGGAGCTCTGTGGTCCCTTCTCCTCGGGATCCCTGCTCCAGCTGCTGGCTGCTGGAGCGCGGGTCTCCGGATCTTCCTCCTTGCCGGGACCACTCGGGTCCCAGGGAAGTTCTCCCCGAGACTTGAGCAGTCCCGGCTAGAAGGGTTCCCTTCTGCCCGGGACATGAGAAGTCCCGAGCAGAAGGGAGCCGAGTGGTCTGGGGCAGAAGGGAGCTCCTCTCTCCCTTTTCCCCCGGACCGCACAGGGGCTTGCTGCCCCAGGGAGAGCCAGCCCTGCATGGGGATGGCTCTCCCTGGACTGAGCTAGTCGACTCAGAGAGTCTAGTGTAGACTCTCTAAGTCAAATTAGTAAGGCCCCCTTTAAGTCGACTTAGGTGTCCAGTGTGGAGTCTCTAAGTCGACTTAATAAGGTTGACTTAAAGTCGACTTATTAAAGTCGACTTATTTAAGTCGACCTAAATTCCCCAGTGTAGACATAGCTATAGTGTGGCCCACTTAGAGGGAAATAAGACTGGTATAAAAATGATTTTAATTTTGTAGGGATTTGTCTCTCTCCTCTCTACTACCTTGTAATGAGGGAAAAATGCAAACAGCAATTACATTTTCCTCAAAAATAAAGGCTCTGTTCTGTAAACAGGTTATATTTTTTAACTATGTATGTGGTCACTCTTTATATAGTACCTCATGATCTTTAATGTATTTAAGTTCACAATAACCCTGCGGGGAAGTATTATGGTGCGATATTACAGATGGCTAGCTGAGCAACAGAGACACAGTGACTTGCTGAAGTTACACAGGTTGCCTGAGAGACTTAGCCACATGAATAAGGCTTTGAGGATTAGGCTAATTAACAACTTGCATTATATTTTGGATATGACTGGCTTTTCTGATTGGAAATCAGGATAGTTTTAGATGAGCCAAATCTTCAACTCGAGTGAATTAGTGTAGTTTTATTGACTTTGTAATTTACATCTGATGAGAATCTAACTTAATGGGTCCTGGATAAATGGATGAGAGACAGGGTCAATGCTTACAGAAACACTTATGTGTGTGTGGATTTGCAGTATTATTTTTGCACCTTACAAGATTTACCTAATTACTTTGGTTAATTTCTAAATTAATTGCAATCTTCAATAGAAGAACTTTAGTTAGAGCCCTATAATTTTCATTTTAAATGCATAATAATAATTTTTGCCTCTGTTGCAAATGTATCCTGCACACTGTGCTGGACATAAGAACTATGATTAAAAAAAAAAAAAAAAATAACATATCCTGGGACTGAGTCTTCCAAGTTTCAAGGGATGAAGGATGGGCTATGAGCCATATAAATGTTGTCTTTTGTTTTCTTGAATCTATAGTATTTTTAGTAGTTGTATAATGTATAGTTACTTCATGTTGTTAAAACAGGTATGTATTCCTGGCATCCTCAAATCTATTGTCTGAAGCAGCAGAGCCTAACATCTTGGCCCATATGTTGATGGAACAAATGACAGTTTAGAGCATCTCAGGATCTGGTCCATTCTTTAAATAGTTAAGTTAATGACATTGAAAAACATCTTCCAGTTGCTTAAAGTCATTAAAATGTTTACTTTTACTCATTTATTTTTATTGATGAAGAAGCTCCAATTCAAATACTACTCCAAAATACCATCTTTTAAACACTAAGGCTATGTCTACACTAGAAAAGTTAAGTCAACTTTATTAAGTCGTCTTAATAAGGTCAACTTTAAGTTGACTTAAAGTTGACAGTATTAAAGTCGACTTAACAAAAGTCGACTTAACTTTTCTAGAGTAGACCTAGCCCCTTTCTGACTTTATTAAGTTGACTTAACACTTTAAGTTGACTTAATAAGTTTGACTCAGGCACTAATCCCTGGCCACACTGGCTTAAGTCGACCTAAAATGAGGTGTTATTAAGTCGACTTAACTTTTCCTTAAATTGACTTAAGGAAATGCTTAAGTTGACTTAAGGAAAGCTCAGTGTGGACGCGGAGTAGTTGACCTAACTTGTAAGTGTAGACGCACCCTAAGAGAACCAGTACAAACACACAGGCATTAATAGCAGTAGCCCAACTATAGGGTTTGCCATGCTTTCCACTTTCAAGTTCTGTTTCTGAATATGCCACAGAGGAGGCAGGAGATCAGTTCTATGGTCTCTTTTTCCTTTTTTTTTTTTTTTACATTTTAATACTTCCATTTTCTTGCTGAGAATTTATTGGCAGTTTTTGGAGACTAACAGATAACTGAGACCAATAAATGAGAATATGAACTGAATCTCTTGAAAAATTGTGTGATATGAACAATTGCAAACTGTAATATATCAGCATGCAGGACTTCATTAATCACAGAAAAACATAATATTTTGATAGTATTAACAGCTCTTAGGCTATGTCTACATAAGAAATGTTAAGTCGACTTTATAAAGTCGACTTAAAAAGTCTACTTTAAGTCGACTTAAAGTGGACCTTATTAAGTTGACTTAACAAAAGCGGGCTTACCTTTTCAAATGTAGATGTGTCCCCTTTACAACCTTGTTAAGTTGACTTAACATTTTAAGTCAAATTAAAAAGGTCCACCTAGGCACTACTCCATGTCTCCACTGGCTTAAGTCGACTTAATAAAGTCGACTTAAGCACTAGTTTGAATTAAAAACAGGTGTTATTTATTTGAACTAACTTTTCCTTAATTCGACTTAAGGAGTAGTTTAAGCCTAATTAAGGAAAGCCCAGTGTAGACGCGGAGTAAATTAAGTCGACATAAACCTCCTTAAAGTCGACTTAATTTGTAAGTGTAGACGCACCCTTACTAAATAATGGCAAGTGTTGCTTTGCTGATGAGAAACATGTTAAGGTACTGTTATGAGTACCCCATAATATGGCCGCCACCTCCCTTGTGATATAAAGTCATAAGATGCTGTTTACCAGATACTGTCCCCAGGTCACGTAGAGAACTGTTTACCAGATACTGTCCCCAGGTCACTTAGAGATCGTTTACCAGATACTGTCCCCAGGTCACGTAAAGAACTGTTTACCAGATACGCTCCCCAGGTCACGTAGAGAACTCATGGCTGCGAGGCTTGTGACCATCAACATGCTTTATTCGAACCCTAATTCGCTCTCAGCCAGCTCCCAAAGGGGTGGGACATCCCCCTCGCCCATGTGAGGGCATCTGGAGGGCAACTCAATTATGGCTGCTCTGCCCCCCCCCCCCCCCCAGGGGTGTAGAAGGCTCTGACCCGGAACCTAGATAGCTGGTGAAAATTCCTTTGCCCAAATAAGAACAGGAGGAACCGGGCAGCCTTTCGCCCCCCTTTCCTACTGCAGCGAAACCTGGCCAATCACAGCCCTCGGCAGGAAGCAGAGGCCTAGGCCATAAAAGCTACCATGCTGCATGGAGCAGCAAGGAGTCTCCTCGAGTTAACTGCTAGGCCTGATCACCCTGCAGTAGGAGTTCCCCGAGAGAGCCGGCCCGAGTCGATTTCAACCTCCACCTTAAGATGTCATGCTGTTGATAATTACCTGCCTGATAGTCATGGTACGTATGTGAACCCGAGTTAGCCCCCACGTTTACTTCTCGTGGTTGTTTCCCTTCCCTTTAAATCTATATAGTTGAATATGAATAACTCTTCTACCTCAGTTTTAACCCAAGGTATTACAATTGGTGTAGGTTTGGGGATTATTGTTAGGCTTATTGTTTTATGTATTGGATTCTGTCTTTTTAAACTTTATCTCCGGACTATCAAGAGAGTCCAAGAGGAGGGTTTATTCTGAAAGTTTTATCTCTGTGTAAATCATTGTATGTTAAACTGTTGGGTAATTACCTGGGGTTATCTTGTTACCTGTGAAGCTGACTTTCAAGTTTAGTTCAGCTAGCAGCACAACTGTTAACCCTTTGCGTCCCAAAGAGGGAGACTAATAAAGTTTATTATTTTTGGCCACCACTTTAAGTTTTCAGGAGCCTTCCTTCTCCCATCCTTTACCTACTGCAGACAAAACAAAGGTCTTGTGATTAAAGTTCAAGACCTTTTCATTGTGAGAAATGGTTTCTAATAACTTCCTGGGTAGCAAATCAACTTCCCTAGGATTCAGTTTTCCCATTTATAAAATATAGGCAATACTTGCATCAGAAGAATAAGACTTGGCTTGATTCATTAATGTGTATAAAGGTACCTGAAATCCTCAGATATAAAGAGATGTTGAAAAGAAGTTATCATTATTGTATGTGCCTTAATGAACAATATTCAATGAGACACTTTTTTCAGATACCAGCATATGTCCATGCAATTTGAAAAATAATGCTGGAATAAGTGAGAACTAATACTAATTAGAAGAAAGCAAACTGAACATTTTTGATGAATACATCTCTGCATTCAGTGAGAGCCTGGGTATCTCTAATGAAAGAATAAGTAGCAAAGGCTATGTCTACATTTGTTAATTCAAGTCGACTTAGCATGTCCAAATTCAAAAATTGTCGACTTACAGAGGACCCTGCCAAATCGACCTAGAGCATCCACACTGGATGCCTAGGTTGACTTGTAGGGGCTAGGTGGACCTGGGACAGGTCCACGGTGGCAGGGGGGGCATCCCTTGCCAAGTGCTAGGGGGCTCAGCCTTTGCCCCATTGTACTTTGGTACAATGGGGCAAAGGGGGACAGGAACCCTGGCAGAGCATAGGAGCAGGGCTCTACCCTGCCCTGTGTAGGGGCACACCAGGCTGTTGCTGTGCCAGCCACCCTGGCAGGGAGAGCAGTGGGGAAGCCCTAAAGCCCCCTAAGTCAACTTAAAGTTGACTTAGGGCTACTCCACATCCACAGTGGCTAAGTCGACTTTCTAAAGTCAACTTAGCCAGAAAAGTCGACTTAAAAGGAGGTTTAAGAAAGTTGACTTCAATTTTCCTTAAGTCGACTTAAGGGAAATGTAGTGTGAACGCAGATTAAATTAAGTCGATTTAAGCAATCTTAAATCGACTTAATTTCTAAGTGTAGACGAACCCAAGGAGAGGGAGAGCTGATGTAAAACTATTGACAATACAGAAACAGGAAGAAAACTGTAGTGCGCTACAGTCTTTTCTAAATAGCTCTTACAGAGGTATTGCCCTGAGACTAAAAATAACTCACAAACAGAACCTCACGGAACTGGAGGTTTCATCAACTTTTAAAAATATTTTTTGAGTTCAGAGGATTTATAAACCTCACTGTAATTCAGATGTCAGAATGATAATGTAAACTTATGTGTTGAAAAAGGTGAATTAGTGAATCTTAATTGTTTCTCAGCTCAAGAGAAGCTAGTGTGTACTAATGATAGAAGGGTTTTCTTTGCACTCAAAACCTAAGCTAGCAGAAGTAGTTGCTCTATATACAGTGCTTTATTTATTTTTTGTTATATTTTTTCTTCTCATTCTCTGCTTCATAGTTTCCCCCAGTATATCTTAATTTTCATTCTTTCTACTCTTTGCTGCTCGGTTTCCATTGAATTTTTCTTGACACAATATTTTTTCCTACTTTTGGGGGAGGTGGGGGGAATCTGACATTTCAGTAAGACAACAGAGTCTTGTGGCACTTTTAAAGACTAACAGATTTATTAATCGCATGAGCTTTCGTGGGAGAAAATCCCACTTCGTCAGACGCTTTGAAGATAGGAAAGTTACAGAGTGGGAGGAAATTAAATGCAGGGGAGTGTATGACATAGCATCAGGTCAGGCTGTAACAGCAAATCAAAATAGGTGTTAGGATTCAAAACACTGGGGAACAGCACATAGAGGAGGGGGAGGTCAATTCACTTGATGTAATGCGAGAAAAATCCATAGTCCCTGTTTAACCCCAAGACAACTGAGTCAAATTTGCATATAAGTTCGAGTTCTGCAGACTCTCTTTGAAGCTGTGATTTGTTATTCATCTGTTTCAACACAGCTATTAACAAGTCGTTAAGGGAGTGAGCAGGGAGATTA